>VXBQ01014373.1:0-30496 GCA_013400175.1 Phainopepla nitens | reverse complement strand
GCGCGCCCGCTCCCCTACCGCCCGCGGGGCCGGGGGAACGCGCGGCACCCGCCAGGCGCTGCCCTGACGGGAGCGGGGCGAGGGCGGACCCGCCCGCCAGGCACGGGGTGACGCTCCCTCGACTGCTGCCGTGCTGCCTTAAGCCCGAGCTCGGGGGTTTCTGAAGGCACCTGAGTATAAACAGAAGTTACTCGGGCAGGTAACTCTGTTCACACGGGCCGCAGGTACCACAAAACCACGGTCAGTACTAGTTTACCTTGAAAGACCAAGCTGAACCAGTCAGTGGTGGTTCATCAGAGTTTCGACCATTTCTGCCTTGGCTGGGGTGAACAGCCAAAGGCAGCAACAGCTTCAACCCTCCCATTTTGACTTGCCGTACTTGCCTGCCAGAAACTTGTTTTCCTGCAAATCATGCCCGACTTCGAGCTCCAAACAAAGCCGTTCCTAAAACGGATGCCTTTATAGGGTTTCTCTCCCATGCTCATGGTGTTGAGTAATAGCATGGAGCACACTTGGAGAAGACATCTGTGATGTAGTAAACTTACAGAACTGTAAATGTGTTTGAGACTTCTAGCTCCCCTTGGCTGGAATGAGCCAATGATTCCAAATATAATTAGGTGGGATGGCCAGACACATGGTGTGATGGCGGAGGAGCTGTTTGGTGAGGATATGTTGCCAAATACTTCATGTGCATTCTTTGGAATTTACCAAATTCTTCCATCTACTTGTCTAAGCAATCTGCAGCCTAAATGTATCTATTTAAATAATGGAAATGACAACAGAAAGCAAAAGAAGAAGAAAAAGTGGTGGATCTGCCAAGTATCTGCAACACATTCTATATTAAGAACAAGGAAACTATAAGGATTCTATTATGTATGGTGCCACACCAGCTTTGTTCCAGTGTTTGACAGTAAAATCTCAGCCCCCAAAAGCAGATGCTTTGTGGCAAATAAATCCCATCTGCAAGACAAAACTTTATGGTTAAAGATACCCTCCTATTCCCCAGCACACTGAATTTTAGAAGGTGGGCTTCTTTATATCATGCAATTTTAAATATTTTGAAACCACAAAGCTGTAAGGAGGAAAAAGAAGGAAAGAAGGAAGAAGAAAAAAAGAAGAAGAGCAGAAAAGAAGGATTGAGACAAGGGTTGCACAGCATAGTCCAAGTGATAAGAGTTAGGGAGAAACAGAGATGGACATGCCACATGATTCTAAAATTAAAATACCTGTACCCCCACTTGCAACTCTCTTAAAAAACTGTACCGGATACTAATGTCTTATTTATCTGACGTGTCTGGTGTTTGGGAATATGAAGAGGGCAGAGATGTCCAGAAGGCATTTGGTAAAAATGAGCAGTCGATTGCTATTACTGCAACAGCAATTATATGCCATTGCAGGCATTCCCTTTACTCAATCAGCTAAAGTGGCAATCAACTGTAAACAAGTGATTCACAAGGCAGTGGCTCACCTTGCTTCTCTCTCTGAGATCTACCGCCTGGTGACAAGCAGAACCCTGAGGTGACACCCGGTGACCCCTGTGAAGGGGTACAGAAGAAATGAGACTTGCAAAAGCCAGCAGTGTGGAGTAGAGAGCATAAGGTAGTCAACAACCACAGCTAAAGACTTGGCACAGGTCTAAGCATGTCTAAGCTGGGAACGTTCATCTAGGTTGGAGGGAAATGGCTTTTCAACCAGAATTCAGAAATGTCTTTTGGGCGTTTGAATTAGTCAAGTAAGTCAAACCTTTCTTACTAGACAAAATAAAATCAAAGTCCTTAACCAAGGGCCTTTTTTTAGCAGTTTTTGAAGAACAACAGTTATGGAAACATTTTTTCAATAAGAAGCAGTTTCTGTGAACAGCTTGAAAGGGACAAGTGACAGGATATAAGGACATAGCTCCTGCTTCCACAGGGAACCTGCCACCACAGATATGTGGAAAGAGGAAAAGACAAACTTACTTCTTACCTGAATTGCATGCACATGCAAGCTTTACAGTTTGTTTTGCTGTCAAATGGTTTAACTTATCCTAACGTTTGTACAGTCATGAAAATTAAATAAAGAAACTTTAGTTAAACTTGAGTTTTAATGGCTGATATATTTTTCTTTGCTTTTTGTGTGTTTCCCATGAGCGTGCTCTGTAACTTGTAGTTTCAGTCTGTCTGGATAGTTGAAGTACTGCCTTGGAATTGCATAGAACATCAAACTAACACCATTTTTTGAATAACAGGAATAAAATCACCTGAGAATACCTTAGATATTGACATAGATATATTTTCCTTGTAAACACATTTTTGGGTTTTTTAATATTACATCTTGAAGTTTTTTTTTAAAGACTCAGAACACGTGTGTAAGAAAATTCAGGTGTGGTCACTGAGTGTGCAGAGACACACTGTTTTCTCCCAGCTGGGACAAAGAGCCTTGATAGGAGATACTAGAAGAACTGCCCTATGGCATAGAAGCTGGGATATGTCTTCTGGGGACAGTGACTTGAGGTCAAATTGCTGTTCCAAATCATCATAAGAAGAGTTTGAATCAGATCCTTCACGTGCTAGTTGAGTGTCTTACACATGGAGCTATACAGTACCAGGGGATCTGACCTCTCCCTCAGTGCGTAGCACTTACCAGGAACGCTCCCTTCTGCATCCTGACGCCCAGAGCTTGCATTACTGATTCATGTCCTGTGGAAGGGGGCTCAAACAGAGACTGTCTCCAGAAGTCTGGAGGGCACTCAGGGACAGGGCACAGCTCTGGGTTTGTATGGGAAGGGCCCTGAAGAAGGTCAGGCACTGATGCCGTTGCAGGAGGCTAAAGCAGTATTTCTGTAACAGCCTGTTGCAACAGATGAGTCTGGCACTGAGATCCAGGCTCAGTCTTGCTAAGCGCAGCATCTAGCGTGCTTGTGCTGCATTCAGGCTACAGCCAAGCTAAAGCAGCAGAGCCTTAGCTTAGAAAAATATGTTGATCCTGAAGCTTCACATGTTTACTTTGGATCAAGAACTCCAAGGTGGCAGGTGATTCATTGAACATTAAAGCTGCTTTCATTCTCTTTTGTACTACTAGAAAAATGCAGAAGGTCCTTAGTACAAACGTGGATGTGATTACCTGAACACCTAGACACCCCTTCAGACTACTAGGCACAGGTTTGGCACCTAACAAAGGGTCAGTTTTACAGGATTTGTGTCCTGCTCAGCACTGCAAACCTGCAATGTATGAAGAGCTATTACTACACATTCTCTTCTATCATGGCTGATTTCAGAACCTTGACTGTTTTCCAAAGGACTAATTGCCCAAGGTTACCATCTGCTGAAATCTGTTGGCAGAAGTGAGCACTGAGTTACAGCAATGGATGATATGAGTGCTCCTTGTCTACTGGTGTCTCTGGTAGCTGGCTGAACTGCAATCACCATGGAAGTTATCATCAATCACTGCAAATGAGAACACTCACTAAACTGTTTACAGAGCAAAAACTCCAAGTCACAAAGAGATGCCTTTTCCTTGGTACAATTTCAAACAGTGCTGAAACACTGTGCAGAACTACTAGGTTTATGAGTACACAGTGAAAACAGAGAATCCAGAGTATTCCTTTGAAAAGACTAGATTGCTTTCTTGTGACTCAAAGCAATTCTTTCGACTCTTACTGGATGATTATTCCAAATTATATGGCTAGACAATGAATGACACAGCACAGAGCTGCTTAGTTTTTCCATGTATTGTTTACTTTTTGAGGAGCTACTTGTTCTATAAAGGAAAACATATCATCCCAGAAAGCAAGTCACAGTTTAGAAACAGTGCCACGGGCAGCATAGAAAGTTCTGCTGAACTAACACATGGCAAATCATGCAAATCCCCCTCAGCTGTAGAGCTGAGTGAACAGCTCTCACAGGTTTTGGTTTGCACTTACTTCTGCTTTTGTGAAATGAGTGCAAATTTTCCCTCAGGGAACACAGGGGTAGCAGCGAAATAAAGAAATACTGTGTGTGTAACCTCTGACATACTGTAATAAAAGACAAAGAAAAATTACATGATTTGAAAGAAAGGGAAATGCTGAAATAAGACTATACACTTTTTGATACAATAAACCTTTAACATCTTTCATTTTTCAATATTTTTTAGTGTCCAGGGACTAAATCATGATTCTTCCTTACATTAGAGGGATTGCTCATAGATACAGAAGGTAGAGTGAAAACTAACAGAAAGGAAAAAAAAAAACAGACCTAGAGGAGAGACAGAGAAAATAGGGATATGGTGTGAAGTGATAAACTGGGGCAAAAAAAGTAAATTATTCAGATATATTGAAAGCAATGAAGAAATGTGTGTACTATTACTTTAGAGGTAGTACAGAAGTTAAAATCTCAAGTACGGCATGCTTGGTGTTTTTAGGGTCATTGCTGGGGGCTAGCACTCACTGCTGGTTTGGGTTTTTTTAAATATTGTAGTCACTGTGAAATAATTTTGTTGGGAAAAAATCAACAGTGCTAACTGAAATGTAGAAGAGACTTTTTAAACGCTCACTGTAGTCTTCACTGTAGAAGAGACTTTTTAAAGAAGCTGTAAGTGAAAACTGATGAAGTATTAAATCATTACATTAGAAAATATCTTTTTGTAATATATGTAAATTAGTTAAGTAATAAGAAGAAAAGAAGCTGTATCTCTTGTAGTGCCTGAGATTGGTGCTCATGTATTTAACACTAAGACAGTATCTAACACTAACAGTAAAACTATGTCCAGAGGGGTTCTTGTTTCTAGTATTGTTGGTCACTTCACTTTATAAAATAAATGCCATGAAAATGCATAGTTATGGTCAAGAGGTTTGCTTTGGTCTCATAAGGATGTAAGTAATATATTGCTTAAAGCGTGTCCAATACCTCATACATAAAAGGAGGAAGCTCACTCCCTTAAACTACTCTGGTTCTTTGACCTTCCCAGGTTTAATTGTTTGGAGTTGGGTTTGATTTGGCTTGGTTTTTTTCACGGTAAGAGATTATACCAGCGATGCCAGAAATCTCTGTTGTTGTTAAAGTGCCCACAGTAGCACCCCTGGATATGTATTCAGCCTCACATTGAGGCTGGAAATGGTTAGGATCCATATGAAAAAAAAATAGCATCCCAAATAAGGGGGGAGAAAACAATAACCTGTTCTTGTGGGCAGAATTCCCTCCTTGCTTTCTCCCCTCTAAAAAATATCACAGATGGAGCAATTATAAACATTCCCTTCAGATTGTCTTCAATTGTTTTGTTTTATTCATACTGTTTCACTATCTCTTTATTAGCATTAATTCCAGTGTTTGCAATTAAAAATCATAATAAAGCCAAATCTTACATTTTATAATTTAAAAATATCAAAATAAAACTTTGACAATTATAACACTTTTGTTCCATTCACATCTCAAGTTGAAACATTTGCTAAGACTAACCCTTTTACATAAGCAATTTATTTTCAATGAATTGACAATTACAAATTTAACCTGTGACCTTGACCTTTAAAATAAAAATTCTCAGGAGCTCTAGTCAGAATATGACCTAGCGCAGGAGAACTACTTCCTTCCCCTCTTGTTGCCTGAATTCTCAGAAGATGATGAACCTTCAATGAGCACAGACACAGACAGTACTTGCTTTTCTCAATGCCTTTTTCTCAATCTTTGTTTTCTTCAGCAACATGAGCAAAACTTTTATTTTTTCCCTGAAGGCAGGTGCCTTGGTACCACATAGCAGTGCAGAATACATGTAGAAAGAATTGTACCTACTTCAGTCAGCAAAAAAATTAAGAGTACCTCAAAATTACAGTTCAAAACAGCACTTCAAGTAGATAACATTCAAAGGCTGATTAGCTGCCTGAAGCCTGTCAACAGAGGGATATGAACAAGCTTTATTAAGTAAATTTGTAAGAAATGGTGCATATTTAAAATTTTTGTGCAAGGCTCATTTTCTCTCTTTGCTCCTGTACTGCTTCCTCTGTAGCTTTGAGTTGGGGCTAGAGCTGAGAGGAGTCAAAAGGAAAGGTAAGGATATTCTGCTGAAGATCTTTGAGTCTGGGTCAATGGCTGCAGTACCTTGCATACAGATTCTTAGGACAGTCTGTCAGGGGCTGACACCAGTTCTGTCCCAGAGGGTGTCTGGAAGAGTTTTTACCAGTGGGGTTCTCAGATGCCTAAATCCTGTTTACTGGAATAGCCAAAGCACACTTTTGATTGGAAGATTCTGCTGGATATTGATATTGCTCAAGACCCCCAGCTACCCACCCGAACTGGTTTCTAGGGAGGTGTGCTGCTTGCTAGGGGCTTAATCTGGGACATTGAGGAGACACTGATGTGGCTCGCCCCATCCTCAGAATATTGACCCCAGCTGCTCTTCCAAGTGGACACCAAAGCTGCTGCTAGGGAAGACATGAAGTGTATGGAGTGTGTCTACATGGCTGTGGGCGAGAGCATGGAGGCCAGATGGGTTTGCTCTTGATCCTGCTGGTGAGGAGGAAAAGCTTGATGTGGAGTGAATGAATCCTTTGGATCAACAAGTGGTTGTGCAGCTCATGTCAATGATAGGGATTTTTTTTTTTATGAGCCTGGGTCCTTTGTGAGGATCAAAGATCATTGGGGAAGAGATGGGATCCCACCACAGTAGGCAGATCAAAAACATTTTTGCCAACAGGCTGGCAAACGTGGTAAAGACATTTTGAAAATGGGAAAGCTGGGAGAGGGAAAGGACAACCATAGTCAAGTGAGGAAGGGGTGGGCTGGCCTGACAAGTAAAAGATGTAAGGTGAACAAGAGAGACCTTGAAACCAGCAGTGCAGGACTGAAGGGGACCTCAGGCATATACACTCAAATCAGAAAGCGCTAAGATAACAACATTATGAGGGAAGCTCTCACACTTTTTGTGGTAAAAGGCCTGCTCAGATTACACCTACTAGATGAATCCCATAGGAGATAAACCCCAAAGGGGCCTGCAGAGAAGTGAGCTCCATGTGAGCTTAGTAATTTTTCAAGGATCCTCTCCTTGAAGCTTAAGAGCAGTCCATCCTGATTTGCAGAAAGCCGAACAAAGGTGGCAGGAGGTCTTCATGGACAATGAGCTCCTGAAAAAACACTGTTATAAAAAGGAAGCATCACAAGAGGTGGGAGTAGGAATAGGTAACCTGTGAGGAATATAGAGATTCTCTCTGAGCATGCAAGAATAACGTTAGAAAAGGCAAAGCCTACAAGGACTTGAATCTGTTAAGGAACATGAAAGGCCACCAGAAGGGCTTCTACAAGTGTCTCAGCAGGAAGGGCCCTGTGCTGAATAGGACAAACAAATGACACACAAAAATGGCCAAGATGCACAATGCTGCCCTTGCCTCAATTTGCACAGATAAGATTTGCCTTCAGGACTTCCAGGTCCCTGAAGACAGGGTGGGAGTTTGGACCCAACAGCCTCCTGGGTTTAATCAGGTCTAGGGAGGTGTTCCTTCCCCTCTGATCTGCCCTGGTGAGATGTATCTGTAGTGCTGAGTCTCATCCCAGGCTCTTCAGTAAGACATGGATATCCATACCAGCTCTGGAAAAGAGCTGTCCTGATTAGGAGACTGGAGCATCTCTCCTATGAGAAAAGGCTGAGGAAGCTGAGACTGTTTAGTCTTGAGAAGGGAAGGCTAAGGGCAATTTTATCAATATATATGAACTCCTGCCTGGGGGTAATAAAGAAGACAGAGCCAGACACTTCTCTGTGATACCCAGTGAAAAGACAAGGGAACAGACATAAATTGAAATATGGTAAATTTCATTTAAACATGCAAGAACACTTATTTACTCTGAGAGTGAACAGCACAGGACACCAGTTTGAATCCTTGGAGATACTCAAATCCCAATTGAGTACAGCCCTCAGCAACCTGCTGTAGCTGTTCCTGCTTTGAGCAGTTTAGACTAGATGACTATTCTGTAATTCTATGATATTTACATAGAAGCCTTGTTGACATTTGATGTTCAAGGATGTCAGATTAAAAAGCTGCAAAAAACCTCTCAGCTAAAGTTTTCATTATGAAAATTGCAGCGTAATACCGTTAGTTTAAAACCACCAGAACAGTGGCACAGTATGCCTAACATACACAGTGCTCACATGTCATCTAATTAATTCCAAAATGTCCATGAAGAAGGCAAATCAAAATTGTTTGCTATGGTTGACATAACAGATTTGCATGGGGAAAGAAAGCATTCATACTTGGGGAAGTAGAAGGTGGCCATATCCTCTGTTATTTATTAGATCTCTTTCTGGAAAGCCACGCTGAGTCCCAGTTATAAATATAGCGTTTTAGTGTTCTGCAGGAGAGCAGACTGCTCTGCATCATTTGGCCTTATAATCTCTATGCATTTCAAATCACATCTGTAGCCTAATTTAGGCTGTTTTCTTATAAAATATACCAGTATGTAAAAGCTGATGGTACTGCTAAAACTGCTTTGACTTTTTTCTTGTCATTCTGTTTTGTTGGTTTATTTTGATGCTTTTGCTTTTCATCTTTCTCCGTCTCCCACAGCAATAAGCAGACCTGGGATTCTGAAGAACTCTGTGGTATTGCTACATCAGCTGAAAAAGGATGCAGGGTAGAAACTAGGCAGAAAAATAAAGGGAAGTTGCAAAGCATGAGAGAAGAGCAAAGGAGAGGAAATTTGGTGAGTGAAGGAACCAAAGCCTTAAAAATAAGGCAGAATTAATTCCACCTGACTTCAGGTGTTCTCAACTTCAATATCTCCACTTTCCTGTGTTGCACTAATAATGAAGAAAGATAAGCCTTCATACAGTATTATTCACCTGGGCTGTTTTAATTGTTGGTGGGAGGACTTAAGCTCTAGAAATTTCTCTTTCTGTCTGTTGACAATACAAGGTCTAGAGGATGTTCTCAAATGTAAGTGTGTGCATTTAATGAATCCACATAAATTCTCTAGCACTATTTTCAACACCTAAAGTGAATAACAGAAAGCTGAACATTAGAAGCAGTCTAGGCTGCTTGTACTGACAAAGTTGAGTGCCTCGAACACAAATTGCCCAGGATATTTATTTTGCAAGATTAGTATTGTTTTTCCTTTCTCTTTTCCACAATGGTGTCTGGGTCTGAAATGAAGAGAGTATACATACAGTCAATAGGTTGTTTGGCTTGTGTTTGGATCTGTAAGTATAACATTTCTGCCCAATTTCACCTGGCTCCCTGAGTCCCTTTTCCTCAGGTGCTCCAGAATTACTCTACTTTATGATGGTTGCAAAATTCCAGGTGTGGGCAGATGTGCAAATATTATACGATGTGTTTCTCCTTTCCCTCAGCACAGCTTTGTTGTTTTGGGGCAGATGTGGTGTTTGTCCTCAAGATACCTTTTCTCATTAATTTGCTGCTCCAGGAAGCAACACATCTTAGTATTATTGCTGATGCCAGAAGGACAAGAAAGATGGTCAAGATTCCTGAAATATCTAGAGGACAGCATAGAACTGCTATGTGTGTGTGTCCCTTGGGTGAACAAATCTGCACTGAGCTAGAAATACCTGGTTATGAAGCAGCATTTAAGCCTGGGGAATTAATCCAAATAAGATACCATACAGGTAAAGAGGCAGTCTGTTACATNCTTTTTTTTTTTTTTCAGCTCAAAAGGAATAATAAATGGTAGATAAAATAACAAGGAACTCAGAAGATGTAGTGGAAAGAGCCTATCTGCAAAATCCCTTAAGGGATTCTGAAAAAACGTTTCCCCACATGTCAAAGGCCAGATTCTCTGATTTCTTCTTAATAGCTGATCATCTAGTCATTCGTTCACTGCTAATGCACAATGAAAAATAATGATTACATAATTTATAAGCATTAGCCATCACTGGAAATACAGATATAGTTTAAAAAGATTCCCACCTTTTATTTAGGAATAGACAAGCATAATTATATTTGTTCTGTAAAAATCAGGTGTTCTATATAAATTCAACAGTATACAATTAAATTTTATGACAAGTCTTTAGTAAATTCCAGAATTCAGAAATTTCAAGGAAGATTTGTCTGTTCATAAAGTAAATTGTACCTTGGAGCTCTTGTGATTTCTCTACCAAACCACTTTTACATATTGGTTTTAAATTATCCGTAGCTACCCAAGTAGTGGCATTTCATATATCAATATATTATGTACCATAAAATACTAATATAAACATTACTACTATAAACTACTACATTTTATTATGCATTCTGTCAGTAAAGCATTTTTTAAAAATATTGTTTCCTATTAGATATTCAGACATTAATATATTCATTAGAATGTCATGGTACTTAAAATACCTTACACGTTACATAGCATTTTATAACATTAAAGTGGAATTACTTGTATTAGTGGAATAGGAATACAATAATTAAGTAATTTGTAAATGGGATATACATTCATGAGCAAGCAGTGCTCCAAATATTTACGAATGTCTAGCATGCTCAAAGCTCTAGGTTTTTTTAATGGTAAAATATGAGTTGATGAAATACTGCTTTGCAAATACATGCTCTTGACAGTCAATGAACTGGAGGAATCCTGCTTCATTAAATTGATTGCTTACTCCAAAAATATCTCCATCTACAGCTATTCCTCCCAAATCCCATGAGGCAGAAGGCAACAGCCAGCCACCTGAATGCTTTTCAGTCTCGCAGGATCTCATTAGATGCTGAGTATTTCAGCCATTCTTCTGTTCCTGCTGCCTTCATTCCTGCTGCTAAACAATCAGTCTAATCCCAGTCCTACTGACTCTCTGTCCTGTGCCAAAATAGACAGTATTGCTGTGCTGCCCTCTGAACTCAGACTCTTGTCGTGCTCTTGAGTTACTCTTCATTCTGGTGTGTACAGGCACCTTAAGTCTCCTTCCTGTGTGGTTCCCCACAGGAACTCCACAGGTGGCTCCTGGCTCCAGTTTTAGCCTTCAGTTCCTGTAATCAATAACTCTGACTGATAATTGTTATCTAAGGTCTCACTAGCATTACACCTGTTTGTTTCTGTACTCCTACCAAGGAACAGAAAACATCTCGTGGGTGGTGGCTGGGGAAGCAGGTACAGCAAAGTGGAGCTGCATGGACCTGAGGGTTCTGTAAGGAAAGATGTACAAGTGTTTCAAACCATTAAAACACTAACTATTTTCTATTTGAATTTTGGCACCTTAATAAAAGGCACTTTCGACGCAGCTAAAATGAAAGAACAGCTTCAAAATAAACAAGAATATGTGGCCTCCTGAATTTTTATTCATTTGCTTCAGCTAATTAACTACTTGCATTGTCTATGTGTATAAATATGCTCTTTACTCTCAATAGTTTACTTTTTACTTACCACTGTGGGTTTTGGGGTTTTTGTTTGTTGTTTTTGTTCTGAGATTTTTGTTTTGTTTTTTTTGCTATCAGAGTGTTCTGGGGAAAAAAATTGAAGGAGATGCAGTGATAGGTGATTGCAGGCCTAATCTTCTTCATGCATTACTCAGCAACAAAAATAATGAAGTTGATTTATAGTCTGTAAAGTACTCACTTGTTGCTTTGGACTTAGATGGATATTGTCAAGACTGGTTGAAGTGTTTGGATAAGACTCTATACGCTGCAGGAAATCTGAGGAAAAAAGCAAGTATTGAAAATCCCTCATAGCCATTGGAAAAGGATTAAAAGTCCCTCAGGATTAAGCAGCAGGAAGGGCACACATCAGCAAAGGAGAGAGCTACATATCTTTGCACCAGTCCTTGGAAGCGCTCCTGCGTAGATTCCAACCTGAACAGCCTGGCATCTTTAAGCCATACCTAGAATTGCTCCTTGCTTTGATTTTTCATCCTGCTGGTGTGCAACTTTTGTTTCGTTGGATTACTGCACTGGAACAGTGTAATTGAAGTTCTTATCTTCCTTACTATGAGCATGTGTATTTCATCTGCTTCATCTGCATTAGTCATGTGTGCTGGGAATATGCAGCCATTGGGTGGGTCACTTGGAGCTGGATGGCATGCCATCAGCCACACACCGCCCTTCCCAGCTCCCTCCCACATGCTGCTTTGATGAATTTGCCCTCATGGGTAGGACAGAGCAATTACTACTCTGTTCCAGTGTTCCTGAGAACAGAGAGACATTATTCTGTACTATTTCTTATTTTGACAAATTAGTTTCTTCCTCCTGGAAACAGAAATTTCTGCTTGCAGCCCCACAAACTGCAGCTTGATGCTCCTTCTGTTTCTGTTCTCTCCTTCTTTCCACAGGAGCCCAGTGCACTTCAGAAGTTCCTCCAGCAGGCACGTGTCTACTAATGGCCACTGTGTAATTTTAGGGAAAAATGTTAGATTTGCAGGCTGTGTGTCCCTTTCTTAACTTCATGGTTATGGCATACATTTAGAACACTTTTCAGGGCTCTAGACATTCCATCTGATCTGCGTGTTGCATTCAGAATAATTCCTGTCAAGCACAGGTGGCATTTTGCAGGTGCCATAAATGAAATGTAGAGTTGTGAAAAACAAAAAACCAATGCAAATTCTAATTTAATCTCTGATAAAGCCCCAAAGACATGTAGGAAGAATGTAATTTTGAAATTATTTTGCAAAGGGAAGAGATGAAGCAGCTGAGAAAATGTGGCTAATTACTTGTTCTTGCTTCTCCTTTGCCCTATCATTCCTTATCCTGCACTTAACCAACAAGAGGTGACTCTGAGGGCAGGTCTTTTCTGTTCCCTACCGAGTTCTCCTGAGAGGCAGGAGCCCCCCTCTGCAGCAGTTATTTCATTAAGACACCATCCAGCCCAGAGCCTTCAGCAGAGCAAAACCATTAAGAGCATCAGCCTGAGCATCTAGCAAGGATTTCCTGGATTACAGCTCAAGCTGATTTTACATCAAAGATGGCAGATGAACCTTGAGATAAAGATTTTCCTCTGTTTCTGGTGGATCTTACTAGAGGCTGTGCAAGCACTTTAAAGGGCCTAACCAGGTAGGATTGGTCGTCCTGAAGGGTGAAGACAGACAGGTACAGAGAATGTGTAGTCATCCACCCCTCTTTGACGGCCTGCATATTTGACAGATAAAGTAATATACAGAACAAACATAATCTCAGGCCCTTAAATTAATGGACTGCGTGGAACTTCAAAAGAGAAGCACAGATTGCAGGAAAACATGGGAAACTCAGGCCGGAGTTTAATGGCCAACAATCTACTTGCAGTTATAATATCATCAAAGAGAATTCCATTTATAAAGGATGTCAGGCCTCATAAGGAGACAAACTCCATTCTTTGCTCAGCATATGGTGTAAAAGGATCAAAAAGAGGCAAAAAATACTATGAGTAAGAAATGAGTAAGAAATTTCTGACTCGGCTGACTTCAACAATGCGCTCATTAGCACCTTTTCAATTATTAATTGCTCTGGCTGCTGCCGTTATTAGTGATCCATATTAATCCTCCAAGGAAAACGAGATGACAACACCAGGTCATGATGACCTTGTCTTTCCATATGCTACTCCTGGTCAGGAATTTTCCAGTGAAACAGCTGTTCACTGGAAGTGTGAATTTTTCTTCCTCGCAATTCATACAAAGTGAATGAGAGGAGACTGAGGAGCACCTAACACAGATTGTGTTCTAGGCTGACCCACCTTCATGACCAGTTTTGCCTACACAGGCCTCACACACTGTAGGAGATAAAAAAAAAATCCCAAACCTTAACAAAACAAGAGGGAAGTGACATCAACCTTTGTTATTTTTCTCATGAGTGTTTAAGGCATTTTGTAAGAGTCACAGATGTGTGAGAGATTAACCTTCAGACACCATCATTTCAACCAAATATTGAATTAAATCTATTGTATTCCAAAAGAAACAGATTATTCTTTTAAAATATACTTTAACATTATTTAAATTATTTTTAATATATTTTAAAATACAGCTGTGTCATTTGGTTGAATGTCTTCTTCCCAAAGTCCAACCAAGCTCCAGTAAACATAGGAGCAATACATAGCTCTGTGTGCATTGAAATGCTTTATAGTATTTTGGTATAATGATAGGATTTTTGCCTTTCCTTTTCTTTTTCCATACTCCTGCATGGTTCAGTGCTCTTTCTGCATATTCAGCTGGGTAGTAGTTCTGAGCAACAAAGAACTATAAGTATGTGATTAATGGTTATATTGAAATGAACACATTTATCCAGTTGGGAAAATCTGCTGGAAGCCAACAGATCCAAGAAGATATTTACTCAGGCTTTGTTATCATCAAATTTTTGTTTATCTTTGCATGTGAGATGAGCAGTGGTCTTTAGAAGGTTCCAGAGGAACCAAAGAGTTGTTCTTTTTAGTGTGAGAAACAAAGATCAGGAACAGCAAGTAAATGGCCAGTGTGCAAGTCACAAGGCCAGAGTAGAATGAGGCAAGAAATTGCCAGAAAAGAGAATGAATGGGATAGTAGATTCATGAAAGAGGAAGAAGATAGAAGGAAAACCAGAACAGAAAATGAGTGAAGATAAAAAGAGAAGGCTGAAATCTGGTTTTATAGACTGAAAGATGTAAGACATAATAATTTTTATTAATTATTATTACTTCTATTATTATTACAATTACTATGATTGCTATTGTTTCCTTTTATTTTGCAATAATAGTACTAACAGAAATGCGAGGAGTTAGGACAAAAATCCCATAAAAACTGCAAAATGCTTAAAGAGGGACAGAGGTCTGCATAAGTGTTAATCAGTTTGGTTGTGGACTAAAATTTCTCCCACTTTCTACTCAAAAATTAGTGGAAAGTCAATATTTGTGCAGTGACCTGGAGGCAGGTGTTGTCGTGCATGAAATAGAACTAGGGCTGATAAATCAATGTGAGAATTCTTCAAAACAGAGTTAACTGCTCAGAGAGGGAAGCCATTCAAGGTGTTGATTTTTCTGGATGCCAGACATGTTTCATTTCCATTCCCAAGTCCGTAGCAGAGATGCTCAGGAGAGGATGCTCACATGCCAATACTCTCCCTTTGCTCTCCAGAGTAGAATGGTTCTTAGGGAAAGAGTGTTCATGGCCTGAAAAATCTCCCAACCCAAAGCCACAGAGATGTTTGAAGGTTGATCTGGAGTGGATTGCCTCCCAGGCACACCAAGAGATGGCGAAAGGACTGAGCTCAACGCAAAAACTGGCATTTTGTATTTTTTGGAGGAGGAGAAGATGAGTTGTCCTCATTTTGAATTTAGATATTTTTTAGAATGTCATTTTAATTTAATTTTTGAATTAATTTTTTAATTTTTGAATTAAAGAGACAATGACAGGAACAAGGATGGTGGGAAGGAAACATGCTGCCTACTTCTTTTCAGAGGAGCATCCTTTTTCATGGGAAGGAAAAAAGAGTCAGAATCTCTCTAAGAATGCTATCGAGATCATAGCATCTTAGGAGATCTAAAAAAAAAAAAATATTTCTTTTGTAAGAAAAAATATGGAGCAGCTGAAATAAATGGGTACTTAGTCCTTAAAATCAGAATATTGTCAGACTGAGCATGTCCTTCCTTTCAACACTCACAGGACACTGCTTTTGCTATTCACTCATGTTTTTTCAATTCTCTTTTATTCCCAATCAATGCAATTTAATAAAGCTTCATAGCATTGCTTTATAGGCCACAACTATGTTTTCTGAACATTAAGTATAAGGAAATTCCCTGGACTTCTAGGTTTTGTTTATGTTCCTTTTTCTACAGCTTTATATCCACATGGGTAAGCACTCCCAGTGCTAGAATTCACATTGCAAGTGGCCTGTACAAATGGTCCTTCCTTATAAGAGAAAACTTAGCAAGGTTAGTCCATTCAGTAATAATTGTCTGGAGAAGCACCAACTGATCCTAAGCAATAAAGAATTTTGCCTTTAGCTCTTTTCCCCCTCATGGTTTCTAATAGGAAGAATGAGAGAAGGAAAAGAGTGGTTTTCCCTTATTCATGTGAGTTTCAGTTCATGCTAAATGAACAGAGATGATGTGCAGGTGGAGTGAATTTTTAGCAGTCAAGCCATTTTTCTGGGTAAGGTTTTTCCTCCTTAGTGCCATTTAGCACCATTATTTTTGGATGAGACGTTAAAGAGAGAAGAAATGGGCTGTGTGAAAATATACAATGCCATGCCTAGATGCAATTTCCACATGAATTATTTTAAATCTTCACTTCCAGGATGTCAAACATTAGGGAACAACTGCAGACAATCTTAGTTTCTGCTCTGAAGGAGACTGTAAGTACAAGCTCACACTTTTTGGAAGGTCAGATGATGCATTAAAATCCCATAATTCCATCTTTGAGTAGGCAGTCCTTGCAGCAACTGAAGAGTTCATTCTGTGCTTGCTCACTTTTAGGTGTTGCTTCTATATCCACTCTTGGAAAGGAGAAAGATGTCCGCAATACCTTGATCTGTTTATTCATAAATTGGCAGATCTTTGGCTGGAAGCATCCCAAGCACAAGAAAAAAAGCCACAACAAACTTAATATGGAATGCTGTAGTTTAATTAAATGGGTTTATGTTATCCTAGAATTTCTTTGCTAGTTTATTTTCTTTCCTAATTAAAAAAAAATCCATTAGTAGCAACATACTTGTCTCTTGTAGTTGAAATTAATCTTCAAAAGAATGGAAGTTCTTACTAAAGATGATTTAATTTTATAATTTTTATGCAAAAAAATGACACCAGTTTTGCATTTAGCTCTCATCCTCACCATCTCCATTTACATTTTCAGGAGAATTTGGAGCTCAGAAAAGGTGCCAGAATGATCGCACTGGAAGCCAAGGCCATTTCTTTCTCCTTTCATGCTGCCATGCTGCCATGCTGGTGAGGAGACTGAGGGTGCCAGGGAAGTTGGGAGGAGACACAGCCAGGCACAGGTCACCCCAGCTGACCAAAGGGATACTCCAGACCATCTGACATCATGCTCAGTTATATAAAATGGGGGGAAGAAGGAGGAAGGGAGGGACATTTGGGGTCGTGTCTTTTGTCTTCCCAAGTCACTGTTACACGTGATGGGTCTCTCCTAGAGTTGGCTGAACATATGCCTGCCCATGGGAAGCAGTGAATCAGTTCTTTGTTGTGCTTTGCTTCTGTGTGTGGCTTTTGCTTTCTCTATTAAACTTTCTTCATCTCAACCCACAAGTTCTCCATCTTTTACCCTTCTGATTCTCTTCTCAGTCCCGCTGTGGGGGAGTGAATGAGCGGCTGTGTGGGGCTTGGCTGCTGCCCGGGCTTAAACCACAACAGCTGACAACAACAGCAAGTTACTGGGCTCAGAATTATTCCTTCAGGTGGTGAGTAAGAGGACTGTCTTCCATTGTGGAGTTGCTATGTAGTCTGACATTTCTGTAGTGCATCTCAAATTAAAGGTCCTCTTGCAAAATCTCTGATTAGCAGTCCCAAAGGAGCAAGAGAGAAAGAAACTAATAAACCATCCTGAAACTCCACCCTGAGACTGAATGAGGCCACCTGAGATGTGACAAGGGGCTTCCAAAGTGAGAAGGCATTCAGAACCATTCATTTTTGCCATGTCTTGGCATTATATATAGAGGATGCTTCTCAGCAGGGCAAATGAACCTGTGCCAATTTCCCCACTGCAGGGGTGAAATTGCATCCTGTGCCCTTGGTCAGCAGGAGCTCACTGCACCCCCTGCCCTTCCCTGGGGCCTGCAGGGGAGACACCTGATGAGCAGCTATGAAAGTGGTGGAATTTTACTTGCTCCCCAGCAGTTTGGTTTTCAGAAGGAAAAATTGTCATAAGGGTACCATATAGTGGTAGTGTCATACAGTACACTATAACAATGGTGTTGTTATTCTGCATGTGTACAAGAAGTGAGTCTGGGGCATTGGTATGTGAGAATGAAACAAATTAAATGCTCAATCTGCAGTATGAGGAGAGGAGCAAGCTGAGGGGTACAGGGACATCAGCATGTGCATATCTCACTGGATTATTTGGCACTGTTTGTATTGGTTTCACATGGCGGGGTCTTGGTGTGAACTGACCAAAACTCCCTATTCCCCATCTCCCTGCGCTGCTGGAGGGGAGAAGGAATCAGGAGTGAAGTTAAGCCTGGGAAGAAGGGGGGAAAGGTGATTTATGATTTGGTTTTATTTCTCATTATCCTACTCTGATTTGATTGGCAATAAATTCAATCCATTTCCCCAGGTCAAGTCTGTTTTGCCTGTGACAGTAACAGGTGAGTGGTCTCTCCCTGTCCTTATTTTTAGCCAGGAGTCTTTGATTGTATTCTGTCTAGCTGGGGAGAGGAGGGGTAGAGCAGCTTTGGAGGGCACATGGCATCCAGCCGAGGTCAATCTACCACACTGTTACATTTCTACAAAGAAAAAGCCACTTCATTTCTTAGAAATAGTCTATTTTTTATTATTTCTTTTTAAGGTAACATACTATATATGGAATCTATGTTATAGTTTGCTGTAATCCTTGCTGCATTAAAAGTTGTGTCTTGTTCAGTTGCACGTCTGCAGTCTATGATGTGAAACACAATGACCCATCTGACAAGATGTCACCAGTGAAACCTATGTAATCTGTCTCAGACACTTGTTCCAATGGCAAATTTCTGATATAAATCTATGGCAGTGAGTGCAAACAAATTCAAGACAGATAAGATGACAAACACTGTGGTTCAGCAGCTCATCAAATTATTTTCAGACATTCTGTGAAGGCTTTTTTAGTGAAATTTTGTCCAATCTTCTAAACTATTTCACTGAAGAATTAGATTGCAGGGTTTGGGCAGGGTGTGTCTTTTTTTGGTGTGATAACTTTGCAGATGGCTAAAATTAGGTGATACAAATTACCTTCTTGTTTGTCTTACCTAGCTGTTTAAACCAACTTTTAAAAGCTGGATGTAACTCAAAATCTGTCTGGTCAGGACACCAGAACATAAATTGTTTGGGACAACCCTTCAGAAGATGCTCTAAAAGATCACTACTAATGAGTTTCCATGAAAATGAAAATTAAACTGCCATTAAGTAGTGGTACTTTCACAATACTGTCTTTAACTACTACTATCTCCTTTTAGTATCTTGTAGCTGTGCCTATGGATGCTACATACAAAAACACAATATGGAAAATGAAAATAAAAATAGGAATAGAAGATTTGGTGTTCACTTTAGCTGAGTATTTAAATGTCTGGTTTTCCAAAATGATTTCTATTCCATAGGAGAAAAAATGCATCTGGACATTTCAGGAACAGGTGAGACTATTGCCATTTTGGGCAGCATAGTGGGCACAGAAAGCTTTAAAGGAAAGGTCTTTTTAACAACTAACATAACCTGGTAAGCAAGCAAATACAAAAGGCAAAGTGTGAGGATATGGGATACTCAGAAATAAGTACAATTTAGGATTTAAAAGCCTTTTCATGAAATAAATGTAGAACGAGTTACCCATGGACACCTGAATTCTGACAATCTCCTTTTCCCTGTTATTATCATCTTCTGGCAGATAAACTCTTACTTTTCTCACACTTCTGACTGCTCCCTTCACTACCACAGCTCTCACCTTACATGGGAAGTTACTGAGCCCATGTACACCAGTGAATCTGCACATAACTCTAGTGTTACCAACAAAATTGCCTTTTATTTCCCCGAAGGAAAAAAAAAAAAAAGAAAAATAAGATAATTTGTCCTGAATAAATAGG
Source organism: Phainopepla nitens (assembly GCA_013400175.1). NCBI lineage: Eukaryota > Metazoa > Chordata > Aves > Passeriformes > Bombycillidae > Phainopepla > Phainopepla nitens. The sequence goes on along the minus strand of VXBQ01014373.1, from coordinate 10,914 downwards.
TGTCTTGTCTTTGACTCAGCCAAATTTCACAACACTCTCTCAGGGTCCCTTGTCTTTTTTTTTTCCTAGAGCTGGACTTCACCCCCAAAACTGGGATCCGAATCCGTATGTCCTCACTTGTTTGTTACCCTCCAGACTACCAGCATCATGCAGCACTGTCTAGACCCCCTTTTTTCTGGGCTATTTTGAAGTAATATAGTAAATAATAGTAATATTTTGAAGTTCTAATGCAGTGTCATCCTACAAAGCACCCCAAGTTTATTATTTATTTCTTTGTATCAAGATAATGTTAAGGTATAGACCTTCAATAGCAGGCAAACTAAATTTTTGTCCTTTCTTCATGGAATTTTCTTCCCTCTCTATTTCTGTACCCACCAGAGTACAAAAACATGAGACACATTTGTCTGAATACATCTCAGAGGGCACTGCAGCAGCTCGGGTGGTAAACACAGCCTCTGTCTTCATGTTGACAAAATAAAATAGGCCAACACTCTCTCAGAAGCTGCATAATCTGCAAAAGCTGCTGACTGTGGGTAGCAGATGCTTGTGATTATCCTGGATACAAAGGGAATAGGACCAAGGAGGTCAAGCTAGAAGTAAATAGGGGCCGTAGGATCCAGGTAAGCAAATGTAACATTAAAGATGACAAAACTGTGCTAATGCAGATGCGTGATGACCAGTGGAAGGACCTGGTGAGGAAATTTGTAACACCAGCTTCATTTTTACCAGCAGTAAAAAATCTCAGAAAGCTACAGTGACACGCAGAGGGTGACCCAGTAAGGTATTGTATAGTACAGGAGAAAGCACTTCGTATTCCTTTCTTTGGCTCTCTCCAGATTCTTTTGTAGCACTCTATGGGTCGGAGCCATAGCGTGCTAGCAGGATAGACTGCAGGACAAGGAGCTGTGCTTTTTCCAGGGTCTGTGAGCCCTGCTGAGGACGGAGTGAGAGATTCTTCTGGCTGTATAGTATGCCTTGTTTTCACAAATGCATCCTGAAAAAAAAATGAGTGCTTTGACTGCTGAAGTGCTTTTCCTTTGAACCTGACCCAGATCTTTCTAAACTGTCTCAGCTACAGAGCTAAGTGGAATGTGGCAAAATCCCACTGCTTGCCCTGGCACACAGCACACCTCCCACTGCACGACTGGAGTGAGAGCTCAGAGGAGCGGAGGTGGGCTCTGTGCTGCACACAGTCTGCACAAGCACTGGCAGCATGGTGGACATCTGTCTTGTCCCACTGCTGCCGGTGTGTTCCTGAGTTTTTACAGTGGCAGACTGTGACAGACATCTTCAAAGAAATGCTGCATTCTTGCATATTTAAACTTGCATTACTCTGAGGTGGGATTGCACTGTGTATGGTGTCCTCATGAAAATCCAGTGATACGCTTTGGCTTGAGGTTTCACTGCAGTGTACTGGTTGAATACCAAAGGTTATCTTTGTACTCCAGTGCATTCTCAGTACAAGATTTCAGAAACACAAGAAACAATAAAATAGGCGGGTTGGAAGCTGCCAGTGACCTTTCCCAAGGACTGACCTCCCCAGAAGTGTGTGGCAAGGATCCAGTACAGAAATACGTGTTTCAAAGAGACAGCCAGCTGAAATCCTAGCCTGGTTTAAGTACACGGGAGTTCTGATCAGCAGATTTCCACCTCGCTTGTGTAATAGGAAGGCTGAAGTGGAGTTAACATTTCAGTTTCAAACATTGGGTTTCAAACATGGTAGCCAAACAGAGAGCAAAGTCTAATAATAAAAGGACCTTGAGGACAGCAGAGTCAAGGTCTGTGTCTACTCTTACTCCAGGTTGGTTGGACAACCTTGGCAAAAACTTGGCATCAAGACATTCCAAGGCTGCACCAGAGAAAAGTAAATGGAAAGATGGAGCTTGCAGGAGACAGCTGCTCAAGAATCGAGACAGGGCCATGGCATTAGTGTGAGACCAGGCAAGAGGTGGGGGAGAGACGGCTTTGGGGGAAAGAGAATCAAGCACACAACTGTTCTAAGAGCTGAGCTAGAAACTGACAGGTACTGACAGGTGGGAGGAGGGGAGGCATGTTTTGGTCCCCCAGTATAGCAAAATCAATGCTCATTAATGGCTGCAAAACACTGCTGAATATGCAGAGCCCCACCCAGGCTGCTAACAAAAACATGAGTATATGGATAGGATTATCCTATTATTATTTTGCAGTGTTCTCAGGAATAAGATCAAAGGAAGGATCCCTGCTCAACTGCGGATAAAAGGTCATTTTCCTTCTTAAGTAAGAAGAGTGAATTTTTCTTTTTTGCTCAAAGAACGGTTCCGTAGAAATAATTCCCATGTAAGTGACTAGAGGGCAAGGCCGGAAGTGCTCAAGTGAAATCCTAATTTTTCAGAAAACCACAGCAAAATCACATTCTTCATCTGGTCACAAGAGGATGAAAGGAAAGAAATAGCATAGGTCTTTGTCCTAACAAAGCACCAGAGAATCAAGAGATACTTGTTGAAAGAGCTTTTCCTAGTGGTTATTATGATCTCAGAATGGGGCAAGGGGTGGAAAGCCAAAGAAAAAATATTAAAAGAGACTGAGTAAAAATGTAGGTATTTCCATTTCCCTAACCGTTATGAATTTTGAAAAGATGTTTCATCTTTTGAGCAAGACTAAATTACAGACAGGATGACAGATGAGGTTTGGGCTGAGTACAAGGCTCTGCTGACATCAGACTGCAGAGGTGCTACCAGTTTCGGGGTTTAGAAATGATACCATTCAAACATCATTTATTGGTTAGTTTGCCTAAAATCATAGGTTGATGTTTCCCCCCCCCCCTTATATGAACTATGTGTGATTTCTTAATCAATGCTGAGAAGTATTTAAGCAAGTGAAATTAACCAAACCTTGCTGCAGTGATGCAACTGCTCTGCTTCTCTTTCTGTGGTCACTCCAGATGTGCTTACTGCGTAGCTCCAGCCCAGTCTCCTGGTTCCCTGCCATGCCAGTGTCCTCTTTTCCACCAGGAAGATATCACTGTGCTGGGCCATGCAAAGAACATGTGGGCTTATCTTAACACATCAGACCCAATGTGTATCAGATTACATCTGTGAGACGCCATGGCACAGGGAAGAAGCCCCATTGCTGAGTGGCACTGAGGAGCCCGGCCATCTGCAGCTGATCACAGATGGCATGGGCAGGCAGATCGGCACATGGGCTGGCAGGTGAAGCTCAAGGACAGCACATGATTCTGCTTGCAAGGGACTGTGAGTCAAGAAAAAACTGTGGGTGACCAAGACTGGAGAGCTCGGCCTTCCCCACCCCAGCCTTAGTCCTATTTTTGGAAAGATGCTGTGCTAACAAGGTCATGCTGTCCTACTGCTCCCAGCAGCAGCAGCAACATGTTCCTGCCCCTTTTCCTGATAGCTTTTTCTTTCTCATAACAAGGCCTGGAAATTACCTTGTCTTGAGATTCCTTCTAATGCTCCCACTGCTGTAATACCTGGTTTTCACAAAGACCTGCCAAGGTAATATTCCTGGCAGGTCAGAAGCATCACATTGCCAGTGGAGCAAGGCAGGAGAAGAGGCACATGTGCGACATGGAGCATGGTGTGGCCCAGCTAGTGCTGAGCTCCCATTGACCTTGCTCCAGAGCTGGCACCTTCTCAGCTGTGCCTGGCACAGTGCTGAGCAGGCTGCAGGCAGCTGGCTGGCACAGCCACTTCCCTGGGAGGCTCCCAGGCATGAGACTGCATGTGGTGACGAGGTGCCACATCTGTGCCTTGCTCCACTGCTTGGATGTGCCCAGTAATGTCCCAAAGTACTATTTGAGGATATCAATCCAGCACCATTTTCAGGCTTATAGATATTCCAAAAGGAAAAGACCTTTTAGCTCTTTTGACCATCCTTCTTGCCTAGAAAGGATTATGGGAGCCACTGATACCTGAATTTGCACCGGTTTTTCCAAGTGTTTTCTTTGCAGAAGTGTAAGCACATTGGCTGCAGATTGTCCCTTACTTGCAGCTTCTGAATCAGATGGACCACTACTAGCAGTGCTTAGGGGGAAGCAGGGAGCATCTGGGTGCAGCTTGCCAAAGGACAGAGCAAATCCGTGGGCAGTAGTATTCATTCTTCCTAATCTGCCTCATAAAATACACAGAAGAGAATAAGAAAAGAGAATGGCCTAATGTGTGACAACATCATGCTTCTCCTGCATGCATTCACCTCTCCTGGTGTGCCTGCAAGTCAGATTTCCCAATGTTGCGACAGGCTATGTTAGGCTTAATTCCTGATTTGTCAGTCAAGGCAAATATCTGGAACTATTAATTCCATCTCTGGAATGTGACAAGGAAGCAACTACCTTGCCTTCACATGCTTAAATATCATTGCCTCCTGGGGATTGGCAGAGCCTGTTTGATGGTTCTTAAATGGGGTTCTTAATTGCTTTTAAGAAGTAAACGCAGTACACAGGTACTGCTCACATTGCCGAACCAAGCACTTGCTTTGTTATGCAAAGACTCAGATTAGAGGAGAGAGAAACAAGAACCTACTTGCTTTATACTCCTTTGCATCAGGAGTAGATCATCTGAGCCTGCAAGGGTTAACCTTGCACAGAGCTGCTGGGAAGGAGAAGAGAAACAGGCCCCAGTAGCATTCCATTTTTTCTTGCTAGCCGCTAATTTCTTTTTTGGATTCTTCTGTTTCCCTACTGCAAGAAGTTCTCGGCTCCTGACAGTAGTCGCAGGGAAACTCATTAAAAATACAGCCTCCTGCCACCTCCACAAAGGGGCCAAAACTCACATAATGCTCGTGAGCTGGGAAGGTTTATAAAACATCTTAAAGTGATGCTGCTGTTTATTAAACATTGAGGGCGGAATACATAAACTGGGAAGCAGCGAGCCTGGCGCTCCTTGCTGGACCTGTGGGATGATGGATGAGTGTTTGTTCTCAGTGCGCTCAGCACTTCCCACCTCCCATGCTAATTCAGCATTTATGTGGGGCTGCCTTTGCTGCTGTGAGCAGCTGACGGTGAGCACTGGCAGTGCCTGGCTCTGCGGGGTAGGTGTGGCATTGCAGGGGACACCCCGGACAGAAATTTGACAGTACCACACTGATCCTGACAATTAATATGCTTGGACAAAGCAGCAATTGTAGCAAAACCAGAGAAATAGATGCTGTTATCCTGCCCAGCAGCAGCTCTAAAGGGATTAAGAGAGTACCAGAAGCTGACCAAAACCTTGAAGTTTTTCAAAGAATAAAATCCCTTTTCTTTAATGTAATATTCTTTGAAATTGGTGTTTGATTTTTTTCAGACGACTGAACAAACACAATAGCAGATGGAGTCCCTGTTTCTTCTCCTGGCATGTTCACAGCTGGAATGTGTAAAGCTTTAATCTCCATTTATAAGAATATTAGGAAATATATTTACATTCAGTGTTGCTATGGAGACTGGATGGTAAATAATTATGATCTCAACATACTGAGATGGTTGGCAAGATATTAGTAATTGGTACCACAATACTTTTGTGTCATACCGTAATACTGAAAGATTTCTATAGGAAAATACCTGTTTGATGCATTAATACATACAACAAATACAGACTTTTACTGGTATAATCCTACATAATATTGAGGTCATTTATATGTAATTTGTAATTCATAAAATTATTCTTTTGGAATGACAAGGCATAATTTGCCAGGGACTGTCTAAGGACTAGATTACTTCTAAGCTACAGTTTGGGAAAAAAAATCCAACAGCTTCTTTAAAACATGTTCTGGGGTCAGGCCTTCAGTTATCAGCTCGTTATGTGAGGGTGCCAATTAAATTTGGTGTTGACACAAACTTATGAGGTTTTATTGGTGCAGGGGCAGACGGTGGGGTGGTAATCAGATGACCCAGAGGGCTGAAGTAGCAGGGAATCAAATTGTATCTAGGAGAGCTAGGTGGAGGACCAGGTACCAGGGGACTAATAACATGGTAAACTCAGCGAACACCAGCTGGAAACTGGTGGAGGAGCAACACTTGGATACAGCAGCCTAACTGAGGGAGTCCATGTGCTGGCAGTGTGATGCCTCAAATGGTCCCTGGGGACGTATTTCCAGAGGCAGGGAAATATGAGACAGTGGCTAACTTAAGGCACTATAATAGTTTGATACTATGAATTAATAATATCATAAATGTTAGAGATTATCAATATGTCAAGACCAAACATAAAGCAGAGCAGCACAGCAAGCTCTCCCCTGCCTTTGGTGTGGAGTTTGTCCTGTTTCTGGTACAGCTGCATGTCACTTCAGTGGATTGGATATGAAGAGCCATCTTATTCCTGGCTGGAATCTGCCCCACCTGCATTTAAGGACAACCTTTACATCATCCAGACTCGTTCGTCAGAGCCTGCCACCCAGGCTTGCTCCAAAGTTGAAAAGGAGCAGGTATTTTAGGAGCTGCAATGTGCCTGATCTATTTTAGACAACTACTCTGGGATAAGGCATATCATGTCCTGGAACTGCCTATTTCACTCCGTCGCTAGACATTTACATCTGCTCCGACAGCTCCCACCCTGCCTGCCATCAGCAGGCTCAGCCGAATCCAGGAAGCCCAGCTGACTGTGGGAAAGTTTTGCTTAAAAGACAGATTCCTCTCTGTATATTGCTATTTTATTTACTTAAGTGTTATTTACTTAGTTTTATTTTTGTTCAGAATCTCTAAAGAGTTCAAGGGGTGAACTCTGTGAATTTTGAACTGAAAGTATGAATTTAAATACTTACTTGTTTAAGAATAAAGAATATTTTTTGCTGGAAGCTTCTTTCAAAGAGTTTCTTGAGAAAAAATAACAAGGATTTTAATTACTGTCGAGTTTGTGCACTTGCTTTTAGAAAACTGGTTGGGATTTTTTCTTTTTTTTTTTCAGAAAATATATGACAATTTCTAGCCCTGATGTAATTTAAGTGAGCTGGCTCTGAGTGTTTGTGAGAATCCCAGCTGTAGATTTTGGACCTCATTTTGACTGACACATTCTTAATTTCAGTATGGCAACAACTGAAAAAAAGCAAGATTTTAACATCCTGGTTTTACACCAGCAGCAGGAACTTAAGTTGCTGTTTCAGTTATGCCCCATAAGTGACTGAAGGCCTGTTTTGCAAAGCAGTACGATAACTGTGCACATTCCTGGGTTGATGTTACCTGTTTATGCATAGAATCATAGAATCCTGGAATCATCAAATGGTTCGGGTTGGAAAGAACCTTAAAAACCATCTAGTTTCAATTCCCCTGCCATGGGGACACCTTTCACTAGACCAGGTTACTCAAAGCCCCATCCAACCTGACCTTGAACACTTCCAGAGATGAGAAAGTCATGTTCCCACATTTCCCAGAACAAGAACATTTGGGAATATGGAGCCTGTATATCGAGGACCAGGGCCTGAAGATGTACCAGTGCTTCTAAGAGAAAGCCATAGACAGTTTTTCTTGGAAAATATAAGAAAAGAATGCATATTACATGTTTCACATTTCTGACTGTGATTGTGCCCCTTCCTTCACCATCACTAAAAACTCTATCCCCTAGCAGACAGCCATTACTCATTACATCTAAGCCTTGCCATTATTTTCAGGCTTCAATATACTAATTTTGTTGGACTCTGTTACATTGTTTGAGGTGGTTTGAGGTGTTTTGAGGCGGTTCAGGCATCCACAGTGATCTCCAGGCAGTGCAGGTGATTCCCACTCACAGAAGAAATCCTGCTCAAGTAAACGTCAGCAACAGCACCAGTACAGAACTGTATAGCCAGACTGAACACCCTGGAAAATTTTGCCATCAAAAGAAAGACAGCTCTCTAGACCTCTCCTTTTCATATTCATGAAAGATGGCAGAACTGCAGAGGAGTGAAAGTAAACAACATGCATAATTTAATAAGTATTTGCTGTGAAAATATTTTAACATTACCTGTAGAAGACCCAGAAAAATGTGACTGAATCATGTTGTGTGGTGTAGAGAACAAGAGAGCCCTCATGCAGCTTGCCATGCTGCCTGCCTGATGCTGCTGCTGTTGAATGATGGTACAGCTGATGGGGCTTTTTTGGCGCAGCTGCACCTGTCTTTGGTAGAGATATTCCTACAGAATGGTGGTGGTGGTGGTGGTGGTGTTCTCAGTGCCATGCTCAGGCTCATGAGTGCACCTGCAGCCCCATTTCCACTGGCAGGCAGTACATCTGCTTCCTGCCTGTCCTGAGAGCCCAGCCATGTGGTTAGGAGAGCTGAATTTTGGCTGGGTTTCCGCGCATCTGTCTTAGTGTTATTTCCATCTAGCTGTTCCTTGCCATAGCAGAGGAAATTTTGCTAAAGGCAACTTTTTGACAGTTTGGGATTTGGGGTGGAGAATGGATGGAAAAAAGTGGAAGTCCTATTGGGATGCCATGCCTACCTACATACACCTGCTTGGAAATAAAAAGGAAAAATACAGAAGACAGAGTACAAAGCACCAGTTATTAGGAAGAAGCAGAAGACTGATGATACTGAACTGGCATTGCCTCCTGAGCTGTATCCTCTCTCAAAAGCAGCCTAGAACAGCTGTCTCCAAAAAACCTGGATGCTACTATTATTGGGTAGTTTCCTCTGGGTAAAATGTCTTTTGTACCTGTATTAAATGAAGGGGATGTTATGGTCTGAGAAATGAGTATTTGTATTTATGTCAAAACTCAAGTCTTTTTATCCTTAGCAAATAATCACTTCCAGCAACATGAACAGAAATAAAAAGCCTTTCCTAAACAGAGGCAAGGATTCCTGCATTCCAGTCTGGGCATGCAGTTTGATTTTCTTCCAGTTTCAAGTCAGTGAAAGTAAAGACTCCTAGAGAAATAAAGGCCAGAAAGAGCAAGCAAAACTAGGCAAAAACAAAGCAAAAAACCTTTAAGAATTTAATTTCAGAAATCAAAGATGGGAGGCACTGTTAGGTGTTGCTGAGTGCAGAAGAGAGGCCATTGTCATTCTAAGCTGGGTTAATGCAAAGTCTCAGAGCCCTGAGAAGGTGGTTTGTTTTCTTCCTTCTTTCTCTTCCATATAGATATGGCCTTTGGGTAACCTGGGCATACAGCAAAAGAAATGTCAAGAAATCAAACAGAATTTAATTTTTGGGGAATACCCATCAAGCTGCAAGAAAGAAAAGGTCACTATCTATTTAACAGGGTTTAAAAACATTCTCCAGATGCTGACTGATACAAAAGCAAAGATTGAGTAATTCTGGGGAAGCCGCAGTGATTCTAGTGGGTTTTCTTTCCCTGTTCCCTGGAGAGAGAAGCCAATTAGAAAAATTAGCTACACCTTTTCAATTCTTCTAACTGCATGAAATGTAGGCTTTCTATTTGCTTTATTCTGTTGCAGGCACTTCAGTTGTTGGATGAATGGTACTCACTGTGGGATTTGTGGAAAATGTAACTTTACAAGATACCTCTTTCAGAACTAGGGGCAGGTAAGTTCTCCAGAGCACCATTTAATCAAATGGTTGTAGCCATAAATTATTTTTTCACTGGAAACCAGATAAATTTAAAAGAGTGAGATGCTGAATCTTGAACATTCCGGAAATAGTGAACAAAAACTCCCCCGCTTCTTGAAAATTGACTGGAGTTTCTCCTATGTAATTAAACTTTCCTTTTAATTAAAAAAAGTTACACTTTTACAAAAAGCTACACTTTTAATTTGAACAGCCTGTTTCTCCTTAGCATTTTTGTCTGTGTGGAATTAATCTTTAGGGATCTAAGTACAGCATTGCTCCCCTCCCTGTTTCAGGGCTGTGTGGGCACCGGGTGCAGGAGGGAACAGCATGCTTCTGCAGGGTCTTCCAGGCAGGCACCTGGAAGCCCTTTGCAAACACCACTCAGTATCTGGAGGTGAGATCATTAGCTATTAATATGCATGTTGGTTTGTAGCTGGCACAGAGAGCCAAGGGATTAAGGGTTGCATCTCATGCCTCCTCCATGTGCACTGAGAGGACGCAGTGCCCAAGAAATGCATCTCAATGTGTTTGCATAGCTACCAACTGCATCTGTTGTCCCCAGCTTCTTCTCCAGCCTGGGCCATGCTCCTTCCAAAGGGATGGTGGGTAGAGCCAAATGTCTGAGCAGTGAGAGCTGAGAACAGCTCCATGGGGATATGTGTGTGTGCATGGGGGAAGGTGGAGGCTGGAGGCACCCCCAGCATCTTACTGGGATGAGGGCAAGGCGGGAGCCAAACCTGGCATGAGAGGAATTGCCCAACAGCTAAGTCCAGGTCCAGATGCAAAGAACCACCACAGCTGTGTGATTCACAGCCCTGCTTGACTCCATAAGAAACACAGTTGATCCAAAAAAAATTCCACCCACATTTTAGAAGAAAAAAAACAAAAGGCCTGTTTTTCAAAATATGTTTGGTTTCTGCAGGTTTTGTCAATAAGCCCAACACAGACTCGTGCATTAGGTTCCCAGATACCCACTGCTTTCCTCCTGTGCCCTTGAGAGTGAGTCAGCCACGGCCCACCCTCCTGCTGCTCCCTCTCCATGCAATGAACGTCGCCAGTTTCCTTATGTCACAGGTGTTATGAATAAGATTCTGAGTTGTCCCCCCCAGTTAACTGTAAAATTGCCCTGTGTTTTTTTCTGTTAATTGTTGATGTTATACCAGTTCTGTACAGCTCACCCCCCCTTCTCCCCCCCCACCCTGTGGTAAATAAAGATTCTAAGGTCTTTTGTTTTATTTTTCACCCCAAAAATTGTGATGAATAAAATCTCTGGGCAGGAGATTCGCTCCTTATGATGCCTTTATTAAAGATTCCAGCTCTAGGACTGAGAGTAGTTAATTACTCCGAGATTATCCCATCCAGAGGGTGGGGAGATGTTCAGTATTCACTATACAGTAAATATCGGGTCTCTGCTTCCCGGTGGGAGTCCTTTTGTTCAGAAACTTGATTTATACCGGCTCGAAG
>VXBQ01014372.1:388784-426751 GCA_013400175.1 Phainopepla nitens | reverse complement strand
CCCAGTCCCTCCCAGTTCATCCCTGTCCCATCCCAGTCCCATTCCAGTCCTATCCCAGTCTGCTCGGGGCTGCTCCTCTGCGGCCCTGCTGCCTGCCCTGCCCCTCCTGCGCTGCTGGGCAGGGGCGGCTGCGGCAGCGCGTTTGCTTTTCTCGGTTTTGCTGTGGCGGCCGTTTCACCAGCGCTCGGCATCTTGGAAGTGTCCGCTGCTCCCTTTTTCTCTGTGTGTTCCACTGTGTGGCAGAACATCTGTGGTGGCGTGTCCGGACAGAAGCTGGATGTGTGCATTAGTGCTGCAGCAACCGTGGGTGAGGCAGGGCATGGAGAATCATGGCTGGATCGAACGGATCGTATCATGCAGATGGATTATCCTGTGCAGCCATTCATCTGCCTTCATTTCTGCTTTACACTGAGTTCTGCTGGGCTTTTTAGTATTGAAAAACGTCCCAATCTGTTGTAAATTGTCTTCTAATGAAAAGATATTTGTGAGATTGAGGGGAATCTGGTCAAAAATACTTTATGTTTGTAGCTCCAGCCTTTTGTATGATAGAAGAGGAAGAAACCTTCTCACAAAAGAGTTTTCATGTGAAGTATCTGACCCTTGGAACCCACTCAGTTCCCTGCAACACTGAAAATCAGCACCGAGGTGGAAGCTGCACCACCCATGACTTGTGCAGATCTGGGTGCTCCCATACGAAATTTGAGGTCTGTCAGAAGAAAAAATTGTCTCTTTTTCAGTGCTGGTTGTGCTGCTTTTCCACTTGATCCTGGTGATTCTGATCTTCCATCAGGCATATTTTTCTCCATGCCCTCCCCTTAGGTCCCTGATTTTTTTAGATTTATTACCTCCTTTCACCTTAGGCTTCCAGGAGGATTTGCTTATTGTTCCATTCCTTGAGGAGAACAGCCTTCAGAGTCCCTGGATTGGGGAACAGCTACCCCTCTTTTTCAGGGACCACCCTGTAGCTCTGAAATGAGCTGCTCTGTGCAGGTCCTATTCATCTCTTGATGGGAAAACCTCACTTTTGCCTCAGAATGCTGGTCCACTACCAGTGTTAGCCGTGGTTATTTATATATGGTAATGCCTAAGAGCAGCAGCCCTGTCCTGCCTAGACAATTGTTCTGATGCCAGCAGAATTGGAACACTGCTCTTACGTATAAAGCACTCCCCATTTCTTGTTTTATTCTGCTTGTTTAAACAAGGAATCACTCATTTAAACATTAAAATTCACTAATACTAAATAAATAACGTAGTTTTAAAATGCAAACATTAAAAACAAAGGCAGCATCCTACTATCCCTCTCTCTCTTACACATCCACAGGCTCAGAAGGGAAGCAGGGAAAGACACTGCATTAATAAACATAAGGCCAGAAGTAATCATTAAATAAATATCATTTAAAAATTCCCTTGATATTTAAAAAATGCTGAAGGCTTTTGTTTAATAAGAAATGGCTAGGAATAAAGGATGCAATGGGTACTGCAGAGCAGTGGATTCCACTCTCAGGAAAGCAGCCGTGATAAAGCACAAAGACCCAACATTTCCACAGGCAGCAGCAGAATCCCTGGAACAAGGATGCTGCCAGGTCAGCACAGAGGTTTCTGTGCTATGAAGGGTCTTCCCAGCTGGGGTTTTAAACCTTCCAGTCAAAATACCAGCCCGAGCAGCCCCCAGGAAGCACTCAGAGCAGACTAAATCTGCCAGGGCTTTGTGGAACAGAGGAGCAGATGGGCTAATCCATCCTGAACCAGCTGCAGGATCCCAGCCCTTCCGGCCACGCGGTGACCAGGGCACGTGTTGCTGCTGTGAGATTGCAACGAGTAAGGGCACCACAAATGTGAACTGTGCAATGGGAAAAACGTTTTCAGTGGTGTATTCACATCTCATTCCAGGGAGAGTCAAAACTGATGGCAGGATTCAGCTGACTTGCTTTCAGCTTCTGTGAAATGTTGGGCCACAAAAGAGGGAGCCAGGAAAGGAAGGGGTAAATTGAATAGCTCCAAACTGATGTGCTGGCCTCGTATTCTCCAATCATCAGAAGCTTTAAAGAAAATAATACCTGTTTTTAAAGAAAAGAATACCTCTTTTTGCACATACTGAAGGTTGTAGAGTGGGAAGTATTTTCCAAATACACACAATGTGAAATCTTTTGGGAATTATGAGGCTCAGAAGCAGATCCTTATTCAACCGGAATAGCTGGCAGATCGATCAGAACACTGAATACAGAACGGCAGCATGTGCAAAAGAAGCAGAGCTAGCTGTAAAACTGGGTATCTTGGCTAGCAGGGGCTCTTTAATCTCACAGCACAGAGTTCAACTCGAGCTAGCTGCCCCAGTGTTTTCCGAGCTTCTCACGGGAGCTTTGCAGTTTGTTTGGCAGCCTGGGATTCCCAGCCGTGCTGCTGCTGGAACATCTGGCAGCTGTGCAGGCACAACTGTGGGGATGTGGCTGTTCATAGACTTTGCACCACTTGTGGGTGGCATCTCACATATTCATCCCCTTCAGCAAATCCAAAGGAGTTTGTAGCACTCATTTCTCCTCCTGTGACACATAAGTGGGAATATTTTGCAGTTACCGTGAGCTCAGTTCAGTGAGTTTGGGGATTCAAAGTTCCTCTAAATGAATGTTTTGGTGATATTCCTGGCATCATATAGGCAATACTTGATAATGAAGAGCATTTTTGCTCATAGATGGTGTGAATCCAAACCACTCATTTTTTATAGACCTTTTACATCTAATTGACTTTTAGTGTACCTACGAAATGGAAATGCATTAAGGAGCATCTCCATTTCACTTATAAGACTAATAGCCAATTTTCCATTCAATGTCTTTTGAGAATTCTTAATTGTCTTCCATAATTAGGTATTGGGAGTGTAAACAATTATATGAGATTATAAGGGGTCTTTTTTAATACATATTATGCTGTAAATTTATGAATGTTATGTTGCTGCAGCAGTGTTTCCTGTTTTTCTTTTTGCATTGAATTTTACTGTAGTAATCCCTATTCCTCATTCACTTCTGGATAATTTCTTAAAAGGTAAAGTATTAAAAAATCCAACAGTTTCCAACACTTGTAAATTACATGATCCCCAGAATTTTTAAGGAACCCAAAGAATATCAAAACACTCCAAAGGGATATCCCAGTTTTTAATGTAGAATAGTTACTCTTCTCTAGCATCTGGAAACATCACAACCCATATTTCTCCTGTTTTTTCTCTTTTTGGCTTCCCCCCTCCAAAAATTCCACCAGCAAGTTCACACTGCTGTGTTTTGCACAACATTACTGACCAGAAAGCTCTGCAAGTGGAGGAACATCTATTTTACCCCCCGGAGCAAAACCAGGTTAAATCAGAGCAATCTCAAGGTGCTTGTTGCTGATTTTCAGGTTTAGTATCATTTAGTCTGTTTGAATTCATGCAGCACTTGGCAAACAGAGTGGTTTGCCCTGAGTGTTTCATTTGGAATGGCAGTGGCTCTCGATTCTGATATTCATGATGCAGTTGGTGGGAATCATCATTTGCTATCCAACCTCACGTGAATTCCTCATATGAGCTAGCAAGCCTTATATTGGCAGGATTCATCTCTGCTCATTCTGAGGGACCAGCCACTCCATCCAGTCTGTCCCCTGAACAGATCATCTGAGCTTTGGAGCTCTAGAAAACTCACTCAGGCAAAGGATCAGATAATATTTGGACAGCCACATGATACCTTGGTTCTGAAGGACATTCTCAGCTGTAGGAAGGAACAAATTAGCTCAAACAAGCCTTAAATTGGACTTGATGGGCCGTAGAGACAGATCTTTGTCCCAAGCTACTTGAAATTGTTGCTGTTGCTTTATAGCTTGTGCTGAAACACGTGCTTTTGTCAAATTTCCCCCTGTGCCAGCTCCTCTCCCACCCCCGATTTCCACAGTAGTTATTAGGGCATGAACAGGGAAGATTTTGTGTCCCACAGGATGGGGCTGTGCATTTACAGCGTGCAAAGCACATGCTACTATAGATCACAATTCTCTTCCATTTTTTCCCCTCAAGCTCCTTCTGCAGTAAGAGTTTGACCACATTTCCCTGCAGTTAATAACACCTTTCAAAGGCAGCAGGCCCTGCTTGCATCAGGAATAAGGCTTCCTTTTGGGCTTTTTTTTTTTTTTTGGTTGAAAGAGCAGTTTTAATATCAGCAAGTGGCTGCTCCTGTGATGTTTTGGATATGCTGCTTATGTGAAGTGGCTGAGGGCCCCCTGTGCCGTGGGTAGCGTGCTCAGCTTCCATTGATGATTGAGGATAATCAGTGCCCTGCAGGACAGGCTGCCAGAAATGCTCCAGAAAATGGGAGCTCACGAGGGCAATCACAGTGCTAATGAAAGCAATAGGTGGCTGTCTGTGAAATACAGGTTTTCCTATCGAGTTTGTCTTGAGAGATTTAAAAAAAAAAAAAAAAAGGTTTTGCTCAAATTAAGTGTGTATAGCCAAAAAAGGGAAGGGAGCAGGAGAGAAGATTATTCGTATTTCAGGTTTCTGTTTCTAATCTGCCATGCTAGGCCTGCTCAAAGGAAATGTCACTGGAGTTCTTAGGACATAGAGGAAAGAACATTTTCCTGTTGGCTAATAGCACAATTATCTTTACTGAAATAATCTAAAAAAATCCCCCAAACTCAGCTTGAGGTAGGATGAAAAATTTCTAGCAAGATTTCTAGCATGTCAGTAATAACTAGTGGAAATAATATGTTTAAATGTGGAACATTTGACAGCCTTGAACTCGATGTGCTGAGAAGAGTTTTGCCACCTGTGGCAGCTTTTTTGCCCAATAGTAGAGAGCAAGTGGGGATGTGGTAGAAAGGTGTAAATCTAGCACTAAAGAGAACATTTTTTAGGATGGATCTAGAGGGTTAAATAGAGCTAATGACAGGAAATTGTAACGGGGTAATTTTAGATCTGAGGAGAATAGATTGTGGAACAGAGAAATGGTGGGAACCCTATTGTTGACACATTTAAATATAGACTGGACAAAATGTTAATAAATGTACAATAGGGAACAGTCTGACATTGTACTCAAGGAGATGGAAAGGATGCAGTAATGACTCTTTTAAAAAGAACTGTCAGGTTCTCAATACACTTCACTGGGAACTTTAGTTCACTTTCAATGTGTTTATATTTAATATGAATACAACAATATTTCTCCTATTTAATAAAGGAAGTTTTAATCTTTTTTTTTTTCTCCCTATTGAAATACTATGCTTTTCTATTCAAATCCTTGTCCTTGGTTGTCTTGTGAGGAGTAGGGCTTTCTGCTGACTGTCACCCAGTGAGTGCACAGACAGTGGTAATTTATCTTTCTGAACCTTAAAGGCACTAACCACTTTTAGGAAACCATCCCAGAGAAGGGAATGGTGTTCAAATATGATCCTATGAATCTGGAGCTGTGCAAGGGAGGAAAGTTTATATGGAAGCAGTCATAGGATCTGTTAGATATTGGTGGATATCTAACAGATATTAGCTCTTGGTGTTTGCTGTGCCTCCTGTCAGTGTCCCACAGCCACGAACGCCCAAAACTAAACTGCTGCAAACAATCAGCACTGTGAAAAAGGTAATTTTTTATTTCCAGGCAAGACACAGCACAGGAATGGTGGAGCTGCCAGCTAAGGAAAAGATACAGTCAAATGAATATGTCTTTTATATGACTGAGTTGTGTTAATTTAGTTCATCCTTTCAAACTCCAGCAAATCTTCAGAAAATGGTGTTTGCTTTAGTGCAACATGTTGAAAGATAATTAATGGTCCTTGACATAAAAGTTCTAGGTCAAGTGTAAGAACTTAGAAATCTAGGAAAAAGTGCCTTTCCAGTGACATACAAAATAATTTACATTTGCTGCTGATTTTCATCCGGGAGGAGGGCCAGCTGTTTTAAAGCTACAACACTTGTGAAAAGGTCTTCATTTCTCACTAATGGGAATTTATTTTATAAATTGTTGGTATATAAAATGTCCTCGACATCCTATAGGTAAGGAGCAGTCAGTGCTTGTCCAGAGGGTTTGCTGGCTGATAATTCACACAGTGCAGCAAGGAAGACACTCCAAAAGGAGCTCAGCCACTCTTGGGGCTGTAACACTGCTGAGTGAAAGGAAGAGTCTAGTGAGAAAATAGTTCTCTCTGCTGTATTTACTAAAATGATTTTAACTGGAGGATATCCTTATGGATTATCCTGCTGACATTTCACTTCTCAGCACATTCTTCCTGCTGCTCCCTCTGCTTCTCTGGCCACCAAGCTGCCACTTCCCTGGGGTTCAGCCCCTGCTGAGTGACACCACGGATCACACTGAAATCCAAAAGGGAGCAGCTCACAGCATTAGAAGGTGTCCTTATTTTTTGTTGTTTTGTGGGGAAATGTTTTTGATGAGACCAGAGACGGAATTTTTAGATGTTTAAAAGTGTAGTTTATTTTTTATATGGAGTAGAAAGTGTGAGGTTTTTTTTATAGGTGTTGAAAGCATGGCTAGAAGTTGAGGGGCTTCTAGCTTCTACTATTTTTTTAAGGATGTATTGGTTAATAAAATATTGGTAATTTGGATGTTTACATTATTAGATTAATATTAAGAAATTTGATTTAGTAATAGCATGACCTTTCTAGTTAATCTTTTTCTGTTATATAAATTTATTTTATAGACTTTTTGTCACCTTCGTAACTATTTTTATTCTCTCTATATCTTAAATTCTACATCAGAATTTTTCTCTACTTAACATGTTTTTGCTCTAAGCTCTAAATCTGCATTTTTGCTTCTAGCACTTAAGCTTGGAAGCTTCTCCCATACCTTAGATTAAACTCTGTGTTTAATTCTAAGTTCTGGCTTATAGGTCTACTGTCTTGGGATTTCCCTGATTCTTGGATTCCAACACTTATTATTTTAATGTTCATCAGAATTCACTGCCTATGTGGAAATATATGGCTTTGGAGGTGGAGGAGTTTATGAGCAAGCTAATAAATTACAGATGATACCTAAGAACTTCATGGCAAATCAAAAAGAATCACCTTTCTGTGATTTAGTATATTTTGAGATTCACAGTCAGAGTTCTTGGGAGGAAAATATGTTCTCCTGTTCATATATAATGTTCACTATCTCTAAATTATGTATTGCAAAAACTTATTTTATTTATCTCTTTCTTAAAGGATTTAACTAGACTACATGATAGGAAACCTTCTTGAAATTCTTATCAGAGGTTTGATAGCATGATATTAAACCAAGAAGCAAAATAAAGAAACCAAATATGACACTGAGTTTATTCTTGAAAGAAGAGAGCAGGTACTGATGTAGTTCAGTGTTATATTCCACTTACAGACAATCCCCTGGCAGCAATGTAAACCTTATACTCGATTTCCCATTGAATTTTTTCTTTACAGTGCTCTGTACATTCCTTATGGTCATATTTTTCATAAGAGGATATTAGGTGAGATCCTGTGATTAAAAATAATGGTACTGAAGGGGTTTTACTTCTTTTAAGCTGAGAGGAGTGTTAGAACATGAGCTGGTCACCCTGAATGGAAGGTAGTGAATATTCAGCTTTCCTCCCTTCTCTGGAAGTGAGCATCCCATGCCTCAGTTCTACAGCAGAAGGAACATTTTTTGTGTTGGAGGGGCTTTAGATCTATAAACACTTAACCTATATGCATTGATGTGTGAGGTAATGGCTCTGGTAGCTGTGTTTTCCCCTGGGGGATTTCAGCACTGGGGCCTGAAGGAGGATCTCCCTCATCCTTGTCTCACCTGGCATTGATGCACTCAAGTGCTCGCTACCCCTGCAGCTGTGAAAGTGCTTCTGGTGTGGGGTCTGTGGGGTTTTCTACCCCGTGGAGGCAGAGGGGGGACAGGGCAGGCAGTTAGAGCTGCTCCTCAGCAAGTCTGAGGGAGCTGAGAGTGAGCCTCATGCACCTCTGCAGTGCTTTCAACTCCTCGCTGTGTTTGTGAGGACTGAGAGCTGGCAGCTGGGCTTAGGAGGGGCAGGAAAGTGGGGACACCCCAAACTCACAGAACATGGCACCAAACAGGGCAAGACTGAACAGAGGGATCTCTGTTAAATACTGATTTGTGTAGCAGGGACAGGAGCAAGCTGGGGGAGGCGTAGACAAGATGAAATGTTTTTCTTCTATTCTGTACTTTACATTCATTCTAAAGCAACATGAAAGCAACTATGCACCAGCCAGTTCCTTGTGTCACCTCCTGCTCACCTGCCCTAGGAATGGTTTTATTAAATGACCTAGATATATTAATGATATCAATTAAAAGTAAAGGAGGGGAACATCACTGCATGGATTCCTTAGCTGATGGGATGAGAGGCACCAACAGACCTACTCAGGATACTCAGTTTTGTTTTCCTCTTTGTACAAACTGCCATTTGCACAGCCTTGTTTGAAAGAACCTCTGCTGCTCTTGAGACCCTTGTGCTGTCAGGCTTTGTGGAGCACAGTGGTCAGGCACAGCTTTGTTGCATTCACATTTGCAGGCTGGCTGACTCTCAGAGGAAGGAGCCACGCTCAGTGTGCCAGAGCAAAGCCACCCCATCTCCCTCTCATTTGCATTCCACACACCCTGTTCTGATTTCCCACCATTAAACAGTAACCTGTAGCTCTGTATAACCTTTTATTTGGGATCTCAGGAAGAATTATGGATATTGTATGAATGAATGGAGCCTGTGAAGTACAACCAGGTAGGAGTCATCATCACTGTTTTATGCAGCAGCAAGATAGGTTGCTAAAGCTTGGGGAGATTAGGCTCTGAATTGCATCCCCAAATTGTGGAAGCACTATCTCATAGCAAAGCAGACACCTGTTGAACCAATATATTTGCAAAAGGCTGATATGGGCAAATGCAGGTAACTTGAGAGCAGCTTCAAAGTAAAACCTTTTATCTTCAAGGTCATGTAGTGAGTTTAGTCAGAGCAAGGAAGAGAACTGATGTCGTTAGTCTCCCTGGTCTGTGCTTTAATCCCAGAGCCATTTATCCTCCTTGAAAGACTGAAATTTACAGGGGAGTTGATACATCCCAGTGAGGATTAAAACTTCATCTGGGCTTCTCTTATTTATTTTTTTCGTGTTTGTGAAATAATTGGGGTTTTTTTTCCCCTCACATTGTCTTCTCAGTCAGATCGTTCCCCACCGAGTTAAGAATAAATCTCAAACAATATGACTTAAGGAAAAATCCGTGTGCTCCACAACTGCTTTCCCCAGGAAACACTAGCCAATTAATAGAGCAGAATGAGGGATTTTGCCTAGGGAGCCATCATGAAATAAGAAGTGTATATAAATACATGCACAAAGAGACACGTACAAACACATTAAAAGAGCAATTCATTTGGACAGGATCTACTTACCAGCGTGGAGATTTATGAGGCACTGTGGAACATGGACAAGCAGAAATCACAGGGAGGATGCTATTTTGGAAGGCTAATGAAATTTTCCTTGTATATATTATTTTTGCTGCTGCAGCAGGAATCATCATGAAGTCCATGAAGCTGTTATTGGTTAAGCCTCTGCTGCAGAAGTTCTTAAACAGATGTTTTTCCCCAAAACACTTAGGAAGATGTTATAATTCATCTATTTACTACCATTTTCATGCTAGAAGAAATTCCCCTGCCACACAGCTTGAGTACCTCTCTGACAACCTTCAGTAACCATTTTAACTCTCTCTATGGAGACCTGCTCTAATACCAATTACACTTATAATATTATTTCCTTTTAGCCAGTGAGATTTCTGGCTGGGTTTCAAACCCAGATTTTCTCTATTGGCTTTGTACAAATTGCCTGTGTTGTTTCTAAGTGGTCTGTGCACATTACACGCAAAAAAATTCATCTTTAGATCACCCACACTCTTCTTAATCTTCCCCACCTAAAGGCTAGTAAATATTCTCATATGGAATTATCCCAGCCATGTCAGGTGGGAAAAAAGACTTCCTAATAGAAAGACTCACTACTAAAAATGGCAGAGTGTTAAAAGAAATAACTCACTTTCTGAAATCTTAGGGATTACTAGTGGCAGGAGCAATAAAAATCTTCTTTAAAAATCTTCTGTGAATTATTAAATAAATTTCTTTCAAACTGCTTTATTACTCATAGGAATTGTATCAATCAACAGTGAGAGCTAAATTACTAGATCAGTCAGAAAATATTGTTGCAGCTAAAGAATCGATGCTAATTGAATCATTAAGGCATTATTTCATGAAACACAAATACCTCAGGATGATAACTCTTTGCTCTGCTTGATCTACAGTCTACAGAGAAGACATAATACCAACAACCGTAATGCCTGATTGTTCTCCTAAACATTGCATTTTCTCCATGCAGTGTTTTTCTCTACTGATGTCCTTTTGCTTGTCTCCCACTAGTAAATTAAAAAAAAAAAAAAAAGGTGACTTTAGATTAATGCAGTGCACATTTTCTCTGCAGTTCAAAGGCTAAACTCAGTTCAGCCAGGCTCCCACTGACTGCAATAAAGCTCAGAGCTGGGGGCATTTTTAGCTTGACCTCTTTTTGCATTTTTGAAGAGCCTTGTCAGTGCTGCTCTTACTACATCAGTTGAAGTAATGTTGGGTCTGATGGAAACTTTTTATGATGTGTAGTAAAATTTACACTGATTAAGGGAACTCTGTGCCTTGTGTGTCCTCTAGATGTGTGGTTTGCCCTGGTTCAGGCCTCACTGGCAGCCAGAAAAGTTGGCTGTTACTGCAGGACAGGAAGGTGGGCTGGTTTTGCATTAATTTATTTTTTGGTAAGGCAGGAAAGGAATTAGTAGTGTAAGGGCTGTGGGAGCTGTCATTATCCTTGGATTTATCAGGCTCAGGTCCCAGCAGGTGAACAGGGAGGCTGTGGTACCCCCTGAGTGCTGCACAAGCCCCCCAGCAGCAGATAACTACAGTCAGCTGGCTAGCCTTTGCTGCTGGGAGCAAATAATAATTTAACTACAACTACATTTTATTATAATTTCATTATAATTTATTATTGATAATAACTGAATGAACATTTCTCTGTCTTCTGGCTGTGGTGACATCCTTGTGCCATGGCCAAAGGGTAGTGCCAGCCCATGGGCTACTGCCAGCTGTGTGGTGAGGAGGAGTGTGTGTGAGTGCTGGTGGGCCAGCACTGGGGATGGCATGGTATTTTGGGCTAGAAGGGAACAGGAACATCTATGTGAGAAAATGTGTGAATATGTAGGTTAGAGTAGGTTTGAGATGGTGTTTTTGTTTTGATCTTCCTACTCTCTCTCTTTTTTTTTTTTTATTTTGCCCCCAGATAAAACAGCTTTGCTCGCAGTCAGAGCAGGATTTTGGTCTATGGGTTAAGCTTTTTTCCCATCTTCTCCCAAGAGTAAAAGCTACATGTTGTTTAAAGAAAACAGAGTATTTCCAGCCTCTTGATCTATCATTTTTCTAGTTAAGGAATATCATTTTGGTGTATAATTTTTTTCTGCAAATTGACACCTTCCATTCTGATCAAAGTTTTTGAGTATTGTTTATATATGTAGTGTATTATATTATATAGTGATCAGCTAACAAGCTGTATGGAGCTGGGAGAAATAAATCAAGGAATCACAGAAGCAACAACATATTCTTTAATTCTAAAGTTCTTCGGCTGTGTTAAGAAGATGAATGAATAAAAGGTGTTGATGTCAGCAAAGGCCTGGCGTGCACCTTTGAATTTGTGTTAACGTAGTTTAATGGGTAGAACAGTAAAGATGCATAACTTATTTTCTGGTTGGGGTTTGTTTCTTTTCCCTTCTATCAAATTAAACATTGAGTTTTGTACTCATGCCAATGGCTCTGCCACAACCTTTCCAGGGGGTTTGCCAGCCAAGCCAATACAGCAGCTGGGAAATTTACAGAATACTTTCTTCTTTCCCCACCCTTTCCACATTTCTGCTCCTCGCTGGTGGCCCCAGCAAGCAGTTGCCAGGTTTTGTAATCACAGGGCTGCAGAGGCTCATCATCCCAGGCTGGTGTGTAATATGGAGCAGGATGCAGAGGGGAGGCAGTGAAACATCATCAAATCCTTTTCATTCGAGTCAAAATATCTCCAAAGACTTTTTTTTTTTTTAGTTTCTCCTCCTCTGCCACCCTCATCCCTCACTCCAGTTTCCAGGCCTGTGTGGTCCAAGGCAATGCAGCACGATGGGCACACATCCACATCTCACCCAATGAACTTTTTATCTTAACAGTAAATTTGGGTTTTCCTGTTTGGCCAGCAAACGAATCCATGAGAGGATCCCCTCATGGGGAAATAGAGCAGTTGTGTTAAAATATCCACAGTTACAGCAGGACTTTAGAGGAGACATTTCTGGGCACATCAGGGAGTTCAGAGAGAATTCCCTAGGTGGAAGTTCAGCTGGGGTACGAGGCTAACAAATCACTCTGTGGGGCTTCTCAGGAGAGACAGATCTGAGCCAAAGCTTCCTCCTGCTGCTGAAAGGTGCTCCCTCCTACAACCCCAAAGTGCTTCAAATGCAGCCCCCTTCCAGAACTCATTCACTAACAATCCTTGCAGTATGTTATTTTTTTCTTTGGATAGTCTCCACTTGGAAATGACCTATTCCCACCTCGTTCAGCTCGAGCTACTACCAACTAAAAGTGACAACAACACGGCTGAATCAGAAGGTGCTCTGCCGTTCAGGGGATTTAACAGTGATTTACTGACTCTCCTGTCTTGTGCATTTCTTTTTCTGTATTTCCAGTCAAGGCCTGTCAGCAATTTCTTCAGACCTCTGCAGTTTAATTCATGGGGTCTGTGGCTAATCCTACTGATGTTATTGAGATTCACTCCATATTTTTCAGTGAGAACAGGATTTGATGTATAAAGAGTGGATGAAATATTTGAAAGGAAAAGGAAGGGTCCTAAGATCTCTTTCAGGTTAGTTAAAGGTAAAAAAGTTCTAAAATAGGGAAAAATCAGGCCAAGGATAAAATGGAAAGGATGAACATTCTAAAAATACCAAGAACAACATCTAAAATTAAGGATGCAGAAATCAACACAACCTTTTCCATCACCTGTGATTGTGACAAATCCCAAGTTTCTTTTACAAGTACAGGCTTAAAGCTTACTAATTTTTCTTGCCAAAATAAGTATATTTACCAGATGATTTTAAGAGGTTTTATTCCCTCCTGCAGTGCTCCATGTTTGAATATCAGGGCTTAGAAATCAGATGTGCTTACCAAGAGCAGTGAAGCTGAATCCTGTTTTCAGTCTGCACCTTCAGAATGTCACTCCATGCTCACATTTTAAATGTGGCACTTAGGCCACATTGGTAATATCATTTACAATATCATTAATATCATTCTTAATATCATTCACAAGAAGGCTGCTGGTGAGATTCAGTGCTCAGGTCCAGCTAGAGGTGGTCTTGCCTCCTAATGAAGCCTAACTTTGTGAACTTTATTCTCTTCCATCCTCTGTGCTGCCAGGCTTCTGTTCCAGGACACATCATCTGCTCATCCCTGCCTCCAGAGGAGTGCAGCCCATGAGAGCTGGCTCTGACACAGAGCTGGATGATGGCTAACAGAGGACTTAGGAATCTAAGAAAAGTTCAGAACAGAAAAAGGCCACTCATTTCTCTGGTTTTACCCCGCTTTCCTGATTTTACATTCTGTCCCTTGGTTCTCCTCCAAAAATAAATCTGGACATTTCTTCAGTTTCTGAAATGCTTTGATTTTGAAGGCTTGTTCCAGCAAGTAAAGTTAGCTCCCTATAGTAAATCCTAAGGAAATTCTCAAAGAAAACAGATGATTAAATTTTTCAGTGTTGGATTCTCAGAACCTCTTAGACTGCCAGCAGATCATCTAGGCCATGCAAATCAAATCTCACATGAATTCAAACCTAGTTTCTAGGTAGCCTGAAAATAGTTGTGTAATTTGCTCACCATTTTTATTTGGGTGGACAGCTTCTGGTCTGCAATTCCACGTGACTCTGCATGCTGACCTTCCCTGCAAATGTTCTCCTACTCAGAAAAGCTGCTGACTGGGATCAGCTGCAGCCTTCCTGCTCAGTCTGGTGCCAGTAATTGGCTGTGCTGGGATCTGGTGGTGTTAAGAAGAGCACAATGAGATGTGTCTGGAAAGTGCCCTTTGGACCAGAGCTGTGGCACTTGCTGGTGATATTGGAAGGGAAGGTTTGGCATGGATTTCAAATGAAAAGCAGATTTACTGAACTGGGCCTGATGTGAAGTATTCAAACTTCACTCTTTATGGGAAGGCAGTAGGCAGCACTGACTCCCTGTTTGTTTCCTCTGACCACCCCATTCTGTGTCCTGTAACCCGTGGGACATCTGTGCAGCTTTTGTCCCTTCCCAGATGAGCTGCAGGACAGCAGGAGGAGATGACAGTCCAGTTCCTCTCTGCTCTGCACTCCCCTTCCCAGGATGTGGCAGTCAAAGGGAAAAGGCATCACCTACACCATCCTTGGGGCAGTGGTGGCCCTGACCGTGGGCAGTGCTCCTCCTTCTCCTGCAGAGATGCCCAGAGCAGCTCAGGGTAAGGAGAAAGGAGAACAGGCTGATGGCAGGTAGTGGGAGATATCAAAAGCAGTTCAGGTGGATTTAGTCAGACCAAGAGCTGTAAAAGCAGCTGGTCTGTGAAGTGTGTGCTCAGTGCCCTCCCTTCTGCTGCTGCTGGCCCTGCCCAAGTGCTGGGGCGAGCAGGGAACTCCTGTGTGCTCTGTGTGTGCTCCCTCCGAGGCAGATGGTGCTGTGGGGCTCTCCTTGCCCCTGGCTCTGGGTGGCAGTCCTGGTAGAGAGCCCAGCAGCTCCCTGCTGCTCTGGGTGTCTCTGGTAGAGAGCCCAGCAGCTCCCTGCTGCTCTGGGTGTCTCTGGTAGAGAGCCCAGCAGCTCCCTGCTGCTCTGGGTGTCTCTGGTAGAGAGCCCAGCAGCTCCCTGCTGCTCTGGGTGTCTCTGGTAGAGAGCCCAGCAGCTCCCTGCTGCTCTGGGTGTCTCTGGTAGAGAGCCCAGCAGCTCCCTGCTGCTCTGGGTGTCTCTGGTAGAGAGCCCAGCAGCTCCCTGCTGCTCTGGGTGTCTCTGGTAGAGAGCCCAGCAGCTCCCTGCTGCTCTGGGTGTCTCTGGTAGAGAGCCCAGCAGCTCCCTGCTGCTCTGGGTGTCTCTGGTAGAGAGCCCAGCAGCTCCCTGCTGCTCTGGGTGTCTCTGGTAGAGAGCCCAGCAGCTCCCTGCTGCTCTGGGTGTCTCTGGTAGAGAGCCCAGCAGCTCCCTGCTGCTCTGGGTGTCTCTGGTAGAGAGCCCAGCAGCTCCCTGCTGCTCTGGGTGTCTCTGGTAGAGAGCCCAGCAGCTCCCTGCTGCTCTGGGTGTCTCTGGTAGAGAGCCCAGCAGCTCCCTGCTGCTCTGGGTGTCTCTGGTAGAGAGCCCAGCAGCTCCCTGCTGCTCTGGGTGTCTCTGGTAGAGAGCCCAGCAGCTCCCTGCTGCTCTGGGTGTCTCTGGTAGAGAGCCCAGCAGCTCCCTGCTGCTCTGGGTGTCTCTGGTAGAGAGCCCAGCAGCTCCCTGCTGCTCTGGGTGTCTCTGGTAGAGAGCCCAGCAGCTCCCTGCTGCTCTGGGTGTCTCTGGTAGAGAGCCCAGCAGCTCCCTGCTGCTCTGGGTGTCTCTGGTAGAGAGCCCAGCAGCTCCCTGCTGCTCTGGGTGTCTCTGGTAGAGAGCCCAGCAGCTCCCTGCTGCTCTGGGTGTCTCTGGTAGAGAGCCCAGCAGCTCCCTGCTGCTCTGGGTGTCTCTGGTAGAGAGCCCAGCAGCTCCCTGCTGCTCTGGGTGTCTCTGGTAGAGAGCCCAGCAGCTCCCTGCTGCTCTGGGTGTCTCTGGTAGAGAGCCCAGCAGCTCCCTGCTGCTCTGGGTGTCTCTGGTAGAGAGCCCAGCAGCTCCCTGCTGCTCTGGGTGTCTCTGGTAGAGAGCCCAGCAGCTCCCTGCTGCTCTGGGTGTCTCTGGTAGAGAGCCCAGCAGCTCCCTGCTGCTCTGGGTGTCTCTGGTAGAGAGCCCAGCAGCTCCCTGCTGCTCTGGGTGTCTCTGGTAGAGAGCCCAGCAGCTCCCTGCTGCTCTGGGTGTCTCTGGTAGAGAGCCCAGCAGCTCCCTGCTGCTCTGGGTGTCTCTGGTAGAGAGCCCAGCAGCTCCCTGCTGCTCTGGGTGTCTCTGGTAGAGAGCCCAGCAGCTCCCTGCTGCTCTGGGTGTCCCTGGTAGCTGTGGTTTGTCAGGTTCCCATGCTGAGTGACCAACCCTGCTCGTTTCCTTCCCCTCTGCCCCTCAGAGCCCTGGCGGGCTGGCTGCTGGCCAGGGCAGCTCTGGCCTGCTGCTTTCCTTGTCTGAATCCTGTCCTGAGGAGAAGAGCAGCTTGGTGATGGAGGATCTGTCTCAAAGCATTTCCTGGGAGCTTTCCAAGCCCCTTCTGTTACTACTCACTGCGGATTGATTGGCTCTTGGTTTTTTGCAGGATGGTATGACAGTGCATCATATTGATGTGGAGATGCTTCATTATGCAGAGCTGCATTTGCTGTCCTTGCTGCTGAGGCTGGATATCGGTCACAGTCCTCAAACCCTCCAATAGTTTTTGTTTTGCTTGACCCTGGATCCTGTGACAGCATTAATTAAAACCTAGAGGTCCCAATAATTTAGGTACAGATTCTGCCTTCAGCTATCTGTGTTCTTTTCACAAACAAGTGAGAGTTCTCTGTTTATTTTAGATTCATCTATCCTCATCTTCCTTTGATTTTTCAGAAAGGCATTTGCTATTGAAATTCAGTGCAAAAATTAGGAACAGAAAAATATAGAAATCTTCTTTAAAATTCAGCTTTGAATAAGGCCCTGAGTTTTCCCCTTCTCAGATTTTACTGGGGCATCCCTCACTCACTGAGGCTCGGTTCCTCTCCAAAAAATTCAGATTTAGACTTTAGCACTCCTGAGCTATTTTGAAACCTAAAGTCACCTAAAATGGCTCAGGCAGAGTCTCCATTTGGGGATGATGATCCACGCATTCTGCATTCCCCCTCGGGTTGTTTATGCTGAGCATTCTCCAAATCTCCCTCACCGCAGTGCCATTCCCTGTACAAAATCACAATCCAGGCTGGTCCAGGGCCCGTGCAGAGAGAGCAGAACCAGCTGCAGGGATGGTGCAGGAATCTCTCTGATGGTGCCTGCAATCTCTCTGATCTGTTCCCAGGAACATTTCCCCATGGCATGGCCAAGAGCAAGAACATTTCCCTTTGCCTCGCAGCCCTTCCTCCCCCCGGGCTCCTCCTCCTCCTGGGCCTCTGACCCCAGAATTTTGGGAACGTTTGTGGAAGTGGAGAGAGGCAAGGAGCAGTGGCAGATGGTTCCTCTCATCCACTGCCCTGCCCACAGAGGGGAAAAGGCTCACTGGGGTTTGAATGTTCATCCGTACCTCTCTGCAAAGGCAAATATTTGAGGTACTCAGATGATGGAAAATTCAAGTGATATAATTAGAAGAATATCTAGGACCAGGCCTTAAGTAAAGTTTAAAGGTGTGATGAAAATTAGGCTTCTACATCTTTCATCATCCCAGGTGGGTAGCTACTGAGATCAGTGCTTTTTAAAACCACACTACCTTTCTAAATATTTAAACATGAGTCAGAAGCTTATTTTCAGAAATCTGGTTATGGAAACACATAGCAGAGTAATACAAATATTTTTCATAGTCCTCCTTTTAATGAAGATGACACTGATTTGCTCTTCAAATTATCTATTAATGTCCAGCAGCTTGACTTCAGAAAGTACTTCCTCAAGTACCTCACTGTCTTTAATACAAAAAGCCATATCCCATGCTTGTTTGGCAAATTAATGTAATTACTTCTATTTTGAGAATGAGGAGAAGAGAGATTAAAATGATTGGTCCTATCTGCTGAGAAAGCTGGTGCTAGTGCTTCAAAGAAGAAGTCTTGGCAATCAATTTTAAATTTTTTAAGGCTTTGGCTTCTTCTGCCTTCAGGATATTTTGAAGGTAGAATTTTTTTTGACAAACTATAATTTGTTTTATTTGCAGAAACTAAAATTATTTCATTCGTTTGTTTTAAATTGAAATTCTAATTGCTTTTACAAGTATAAAACCGAGGACCATTTATGGATTTTCACCTTTTCCTTGTTGGCTACCAAACACTCTTTTTGACTAAGAAACAGAAAATGAAGTAGAAAATTAAGGTTAAGGATTTGACAGCAGGGAAGCATAACTCTCCAGATTTGGATAATGAAAAAAATCTAGGGGAAAATTCTAAAGCTGGGAAAATCAATTACTTTCTCTTAATCAGTTTGCATTCTTCCGATGATGAAAGTTTTAAAGTTTCTTTTTCCTTTTTTCCTTATATTAAAATTGTTTTTCCTTACATGGAAGTTAATTGATGAAAATAATGAAAGCCCATTTAAATTCCCTCCTTCCAAAAGTGAAGAACCCTTACCCTACATCCACAAACATGTCCCTGCTACTCGTGTCAGCTGCAGTAGTGGGTTTTCCAAATCTAATCTCACCAGAGGAGAGAGGAAATGAAAGAAATGATTGAAACCTGTGGCAATAGCAACCCAAAGCAATCTAGATTCAAACTACTGGAAAATATATTAGTGTTGCATTTGGTAAATATTTTCAATTTAAAATTGAGGGCATTAAACCAAGTTTTTTGCCTTAGCAGACCCCCATCTTCATTTTGTTGCCTGTTGTGGCCAGTCAGGACTGCCTGGTAAAGTCTGAGAACACCTTGCAGCAAAAGCAGGTGCTGCTCCAAGAGCACAAAGCACACGAGTTAAATGAGACACCATCTCATATCCATGGAATAGAAGGGCCATTGCACACCCATAAAAAATTTGGGTTCTGTTCAAGTGGTTATTACAGTGGTGTAAAAGGCACATTAAGAGACAATTAAAGACAATGTCATTATAGGCAATTTTCTCGTTGGGTAGCTAATGCAGCTCTCTGACTCTGTCTTATCCTCTTATGTTATGTTGGAAACCTGATTATTCTGCTGC
Source organism: Phainopepla nitens (assembly GCA_013400175.1). Lineage (NCBI taxonomy): Eukaryota > Metazoa > Chordata > Aves > Passeriformes > Bombycillidae > Phainopepla > Phainopepla nitens. The sequence continues at coordinate 407,774 of VXBQ01014372.1, read as the reverse complement.
CAAAGGATGAAATGCTCTGGAAGTTATTCTATTTTATCTTATGTCTCAAGTGCCAGAGCCTGGCTGCCACTTCTCTTTTGATATTTAGGGTTCTGCATCTCTGGAGTGTTCCAGCATCAGAAGCATGCCCCTCCCTTTATCAGTAAGTGATCAAATGGGTGCTTTGCCAGCTCTGACAAAAACATTCAATAAGAATTAATGAAAATCAGCTCCCAGTCATTTCCAAGAGCTGGTGTGCTCAGGGCAGAGGAACACAGAGTTTCACACCTGGCCATGCCTTTATCCAGCTCTCTGAGCAGGAACTCAGCTCTCCCAGCTGCTAAAACCAAAACTTGACAGGGGATATAGGAGCTATATGTTCCCTTGACTTAAATATTGTTTCATTTTTGTCTGTCTGAATTTACATCTGTGTTGGAAAACCTTTCTGGAGGAGCTTCCAGAGAGGAGAAAAGGGAAATCAGGTTCCATCTCTGGGTACTTAAACCTTAAACCCTTACTGGGACTGGGTACTTAAACCCTAAACACAAAACTGAAACCTGGTCCCATAGGCATGTGACCTCTATAATCACCAGTCACTGCTGTGCTCTGTTCTAATCAGAGACAGAAAAAAAACAAAAAAAAAAAAAAAAAAAAAAGGAAGAAATAGGAGAAGCTTCCATGAAATGGAATTTATACTCCTTAGCTCTCCTGGTTAGAAGATGGAAGAAAGTGTCTTAGGATGTTAGAAAAGTTCACCTGTGTTTAAACACGATGGAGAAGTGATGTGCAGGGAGGATGAACAATTCCTTCTGTCAACAACACGGGCTCTACAGCTGGTTTTGGTTCTCCAAAATGGGAAAGCATCTAAGACATTTCAAATACATTTTTAGTTCCCTAAGAAAGTTCCACTGTTTCTCTTTGGAGAAAGGAAAATGTTTGGTCGGGACACAGAGAAATGGGAAGGGATATGGAGCCCTTTCCATAGTCCAAAAATAAATATTCCTGTTCACTCTGCTCTCAAAAGGTATGTGCTCACACAAACTAACAAGCACTCCTCTGGGAGAGTTAAGACATGAGGACGTTTTTGTGGCAAGCTTCTATTTTTTGGCCCAGCTTCTGCTTTGGCACCCGTTTGACCTGGCAATTTAAGCTCCTTTCTGAAGAGCAAGGTTTGTCTCTTAACTGTGTTGGAAATTGGAATCTCAGTGGGAATTTGTGATCCCAGCAACTTGTAATCAGCTTTTGTCCTTCCACGTCCGTCCTGGTAACTCCTGCAGAATTTAAAATGTACAGGAGCCTCCTGAGCAATGGCTTGTGCCATTTCACTGACTTTTACCTCTGTCACCACCAGGAACAATAAAAGCAGTGAAATGAAAGCTGTAACAAGCTGCTGCTTGGGCTTAATAGCTTGGAAATACTTTATCCTTAGTTAATATGCACCTGGTGCACTCTCAGATAAACACCCACCCCAAGCAGGGACCAAAATCAAAAATATGCCCAATACATATCTGAAAATAGCACAAATTATCTTTGGCATTACTAGCATCTTTGCCACACTGGATGTGTGTTCTCCACATCTGGAATGTGTTGTCTGCTGGTCATATTCCTTTGAATCTCATCTTTCTTAGACATTAAAAAAAAAAAAAAGAAAAAAAATCTTTCTGCAGCACTGGGAAATGTAAAGAAGAGTAGGGATAACTGTTTTTAGATGAGCAAACAATGACTGAATTCAGTGCCAGGGATCTGTTTCTCTTATATCCTTTATGTTTTCATTTCCAGTTCCTTTGCAGAAATTAGGAACAATTTCTGAGGAACATAGGCAGAGCATGGTTGGATTTGCTACTTTGAATCATGTCCAATACCCCAAGTCTAATACCTTCACCTGGGAATGATGATGATTTGTGGCATCAGAACACAAAAAAAAAAAACCCAAAAATCCCACCAGCATTCAAAGCATGCAGGGATCTTTTGGGGTGAGGAATGAGACTCTTATTCCCACAGAAGTGCATTTTGGACACCAATAACAGCTTGTGTTGTTCCTGATGCTATTGATAAACTTATGCAACTCATCTTGTCCTTTGGCTTCCCCATGGGATGAATTAATTCCTCAAGTTTAGTATAGAAAGAGTAAGAAAAAAAAAATCAGTTTCATAAATTCAGTTTCTCTGAAATTTACAGAATTTTAGTTTTCAAATGGTGTTAGGAGTTGTATAATTCCTTCTATTTTTATTATGTCTGCAGTAAGTAATACCTGTACATCCTCTACTTCAAAATGCAGGAAGTTGAGCTACGGGTCTGACTCCATTTGGATCAGAATTATGGATTTGGAATAGAAAGATTTCTTCCTCGTTTGCTTGCATGCTTCTCTTCTCAAAGTGCCCTTCCTGCCTGCATATTTGAATGGGTTTCAATGCCTTAAATTATTATTACATCTCATATTTTACTCTAAAGGTATAATTTTGGTAAGTAGATTTTTTAAGGTCTAGAGATCTTTAAGCTCTTGGTGTATTTGGTGTAGACCAGACAACTCAGAGAAGAAAACCTCCTCTGGAATGAAAACAGGGCCTGTTCTTTCACAGCTGGCACTCTGCTGTTTGCCTCTCTTCTCTCCCTCTTGGAAGGTCACGTTACAGTGCTAAGTGCAAATTTCCATTTGGTGTTACTCTAATAAGGCTTTTCAAGCTGCTCTATTTTCCATGCTGTCCTCTGCTCAGTGATTTGGTTGTGCTCTGTAAACAGAGTGACTCAGATGTGTTGTACTGGTCTGGGCCTGATGGCAAAGCTGAGAAGTCAAGCCCTTTCTGAAAATATTGTTTCCAGGTTTCCTGATGAGTCAAACACAAGTGGAACTTTGATTAGAGAATCTCCTCAGCCAGGGTTCACACCCAGCCCGCTTACAGCACTCACATTAGGGCTGAATATCAATAGCATTAATTAGAGATAGTAATAAATATTAATTTATTAGGGCTCAAGCTTTATGCTGGGCTTTCACACACAGAATTCATCTCATCCTCCCACTTGAAAGGAAACCTGCACCGACACCTCCAGTGGCCTCGTTAATGACATTACTGCATGTGAGTGAATTTTAAAAGATTTTTTATATGGTTGAATTTTCTGATGAATTGTCTGAGTCTATGAAGGGCTGTGTGAAGCACTGTATCAATTGAATTACATTTCCCCCATGCTGCAGAATCACTGCCAATCTTTGGAGAGTATAAAAATACATTTACATAAGCTTTTGTCCATTCATAAAGTCTGATAACAGAAGTCTTGACTAACATTTTAACGTACAAATAAAGGGCCAACTTGACCTCATTTTTTAACAACTGCTTGTTCACTTTGTTGCTGCAGGTGTTTCTAAAATGAAATAATTGAATGTCTCTAAGGGTAAAGAGACTTTTTTTCAAACAATAATTTTCAAATAAGAATATTTTTGATAGATACTCTTTTTTTGTACAGACATCTCTTTTAAAATATTTTGGCAGCTAGTAATTCCCAGGACCACAAATCACTTCCAAAACCAAGCCAAGTAATTTAGCTGTTACATACCACAGTGTCTTAGTCCATCAGGGTTGAATGCCCTTAGCAAATATTATGGTTTTGTTGGACTGGAAAAGAACAAGTTGGAAAACCAACAGGATTGAAAATTGCTGCACACCAGACTGGGAAAATAATATTCCCATTATCATATTCAGGGGATTATAACCGCTGGGTAGACTTCCAGGTTGCACAAGTTTCTCTTTGCTGATCATAAAATGATGCAGGATAAATATTTGTATGCTTTATACTCATCTCCTCAGGTAGCAACCTTTCAGATGAAAAAATGTGACCAAGAAAAGAAAGTCTGAGTTCAGTGTCTACACTGTGACAGCCAAAATGAGTGAGCCATACCTTAGAACTGAGTGATATAAACACATCCTTGCAGTCCTCACAGTGCTCAGGCCTGGCCCTTCGTTTCCCAGCTCTCTTTCTTTTCCACATCCATTCCAGACTCACTCCCGTTGCTTAAGTATTTATTCCAGTGTTACTTCTTTATTTAATTGCCCATTACAGCCCAAATGAAAGGTTGCTTTACCTCAGCATTTTGGTACAGAGGAGAGGTGCAGTTTTGAAATTAATACTCTGATTACACTTACTCCCTCTTGCTCCATTTCTCATGCGTGGTTTTGGTTCACGTTAAATAGATTTTTCTCAGATCAGAAGCTCTGATCTGCCTACGTGTGCAGAGGATTTAAAATCCTGAAGGGAGCATGGGGGTCTGACCTAGGGATCGGTCTGCTAGAGCACTTTACATCATGTACAGAGAGGGGATGCTTTGATCCGGGAAAACAGATTGAATTTCATCTGAATTTACAGCAGAACTTCATATGGGGGAGAGGCAGGGGCCTGAGTATCAAGTGCTCTGACCTACTGATCCCCTTCTGTTGTGCTAGAAAAATTTCTCCTGGAGGCATAGTAAAAAAAAAAGTGGGTTTTGGACCGTGGGTTCTCAGTGCCGTTATAAAACTATCACCAGCCATTCTTTTTCTCATTCTGCTTTCTACCTCCAAACGATGGGACATCATACTGCATTCCAGAGCTGTACTTGATGGAGGAAAACAAGGTGTGCCTCAGAATAGAAAGGGAAATATCGTCACAGGACAATGGTTCTCCATTCTTGCAGCTCTGCAGGCGAAGAACAGATATTAGCTGCCCCTGTGAAACGGAATTGAATGACACAAAGTGCTGAGAGGCTTTCCTAGCGGGGGTGCTTGTAGGGCAACAGGTAATTGCTGGCTCTCCTGCTCGGGAAGGGCTCTCCCACTGAAACCCAGATGCTCCCACCCTGTCCTTGCTGTAAGCACAGCGACAGAGAGGAGAAAAGGCAGCTGCTTTAATGGGAGCCTGCTGCTGCCCAGGAAAGGAAATTCAGGATAATATCTTTCTGAGCACTATGAAAAGGAGATTAAAGGATGAGTGGCTTATGCTGTTACGTTGACTCGAGCCTGCAAAACAAAATGGCAGAATTTTTTTTTTTCCTGTGGCAGTTTTGATGTGCTGGTTGTCACTAGTGGGATAGCTTCCATCAGAGAGTTAAAGGAACAGATGGGAAAATGTATTTTACTCTGCAGGGAGGAATTCTGTATTCCAGGGCAAGAAGTGTGAGAAAGGTAAAAAATCGGCATTCTAATTGCTCCGTGAGTTCAGGTAAGCCATACTTTCCAGCATTTTCAAACAAAACCACCTGAAATTAGGTCATTGCAGTATTGAAGCTTGCCTAACTGTATGAAGGAAATGAAGAATGGCCAGAGCTCTGCACACACATGGAACGTTTTTCTGGTTGAGAACTCGGCTTGTGGGAAATCCTCGCTATTAAGGAAAATTTGCTGCTCTCAGAAAAACAAGTGGTTGTGTGCTGCTGTCCTCTAAGGAAAGCCTTTTGAATCAGCTGCTTGAAAATTCTCTTTTAAACACGCGGCAAGTTTCCTATGCAAACGAAACGTGAAGAAATTCCAATTTCTAGCCCAGCTCTACCACCTAATACGAGTAGGGCACTACTCAGCCGGAGGGTGGATGCACACCTAATTGCCCTAAATCCCTGCTGATTTACTACACAGGGAAGGAGCATCACGCACAAACGACCCGTAAATGTCGGTGCTAAAAAGCACTTTTGTGATGTGCATCACCTTCTTCTTGCCAGGATACAGACAATTTCTCCTACATTTCTTACATTCTCCTACATTCTTTACAATTTCTCTTTCTGCCTGCCTAGCCCTTCTCTGCTGGAATCCACTTATAAATCCCTTGCAGAGCCAAGGTGGATTTTTTTCTGCTAAGCCACAAGCAAGGACTCTCGAGGTTTCATTCTTTGAGATCCAAGCATGCTTTTATTCCCTTCCTGAAGAACTGAATATATACAAGTTTGCTGTCTTCTCTCACCAGGAATATAAACATAGATTTAATCCTACAAAGGCACACAAACTTTATTATTTTCCCCGTTGTTACTAACCAAAATACTAAGTGAGTTTGGCGAGACTTTACTTAAATCTTTAAGCAAAATTACCCTACAGGGTAAGGACAGCACAGAATTGAGTGCTCGTGCACTGTCAAAATGCTGACAGTTACCAAAGGCTCCAGCCAGTGACTCGTTGGACAGCCAGCAATGAGCAAAATTACTTCAATATGCAGAAGAAATTTAGATGCCCTGAGGGAATACTAACTCAGAGAGATAGTAATAGGGATTGCTACTTGTTTTATGATGTGGCCTGAAAGAAATCAGCCAGAGCAGACCTGCTGCCTGGGTGTGCACTAAGCCACGGTCACAATTCAGAGAGGAAGCTGTTAACCATCCATCCTGCCTTCGTACTGCCTCCTCTTCTGCCTCTCTTCTTCCTCTAATTAAACAACTTCGTGACTTCATCTGTCCCTCCCGTTTCCACCTCGTACCTTTCTCGGCCTCACCTGAGAGTTTACTGAGTTGGTAACCTGCAGGTGTTGCCCCAGGTGCCGCTTCCTCCAGTCTGACAAGGTGTGTAACCCACAGTGTGTAACCCACTTCTGTCTGCCTTCTTTTTCCCTTTTCTCTGGTAACTGCTCTCATTAAGGCCTCGGGAAGTTCCTTTGTACACAAATCTGCTGTCCTCTTTGCCCCCCTGCACCCTTTTTTCTTGGGTGTATCATTCCTAGGGAAGTTTTCCTCTGCTCTCTTTTCCATTCCCTCCTCCTCATCTCCCAGTTACTGTGGAGTTTCTTCTGGCCCTCTTGACCTCCAGTTTGGAAGAGGAAATTGCACTTTGGCATGTCAGCCAGGAAATACTGCTGACCCCTCATTTAATTTCAGCTGTCTGACATGCTCAGCCCTCTGCTCTTTTGCTTTGCAATGTTTCTTCTGCCACATTTTGTGGAAGAGAGTCAAAAGATGGAAGGATAATCTGTGAGTCACTTGTGCAGCGAAGGCTTGCAGATTTGCTTCTTTCCATCCTAATTTTTTTCTATCCTGCCAATCTCTTATTTCAGTTTTTTCTGTAAAGGGGTGAGAATTCATTTGAAAAGAACCATGAATGCCTCTCGTTGAGAAGTATTTTTAAATATTGTCAATACTTACAGAAGAATTTCTTCACTTTCATCTGCAGAGTGTATCTAAAGGATTTTTTTCTTTTTGTCAGAAAACGTAATCTTATCACAGAGATTTTAGAGCCCCATTCATGACAGTTCAAACAGGGAGATTATATACCCTTTGAGCTCTGCTTCTCTGATTAGAAGCCAACTTTTTCCTTATGTGCTTGTGCTTTTCCTGTTCTGCCCCATGCCTCCTTCTCCCCCACCCCCTGCCATGTTGTTTAAACTCAGTTTGATCACGGAGGTACTGCAATCTGATGATTTAGGATACTGAAAAATATCAGTTTTTGGGGATATGGGATGTCTTGGTGGTGGTTGAGTGGGGAGGTATCATTTATTTCTGCCCTGGACACTTTGGTTTTGGAATTACTAAGTACTCTGGAAGTCACCTGAAGTTTCTGATTGTGGCACTGCCTTGTCATGGGAGTCTATCAGTGACTGGGCAGAGAAGGGAAACTCTCAAAGGAGAAATGAGAGAGAATATTATATAGATTTATTTTAATGCATTTGCTGATAGCGTTGTTTTGAATATATCTTTTGGGTTGATTGTTTGTTTTTTTTTTGATCTGCCCATGAATTAGTTAGTGCCATATGTTCTATAAGTAGAATTTGTGTCATTGTTCAACACTCATCATTGGGCTATGAGATTTAACAGCATTTTCAGTTTCTCCTCTTTGACATTTTTAGGATAAAAATGTTTTTTCAGTGGCTTGGTTTATTATGTAGTCAAAGCTGCTGTCAGGTAGAGCTACCCAGGCAGCTCATCCCTGGTTTGTGATGTTTCAATAATTGAAAACAGAAATTTAAAACAGGGACAAGGTCACTAAATTAACATAGTAAAATAAAGTGGATTGTTTGCAGATAATCTCAGAATTTAACATGTAAATGAGCCTCCTTTTAAAAAGGCTAGAATATGGGAAGTATCTTAAAATATGATTTCAGATTTAAAAATTGTTAGGTGACTGATCAACTGACATTTTGTCATTCTTCCAGAGAATACTGGAGCTTTCACAGGTCTTAGAGAGTAAATCTGAAAGGCTGCACAAGGCTTCAAGATTTCTTTAAGAAAGCAAGCTACAAATAATAAAGGGCACATGCAGCCTCCTGTTTTGATTTATTTCTGAAATGTAATATATTTCATGAAATTCCACAATACCTATTGCAAGTGGAGTGCATTACTTCTTAATTTGATTTCATTTTTTATAGGCTAGGAGTGTTAGTCACTATAATAAAAATGAAATATGTAATTTCTAGCTAAAGAAGCTTAGCATGTTTATGTGGCTAGCAACATGTGTTTGCCTGGAAAAACTTGTCGAAATCTGACCCCATACTGGGAAAATTGCTAATCTCCAAAAAGAATCCTAAACTATTTAATACAAATATTTTACTGCGTTTATTTGTGAGGTCATCTTGCATATTCTGAGACAGTATTTCATTGCAGGCTGGCAGTGTGAATGGCTTGTCCCTCCAAAATGTTATTTTCTTCTTCTCCCTACCCCACGCCATGGCTGCCTTGTTTAATATTTTCTCAAATGAACACACCAAGTCCAGCTTTTCTTTTTTGGGTTTCTTTGTTGAATTGTAAAAGTCTCTCCCAGCACTGAGTGAAATCCTGGATTTGACTGAAGCTGGTGGCAGATGTACTGAGTTCAGTGCAGTCGTGGCTTCCTCACCTGAGCGCATTCATTTTAAATTCATTAACGATTCTAAAACCAAAAATGATCTCTCATGTCTCAAGGCTGTGATGGCTGAATTTATCATCTTTAAATATCTGAACAGTTTTGGATGAAGTAGATGTGAAGTACTATTCTTAATACTTCAGAATACCTCAAAATACGTCTCAATTTCTTTTGCACCTGAAGGAGTGTGATAATAAAGTCTTACAGCCACGGTGAGCCTTCACTCATCCCAGCTTCCCCAGGCATTCTCCTGGAGAAACTGCTCATGTCTCCTTGCAGGGTGAAAAACTGCCTGTACAGCTTGCCCAGTTCTATTTTCTTTCCTCTCTGTATTCCTTGGTTTTCATATTTTTCTGAAGTGATTCTCTGTAAGAAACTTTATTCTGTGGTGTGCCATGAAGTGCCTTGGCTCCTGAATCTGAGTCCAGGTGAGAACTCGTTGTGCTGTTAAATATAATTAGCAACAGCACATTTTACCAAATGTTTGTTTAGTTCTGTACTAGCATTTAACACTTCCTACATCACTGACGTGGTATTTCTATAAAATTAGCTAAAAAATACTACAGATATTTTTAGAAATGGGAAACACTGTGGTTATAAAATAATGTTTCACTGGCCTGGTGCAGCTGGACACGGAGCTCAGCAGGTTTACCACACTCACTGGCTCTGGGGCTCATCCCCTTGCTCCTTAGAACATTAAGGCTGGCTGTGGGTTTCTCACACTTTAATTGGTTTTGAACAGAGCTGTTTACCTGAAGCCCCAAAATGGAATTGTTCTCTTGTGCTTCTTCTTGGTTGCATATTAAGATTTAATTAGCAAAAAAGATCTTGTTAGCTCAGCATTAAAAGTGAGACTAGCTAAGGGACCTGGTAAATATAAAATGAAATGCACAGTCAACCTTTAAGCTGGTCGTAATGCTGTTACCTAAATATTGTTCTGACTCCTATCCTAAACTCTGATTTGATTGATTTGGAAGTGTTTGTACCCAGAGTGTCTGGCACAACTTGTTTTTGGGAGTATGCTGAAGTCAAAATGTCTGAACTAAACAGACAACTGCTCCTAACAAGCTTTATTTGGGGTTTTCTTTGGTTCAAGTGTCCTTCCTTCAGAATGGGAACTGAGCTGGAATCCAAGTTGAACTTAAACCAAGAAAAATAATTCTCTAAGCATACTTTAATCACCCATAAATATTCTCATGGCTCTGAGGACTGTGTTTCAGAGGAATCTGTTCCTGAAGGAAGAGAAGGCTTTCCCCCTATGGTACTGGAAATCGTGGGTGCAGAACTAAAAGGCAGATGTAGCACAGATATATGCAGGAATATACATTATTTTGTTCTGTTTTTGTTTTGGGCTGAGAGGCGTGAAGCCAGAATTAGATGGGAGTTTTCCCAGTGGGATACACAAGGAGAGGCAAATGAAAAGGCTCCTGGTGTCTGCAGTTTTAAGGATGCCTCAACTATTTATTACAACCATTGCCACAACAGTGAAAATGGCTTTTGGTAAATAACGTGCCCTCTGCAAAATCTCTGGACTATTTTTTCCCCTTAGTTTTGGTTGCTAAATCCTGTTTCCATACCTGACATCTCTCTGGTTCCTTCTGCGTTGTGATGTCTTAGCAGCAATATTTCATCATGGACACTTGTTTTGATTCTCATCTGTTAATATGGCAATGGGCAGCTCACACATCGCTCTCTTTTAGATTTGGTTCCCAAATCATGCTTGCAGAACACATACTGAGGTTGCTGGGATGTTATAGGACATACATCTGAACTTTTCTGACAGCAGATAAATATGTTTGATCCAGATTACAGTACAATTTTGAGATATGTAACTAAAATTTTGATTATGCTTGCTCTTGCAAGCTTCCAATTCAGCAACTCCCTTTGTTAGAGAGAATCACACAAGTGATTTGTTTTTATGGTTTAAGAACAGGATATCTCTTGAGAGGATTAGGTTTTGAAACAGTTTCAAGCAGTTTCCAAATGAAAGAGGATTTCTTTGGTCTGTGTTATTTATTGCAACATTTTCTAGAAACATTGCTTGAAATAAAACCTGTCTTTTGAAAAACTTAAATTTTCCTTCAAAAAACTGTTACGAGTGTTTTGTTTTCTTTAGAAGAGAAAGCAAAATATTTAACTTTGAGTCTGGTTAATATGAAACAATTTTTTTTGTTGTATTGAGCCATGCAGGAACATCTTCCTTTTGCTGTTGATTTCCTGAGCTGATTTAATGCCTCACAGGAGAAATAGTTTGAAGTTTCTGCTGCAGGGATTAGCCTTGGTCTACAACACACTCCCAGCCTGTTCTCTGGTTGTACACTGAGCATCCATCCTGGGAGATCTAATCCCTGGAATGTGACATGGAACACCACAAACACATCTAAAGCAATAGCTCAGATTGCAAGAGTTCCCACTGGTATCATATTAAACTTAAAGGGTTTTCTTTTCAATGGATAGTGTCAAACGTAAATAGTGCAGCAATTCTGAACATTTTTTAACATCTTCAAACAATTGCTGGAACTACTTAATTGCTAAAGTTTTTTATTTAAAAAATATAAATATATTAATGATTAATATTATATTATTAATAATTAAGCTAATTATTAAAGTTTTAACCTTCAGCATTTTTTAGGTACAAAGATGCCAGAGAGGTGGTTCTTGCATGTCATTCTGAGTGGGCAGGTATGGAAAAAAAATGCGAAAGGAATTGCATTTACTGGTGTGAGATCTTGCAACATGGAATAGAATACTTATTAGAAGACTATAAATATAATTCAAATTCCTTCCACCACCACGCCTTGGCAGGTAGTCTGCAATTTCTGAAGCACACAGTTGCTGTTAGTGCATTGATTTCTGTGGCTGGTTCACTGACCAGCTACTCGTGGCACTTCTCTCTCTCCTCAGGTATTTGCCAATATTATTTTTGTTGTGCATTAATTAGGTTTGAGCCTTTAACTGTGTTGCTGGGACAGCTCTGAGGCTTTTCCACGAGGCAACGAAAAGAAAGCTGATGGAAAAACTCCTCGTGTGCTCTCTACAACTCCCTGGCAGCAGGGAGCAGCCAGGTGGGGTCGGGCTCTGCTCCCAGGGACAGCAGGACAGCAGGACAGCAGGACACAGGCTCCAGCTGTGCCAGGGGCAGCTCAGGCTGGATGTCAGGAGGAAAAGCTTCATGGGAAAGGCTTGTTAAAACCTGGGATGCACTTGCCAGGGAGAAGACACCCAGTGCAGCCACCACCCCGTTCAAAGAACAACTGGATGTGGCACTCAGCGCCAAGTCATGTTGATAAGGAGGTGCTTGAAGATTGGCCTCAATCTCTGGGGTCTTTTTCTACATAAATCATTCTGGGGTTCTGTAATTCCCTGAGAATATGTTTTCCTCTGCATTTTAAGAGCTGTTTATTAGCTCTGGCCCGAAATGAAAAAGGCTGACCCAACACTGGAAATGCATTTAGGATTTGCTTGGGGTTGAAGCCACTGGATATTCGAGGGGGGATGTTGAGCTTGCCATGATGCATTTTCCTGCTGTGTGCATCAGCAGCTGAGGAAAGCTCCTTGTGCCTGACTCAAGTAAAGTTCATGTCCAAGAAAGGCCGTGTGTTCTGCCTGTTTCATGCTGTAACCACTGTGTTACTCATAAAAGGTGTCCTGTGGTCCTTTTCAGAAAGGCCAGGCTCACCTGCTGCAGGGACAGATGGGATTAGTCAGCAGCCTGATCTGGGCACAAGGAGACAGATTTAAGGAGAATTATGTGACAGCTTCCAGCTGCTCCCAACCCTAGCCAGCCCAGGTACAGACAGGCATGACCTTCATGTCAAAACACCACAGGCTGCAAGCAGGATGGCTCCCTCCCTAAAGCAGATGAACCATTTTACATGACTCTTGCACACTACAATATTCCTGAGTTATGTATTTTTATATATTTATATTTCTATATTTGTCCAATTTCCTTACCTTCCTTTGGTCTTGTGTGCATTTTACTGCTGCTTTAAATTTGTGCTGTGTTGGTTGTCCTGATTCCTGCTAGCACAAAGTGTGTCCTGTGCACTTGTTTTAACACAGCTCTAGTGCAATGTGATTCTGTGCATGGAATTCTAATTTTCCAGTTCTCTTGCATGAGCTTTTCTTGATCAGTTTTCACTATCATGGTGACCTGATTCCACCCTCAGTGAACTAGATTTCTTTGCAAAACCAGAATTTGGGGCCCAGGACTGTAATCTTTTCCAAATAGGTTATTTGGAAAAGAATAACTTTTTCTGCCTCCATAAAAACTTCAGAAAAGCAGAACAAATAAAGAACCTCTTCCATCCAAAGACAAGAAATTCTTTAGTGCTTGTATATTTTGTGCAAAGATCAGATTTATTTTAGATATTTGGAATGAGAACATCATCTTTCAAAATAGTTTAGAAACAATGTCCACTTTGGCATTACAGCTCTCCAAATGTTCAAATTGAGCAGGAACACCTGAGAGTGGATGCCAGCTTTTTAGTTACTTTGAGCAAAAGAGGTTGAATTATTAGCCCTCCTCCTGAGAGAGACAATTGAAATGCCTGCTAAAGCAAGCACAGCAGGCAGCAAGAGGGAGATTTTTCAAGTTGTCTGGAGTCCCAGAACGGGTGGCTTTGAAAAACCCATCTTAAAAGTTGTCAAAATAAAAAAGAAGAAGGGAAAGGAAAAAATAATTGTGTGAGAATCTGAGAAGATCTAGTCCTTCAGGCTTCACCTTTATATTCCTGACATTTTTAACAGGTTTTCAGACCAGCTCAGCAGCAGGACAGTTGGAGGGGGAGGAGGATCCCTCAGTGGGGGCTCCTCTGGCTCATCCTCTCCCCATCCTGTGTTTCCCAGCTGGGACCTGAGCTGTTGCATTGCAGGAGCTCCCTCACTGTTCCATCACTAATTTGTGTGCAGAGCTCTAATTACAATTTACCCAAATGTTTTTCCATTTTCCATCTATCATGTTCTGAGTCTATAAAAGAGTGGGTGAGAAGACTTGTCAGTAAGTCACACCTCTTCCATTTTTTCAGCTGTATTTTTAGTTGACTGACTCAGATGGACTTTTGCTGTCAGAATATCAAAAAAGCCTTACCTAGCATGTGTGTCTCCTTCCATCATCAGTGATTTGGGATTTGAGTTCACAAAGGGATGTATTTGTATCCTCAATTTACTGATTTATTTCAGCTTAGGCATTGTTTCAGTCTCCTGAAGGTTGAGGATGGATTCCTGAGGGTAGGAATGTCACTTACTAAAATCTTTCCAGTTGTTTCTTCCAGTAGTTCCAGTAGTGAGCATCTGCATTTTGTGGCCTGATTGCTGCTGATTCATTACCTGAAATTTAGCTCTAATTATATTGCACGTACTGATGAGTCTGTGGTTTCTGCAATGGCAGTGAACTTTTTTTTCATTTAGGATGGTAAAAGAACTTGGAGTTGCAACAGGATATGGAAGAGATCTATTGCTGCCAGTTTGATTTCTCTCATGATTCCTCCATATCTAGCACTTTTAACACTTCTACTTGCTTTTCATTTTTTTCATTAGTATTGTGTTCTTTAATAATGATATGTTATGGAAAAACTTCTGTAAATAGTTTTTTTCTAGTAATAATATTATTTTCTTATCTATTTCTTCCCTGCTTGCATATACCCACTGTGCATTTTTACCCCCACCTGCATACAACAATAGCACCTGCATGAGCACATACAATTCTTTTTGTGGAAGATGGAACTGCCAGAAAGTCTTCCTTATAGTTTTTACGTCAGTCATTCCCCATAACAGTGTACCATCTTTCCCCAGGATGTATTCCAAAGAGCTGCTTCAAGTTCAAAGCCCAGCTCTGAACACCCTGAAGCTGCAAAAACTCTGTTTCTGATCTGAAAAACTGCAGTTTTATGGTGAGTCTGTGGTTTGAGGAATTGCTGCATCCCAAAGTGTATGTCAGTCTTAATTTCAGTCCCTTCCATTATGGTCAGGGTGCTTAAAATGTAAACATCCCCACAGGAAACAATTCATTCCTCATCGATCTTCCCTGGCAGCTGCTTCTCCCTGCAGTGCAGGGGAGTGGGGCACCTTTGGGTTTTCCTGCCACAGAGCTGGCTATTTCAAACCAGGGTTGACTTCCCTGAGGCTTTAGGGAGCCTCTCCACCGTGGGGAGTGAAAGGCTGAGCGTTTCATGTCTCCTCCATGTCACAAAGAGGAACAAAACACTGCTTGAGAGGCTACAGGGACAGCCCTGACCCAGCTGTCCCAGGGAAGGTGACAGGAGCTGGGCAGCGTCACTGTGCCAGCTTTGTTCCTTTGATCTAATCTTTTCAAGGCCTCTTATGGGAGCAGTGAAATTCCCCTTTCCTCTTGTTCTGTTTTTTCTGTCAAAGCTGTAGTAAATTTCTGCCCAGCTCTGTGCTCTCTCCTCCATGAACACTTTTTCTTGCATTCACATGTGCTGAGAAATGCCTGTAACTAAAGCCTTTGAGGCTGTCTTTGTCTCACAAGGTTTCTTCAAGCGCATCACCAGCTTTGATGTCCAGGAAAACATGACAGTGCAAGTCCACTTGTTGCCTTCTGTGGCACAGCGTGGAAAGACAAAAGTCTTCAGCAAAAGAGCTGAAAACCAGGGTGAAGAAACCTCGGTCTTCAGTTCTTTAGTTCTGGGAATCACAGAAGATCACTGAATTGACCTTGAGAGGGGTGTGTCACCTGCAAAACCTGACAGTTGCTGTGCTGAAAAGAGCACAGGTGTTGATTGTTGATTTGGCCAGCACAGGTGTTGATTGTTGACTTGGCCAGCACAGGTGTTGATTGTTGACTTGGCCAGCACAGGTTGCTCTCCTTAGAGCAAATCACCTCTAAGAGGGTGCTCCTGTGCAGGACAGGGAGCCAGGCTGTTGTGGTGAGGATCAGAGTGTCCCAGGTGTCCTTCATTCCCCCATCAGGGGTGGGAGGGAGCCCCTCCCTGCTGGGGCAGACAGGACATAAAGATGGGATCCCAGGAGGAGGAAGGGTTTCTTCCAGACTGAGTTTGCTTTCCTTCAGCCAGGAGCCTGCTGAGCACCACTCCCAGCCCTCTGCACGAGCAGCCATGTGAGTACAGCACCTGACCAGCCTGTATTTCTCTTTTTGATGACTTTCATTGATGCCTGTTAGCAGTTGTTATATCATATCTGTGGGGTTTATGGAGAGCAGTGTTTTTCCTGTCTAGTGCTCACTTGCCTGTTAGCAGTTGTTATATCATGTATGTGTTTCCACACATACATAGTGTGTGTGTGGTTTGTGGAAAGCAGTATTTTTTCCTGTCTAGTGTTCTCTTTCCAAGTGTTCCTGTGCACAGTGAATGCTAGCAGCACAGCTGCTGGTGTGTGCAGTGAATACAGGGTGGGGGAGAGGGCACTGCACATTCTCATGTGCACACAGCTTGATTTGCTGCTATCTAGTGGCTCTTGCAGCCTGTATTGAGTAATATTTAGTTGGGAGAGCTGTGGCTGTCAAAAGGTAGTGCTAATAGGTGCATCTGACCTGAAAACTGTACTATAAACTGCAGGGCAGTGTATGTAGTAAAGCCAATTTTAATTAAACTCTGTTCAAAAGCGATGTAGCTTGTTAAAATGATGGCATGCCAAATTGTCAACTTGCCAGTCAAACTAAAAGGGTTTCCATCTAACAGAGTAGACTGGTTTGAAAAATATGGTTTATTAAAACTGGGCACCTTTGAATAATTATGTACTAAATGTGTTTGCCCTGTAGAGCAACAGCACAATGGATGGAGCTGTGCCTGGCAGACAGAGACTGCCTGGGCAATAAAGAGGCTGGGAGAGGAGTAGGGTTTGTGCATCAGGTGTGCTGAGGGCAAGGAGGGGATGCACAGTGGCTTGGCTGCAGGAGCATCATTGTGTGGGTCTCTGCTGGTTTAAAGAAGACTTTTCAACCTGTAAGTTTTGTGATTTGTTGCAAAAATCAGGGATTTTAGGCTATCTGGGATCACAGCTACCTAATGTTTCCTGCTAAGTAACTGATGTGGTAAACCTGTGTGCATCTGAGGTAATGAGATGCAGGTGTCTCTGGCTGTAGGCACATTTTAATTGTGGTGTGAAACTGCAGGTTGAGCCCATTACCAATTACTTTAGGTTTGCTAATTGAGCTCTATGCAAAATACTAGTAAAACTGCTTTACAAAGAAGGAATTCAACACCATTTCTGAGTTTAATTAATCCATTAGTAACTGCAAACACATTCTTTCTGTCTTACTTTTTCCAAGATTAGGGTCATTTTTGGGTTCCCTATTAAAAGTGGCGTTCAAATTTCTCAACATTGTGATATATTTTATCCTTATCTGAGGAAGAATAATATTGGTAGTCTCAAGAGGAATGGGCTCTGAAGTACTCTTGATAGCAATAAATCAGGAATAAAAGGGGAAAATGTCTGTGTTTTGATAATCACTTTTGTTGCTGATGTTTTGTGTAAAGAATATTCTCAGGTTTGAATGATTCTACTGCTCATTTGGCAGACAGAAGGGAAAGCAGAGGAGCAGAGGTGAACAGGAAGGCTCTGGTGTGTAGTAGGTCAATGCCTTTGGTGTCCTTGATTTCTGACTGGCACCATAAATGCTGGACTTTTTTTCTTCAACTGTACAAATACTAGGCTGTTTTCAGGGCTTTGGTCTGGAAGTGCTGCTCAAACAGCTTCAGGCTATGAAGAACATCTTAAAGGTGTCATGCCACTTGGCATAAGAAAGGCAGAGCCATCAGAACTCTGCAAATAATGAAGTATGGCACAAACCAGGAGCAGTATATGTTGAAATTGCCTCAGCGTTTATTGGATCCATTGATTTCCTACTTATGACAAATAGGAGTGGGGTTTTTTCCATTAAAAAATCTGATATCTTTAAAACTAAAAAAAAACCACCCCAAACTGGGAACACTTAGTCATGAAGCTGTTTCCATTTGGTAACTGCAGCCTTTTCACCAAAATACACCTTGATTGCATAATATTGTTGGGTCTTACTTGCTGTGTTTGCAGGCTAAGTCAGATTCTCACATGAACTATTAATGGTTTTGAGGCAGTTCCTTTGCTCTCCAAGGTGTTCAAGACTTGTTACCATCTCCCAGAAGTGAACATGTAGGTGCTCAGCAGCTGAGGACTGCAGCAGAGGTCGACAGGTGTTTTTCTAGAACATTGCAGCCACATCAGAGTGTGCTGCAATCTTGAAGAAATGCTGAACAAAAAATAATATTCAGGATGTTGGGGCTGTGGAGAAGCTGAATATTGCAGGGCTTTTGTTTTCTTTGATAATGGGCAAATAAAAGCATAGCCGTGGATCAATTATCATTTGTGGACTTTGCCAAGGAGGTGCACTTGCTTTTTCTTGCCTTTGATGCCTTAAGTTTTAGCGTTTCTATTTTTCAGATTCTGTGCTGGTTTAGTGTGCAGTTCTGTGCTTCATATGTAGGGTTGGTGAGCTTTCTTCACAGAGTAGGGAGACAAAACAATTCCTTTCCAGCTGGGCACCAAGGACAAATTTTAGGCCCAAGAGTAAAAACAATGGTGAAGAAAAGAGAGAATAACAGGGAGGCTGGAGCTTCATCACCTGGAGCTGGAATTGGACAATTCACTCCAATGTGCTGATGGACCCAAACCTATCAAAGTGGGAGCCCTCATGACCGGCAGCCATTTTGTGCCCATCTGTGGGTTTGCCTTGGGTGTAGGCCCAAGGGGTTCCTGCACTGCCCAGGCTGGATCCTTGCAATAAATCCCTTTTATCCTGCCCAGTTTCTGTTTCCAGGTCAGCCTTGCCAGACATCACCTTTAACTGTGTGTTTCTGCCCCAGCTGTGTGCTGAGGCAGATCAGGTGAAGGGCACAGCAGCAGGAGAGCCAGGCTGGTTTGCGGCGGGGCTGGGGTGGGTGAGGAGCTGGGTGAGCAGGCTGCCCCTTCGGACCCCAGCACGTGCCTGAACACTGGCACTGAGCCCCAGGAACAGCAGCATGAGAACCACAGCATCCAACCGATGTGTGGTCAGGAGTTGTGCTGCTTTGCAAGGTTTGGGATGTCAACCTCAGTGACTCCTGGAAATGCATTCCTATTTCCTAAATCGCTCTTTTGGCCGTGTAGGATAAGCTTCACATATTGTCCTTCACTGTTGCTACAAAAACTCTCCTCTCCCTGGACTGAGGAGGGGAAGGCTTCAGCAATGGGTGAAATAATTTTTTTTAAATTATTTTTTTCTTTATCTCTTCCCTGTCTC
>VXBQ01014372.1:103269-380887 GCA_013400175.1 Phainopepla nitens | reverse complement strand
TGTTTAGTGCTTAATTTAAACCCCAGCACGGCCATTCCACAGGTTTGACCTGCTATAATTTTGTCAGCATTCAGTGGGGAGTGTCCTGTGGACTGGGTGACATGAATCAGGCAAACAGCATTATATCCATACCTGCAGGATTTCACCTGTGAGCACATCTCAATTTGGCAAGCTCTGTGTGTTATCCATGTGCATTTTGCATATGTTTTTACATTAGTCTGCAGCT
Source organism: Phainopepla nitens (assembly GCA_013400175.1). Taxonomy (NCBI): domain Eukaryota; kingdom Metazoa; phylum Chordata; class Aves; order Passeriformes; family Bombycillidae; genus Phainopepla; species Phainopepla nitens. The sequence continues at coordinate 380,661 of VXBQ01014372.1, read as the reverse complement.
GTTTGGACAAGTGGAAGAAGCAGAAGCCTGAGGGAGCTTACAGGGGGACCACAAGATTATATTTTGCTTGAGTGGCAAGTGAAAGGGCTCATCCAGGTGTCAAGGAGGATTTGGAGAGCATTAACAGGAGTGAAGAAATTGGGTCAGACAATCTGCAGCCCAGGCAACAAGGACAAGACATTTTGCTACCTTCCAGCTTCAGGAACTATGCTGCTTTTTGGATCAGGAATTTAATCTGGGCAGGGTAGTTATTGTTTTTTTTCTCAGGAGTTCTCTAACATGAATGTACAAACCTGTTTCCCTGACAGAAATTGCAGGAAAATGTTTAACAAAAGGTGACAATGGGAGCTTCATAGGAACCTGCTGACAAAACTAATTAAGGGACAATTTGGGTCAGGTATGAAATTGCATTTGATAAAAGTATATAAAAGAAGAAATTGTACAAATTCTGGCTTACATTAACTTGCACTGTTTTCTTTTTTGGTTTTAAGGAATTCCTAGCCATGTACAGTAAAACATTCCTTACTCCTGTTGTGCCCAATTCTCTGTTTGAGGGAATTCCCCTGTTACGTGGTTATGACTGAACAGAATAAATTGCCCATGGTGACATCCTTAATGAACTAAAATAATTTATAAAAATATTTTAAATACAAGCAGGAATTGTCCTTTGGTTTACAAGTTGGCCCTACATTACCATCAGCACACGTAAAATTAAAGTCCAAAATATTCAGAAATTATAATGAGTAGTTAAGGTATGCCCTGAAGGGGAATGCAGGCTGGCAATCAATCCCCTTCAGAAGAATAAGAAGATGCATAAGAACTTGCTTCCAAATGTTTCACTAGGGATAGCAAAATAAGGTATTACACTGTCCACTCTGAGTGCATTGACTACAAATGTGTCAGTGACAGCTTTCCTAGGTGCAAGGTAATTTTGAATTCATGTCTCTCTGGGCCTCCTGACTTGCTGCAGACCTAACAGAGCAGGGGATCAATTTCTGGCTGCCAGCCCTACCTCTGAGCAGTTCACAAGGGTAGGAATCCTGTACACACACTCATATGCCAATCACATTCTAATTCAGCAAAGTCCATTTCCCTACTTCATTTTATGTGGGGTTACATCTGTATTAAGCTCTGGTCCTGAAAGGCTCTGCAGCGCTTGGTGCTGGTTTGTGGGTCAGAACCTCTGTTCTGAGTCCATGCCCCTTTCTGGGAAGGTTCCCATGTGTGCAGTCTTGCAGTTCCCCTCTGCCCAGGCTCAGCACAATGCAGCTGCTTTTGCTCCATTTCCCAAATTTACAGCCTTTCTAACGCCACTGCCCGTAATGTGCTTTGAAAATGAAGACTTTTATGAAAAAAAATTGAAGCATAATGTAAGAGGAAAGTGTTTGTAATAAATTAAAGTGTACACACTGAGCTTCCCAAGGTTCTTGAAGCCCCTTTTCCCAAAGGAAGAGAATGTTTCTCAAGAATTCTCATGAAATATCTGGGGACATCAGACTGTTCCATGGGAGCGTGTGCTGGAAAATGCCATCTGCCAAGACGGAGTTTTTTGTGTTAAACCCACAGCAGCTCCTGTTGGATCTTTCTATTTCTTTTGGTAGCTGAGCAGGTTATAGGTTAGCTCCACTCAGGGTTGAACCATGACCAGAGGTTTTGCATTATCAGGTAGTTTTTGAGGGAATGTTGTTGACTTTGTTCTTACCTGTGTGCAGCTCAGTGTGCCTGGAAGCAATTCCTCATTTACCTGCAGTTAGTACCTTTGCACTTGTCACTTGGCCCCTCAGAGGGGATAGAAGTGAAGATTTCTGGGAGTATGTTCTGTAAAGTTATTTAAAACTTCTGAAGCAAATGCTGCTGTTTACTCTGAAGCGAGTGTTACCAACAAAAGCTATTAGAGAATTTTCTTTCTTCCATAACTTTTCCATCTGGGCATTGCATCACACCAATTTATAACCAACACAATTACTGTTTTCTAGGGGAACATAAATTCCTCTTATTATGATTTTGGGTTGTTGTGTTTTTTTTGTTGTTTTTTTTTTTTTTTACTTTTGAGTACACTGTGAATCAATTCTGTATGAACACTACTTACCTGAAAACAGGCAAGATCTTCTGAGAATATCTATAAGTCATCCTCTTCCCAGCAGCATTGCTAGTGGGGCTAGAAATAGAAGCCGAGATGATGAGGAGTGTGGTCTGCTAATGCCTTTGTCCCTTTGAGAAGAGCCTGCTTTGATGAGCTCTAGGTGAGGCTGCACCTAAAAGCTCTTGGGAGCTGCAGTGATTTACAGGCAGGGAGAGTTTTGTTATTTCTTTAATGAGTCTGTTGGCCCTGTCCTCCTCAGTCCAAACTCTCCTGTTAATTGTTGGCTTTCTGGGCAAGCTTTCTCTAGGCTGAGTCTGCTCTTTGAGAAAGTTACTCACTTATCATAGTTTTGGGATGTTATAGGTAGCAATGGTGTATAAAGGCGGAGGGAGCCAGTTAGTGAAGGAGTTTGGCTGGCCAGACTCTTAGGTCTCTTAATCTGTCTTCATTAGCTCAAGAAATGCAGTAATGAGACAATAAGCAGAAGATTATGTATATTTTGTAATATATGTAGTGGATATAGAGTATATATATTGTATAGATATATGTATACTATATATACCTATATCTATATGCATAGGTAAATGTATATCATAATATTATATATATGGAAGATTATGTACACTCCAAGTGTAAAATGCTTCATTGTGGAGCTCATTCAACCTAATTGAGGGATGCTTTGGTGGGGTTTCCTGGTGGGCTTGGTTTTGTTTGAAATAAACGGAAATAATTCCGTTATTGTTGGGTGACACCACAGACACTGAGGTGTAGATCTCCAATTTAGGATTCTGCTGAAATCCTTAGAGATGTTGGTGTTTAATGGACTGCTGGAAGGAAACAAAAGCTGCAGGAAGTAGGCAAAACACATATCTTTAATAAGTTAAAAATAAAACTTCAAGAAATATTGTGAATTTGCTCACCAAACTTTTTCAGACCTGTTTTTGGCCATTTGAACATGTTGACTCTTACATAAGGTTCATTCAGAATATACAAACTGTTCAGTGAATAGTCCCAAATGCGAACACTCAGATTTTCACCAGTTTTGTTTGTCTTTCACATTTGAAAACAGGCCCTGGTAGGATTTTGGATACATTTCTGCAATAGCTGCATGAAGTTCTAGCACAGATTCACAAGCACATGTCATATATTAATAATGCTGCAGTGAAGTTAGGACTTGGGCAGGAAGAGAGGGATAATTTGATGTGTGTGTATTTAAATAAGCTCTGTATCTTGATAAATGCATGTGGCCCTCTTTTAAAATGTTTTTTGTCATGTCTGCCACTCTGCTAAGCTGGGGCTGTGTTGATGAGCTTTGCAATAGAGCTGCTTGATCACAGAGCTGCTCCACGAGGTGTTTCACCAGGGATGTGTCGGATTTCCTGCCTGGAGATCACACTTTGCACAGAGCAGAGCTGACTTTTAGCCAGCTGCCCAGGGAGGCAGGGGCTGCACTTGAGCCCAGCCTTCTGCTCCTGAGATCCTCTGCCAGCAGAGGAAAAACCAGAATCTGATTAAAACCTCTTGAGGAGCTCTGGCCTCAAGTGCAGGCTGAGTTCTCTGGTGCCATGAGATAACCATGTTATCTTTCTGTTACAAGATGTTGAGGGTGCCTTTGACTGCCAAAGTGTAGCTCAGCTCATGCAGGCAAAGCGCCAGCTTCCAAAAAAAGGAACTTTTTACCCCCTGCCCCCCTGCAAACTACCTAACACTTAAAAATATCAATTGTCTTTTATTCAGTTTGCCACTTCTTGGTTCTTACTCATTTTAGGTGCCACCTCAGTATGTGTATGGATATTGTTGAATACAAAGACTCCAGGAGAACTGTGGGGTTGATTTGAGGAGGTCTGATGCTGGGGCAATAGATTTCACTCCATGGCATTTCATGTCTGAAACACTGCAGGGCAGTTAGGGTTACCCTGGTCTGCTTAGGTTAAAGAAATCTCTTTTGCTATACTTTTTTTTTTTTATTTAAGTTCTGCCTACTGAAGTTTGACCTAACTTCCTCTTGTTTATCAAAAAATTCTCTGCAACTATTTGGTGACAACCCCAAAGAAGGACAAAATTAATATCTTCCATTTGACCACTATCTACCTTAAATGCCACTGATCTGGAGCCCTGTGTAAGAGTTGTTGCTGTCTCCAGGAAGAAAAAGGAGATGAAATCTCAGATCCTGTACAACTTGCCTCACGTTCTGCTTCCTCCATGCAGAATTAAGAGCCAGCCTAAGTGTTTCCAAGCATACACAGAATAAATAATAGGGTAGGGGAAGTGTTGGAGAGTTTAAAACAAAACAGAGCTTTTCCAGCCCTGCCAAGTTAAATAATTTAAAATACTTTTTCCTTTCAAGAAACAAAGTTAAAGACCAACATTGCAAATAAGGAAATATCTCCTGAATATTAATCCCTGCTCCCATTCAAGGTTTGTTCAATCTGTGGGCTGATATGATCTAAGATTATTTAAGGGCATCCTGACTGGGCAAAAAAAGCACTCAAGCTGACTCTAACATCAGAGAGAGAGGGCTCACAACCTCTTCTGTAACCTATACATCCCAACAAGTTGAGTGCTGCAGGTTTTCCACAGGGAAAAAAACCATAGAAAATCTTCCTGGAGAAAAAACAATTGACGATCTTAAGGCCCAGGATAAAAAGCATCTAGTGAAAAGAAATGTTGACCAAAACCAAGGCTTCCTGCTAATAACAAACATGTGGAACATGAGGAATGTGGGCTCCTGGGTGACTCACAAAATGCATCAGAGGAAGCCAATTCCAAACCCATTTTGCTGCTGTCTGGAGAGCACTGTTTGAAAGATGGTGATTTTGGCAGCAGCAGTTTGGAACTCACAGCCTGGGTAAGGAGGGAGCTGCTTTTGGGGGAGCTGCTGTGCCTGGCCTTGGGTCCAGGCTGCACAGGGATGCTCCTCTCCCCTGTGGGGTGAGTTGTGGGGCAGGGAAAAGCCACTGCTCCCCTCATGTGCCAGCCTGCTTGGCCCTTCTGTGCCACTCTGCAATCAGGAAACTTCTCTGCTCTGTGGATTTTTGGGAAATTGATCAATTATGTATGGTAGATTTTTATTATAAAATGGATATCAAATATGTAAATACAAATGTACATGTATACACACTATTTTTTCCTGAAGCATTGGCAATTTTCTCATGACGTGTTTTCTCATGGAGGAAATGACAGTTTTGCCTACACCTCTTGATTTTTCTTTATGGAGTTGAAAATGTGATTTTATTTTGGAGGGACAAGCTGATGAGCTGAAGTTTTAGGTCAATGTGATGTTAATCCTTGTTCACCTGAACTTGTGTGTGAGTGCTCCTGTTGAGATGGTGCATGTCCCTGTTCTCTTCCAGGTTACATCCTTCCTTTGGGCTTTTTTAGGTGTGATACTCTTTGTTTGACCATTGCAGTGTATTACAAGGCTCATAAACTCCATGCAAAACAAAATTATTTTTATTCAAAGTACAGCTTTGTGTTTCAACTTGACATTAATGAAAAAAAAATTGCCTTTGAAATTTTCTGATACTTCATGTTCTACAAAACATGCATGATATTTTGGCTTTTTGACTGAATTTTGGCACTCTACTTGGATAAAAAAGCCAGTGCTAAATATCAAGTGACATGCTGAACTTCCTATTTTTGGCTAGTTCTTGTCTATGCTATTCCAGCCTCGGTGGAATAGTCACCTCAGTCTGCTCTGCAGCATTACAGAGCCCCACATTTCACACCAACCGAGGCTCCAGCCTGTCAGTAGGGATTTGTGTGTGTTCCTAGCAGAACAGGAGCAAACCTGGCTTGCCCAGCTCGTAGTACACAGGGAGTAGCACGTGGCAGGGCAGCATCCTCAGAGCAGGGTCAGCAGAGAGCCCGAGTGCTTACACCACACTGACCTCCCTCATCAGATCAGAGCATTTCAGAAATGTCTGTTCCATCAGCTTCATCTACAGCCTCAGCTCTCAAACCCGACTGCTGCAGCTCTGCCTTTCCCCTTTTTTTTATTTCCCTCCCCATCTCCCCAACAGCCAGAAAGGCAAAGGCTTTCTTCTCCATCCAAGCATTGTTTTCCTTAATCTGGTCATAGACTTCTAGTTCCTGCTATACATTTGTTGTTTGGCTAGTTATTTGCATTTTTTAGAAATAGCTAAGGGGTATTATTCAGCTGTATGTGAGGCTGTAAAAGCTCGTGTTGGTGATGCAACAAGAAAAATGAAATTGTGAGTAATATAGCCATGACCAGTGTTTTGACTGTGTGCCAAGACAAAAATCCAGCCAACACAGCAAAGAATAACAGAACTCTGAAGAAAATAAAACCTTTTTCTTACGTGTATTTTGTGCAGCTACTTTTATAGATTTTTCTCTTGGCTCAAGATAAAGATTACAGTTCTGACTTACGCATTGTATTACCTGTGACACCATTTTTAAAAAATCTCTTTATAAGCACCCTGTAACAAAGCAGACAACTTCCTAAAGTGCAGAATTGCAACAAAACAAGACCATATGGACCCAGTCTTGAGTGATAATTGTCTCTTGAAAGAAAATGATGGCCCTCAGGTCGTGAGTGTTAGCAGCCTAATTCCCCTTTGACTGAAGTCAGTTGCTGAGTTTTTGCACTGAGCTCTGTGCAAGAGCAGCCAGGCTGCAGGTGGATGACAGCCTCAAGATGAAGATAAGAGGGAGGGGTTTTTCCTACTGAGACTACCTGAGGTTTTTCTTTGCTTATTTTACAGCATTGTGGGGCTTTTGGCAGAACTCTAGGCTGTCTGCTGCCTAACAAAGTTTTGTGCATTTTTTTTAAAGACTGCATCATAGAAATTAATTTTCCCACGTCACCTAATGCTGATGTGACAGCATAAGCTTTTAATATGTTGTGGGGTTCCTTCTGACTGCAGGTTAGTTTTTTTTTAAAGGGCTTAAATAGCAGACAAGCTAATAAACATTTTGATAGTGTAGCTTGACAATCATTTTTTCACTAAAAGTGGTGGTTATTTCTGGAGGTTGGATAAAACTTCTGGTTTTAACAAGAAATTGCCATTTTCTAATGCTAGAAGATTAAGCATTTAAAATGGAATTTACTTCAGTTTGTTACAATTTTGAGTTACTTAGTTTCTAAGTAGCTTTGTTATCCATACAATTAGCACACAGTGTATCATTTGTAGGTGATATCTATACTATCACTGTCATGCTAACTGCTAGCAGTAAAACTATTAATTCTTTCAGCACTTTCTCTTTTACTTCTGCAAGTGAGAAATACAGGCTGGGCACAGGTATAATTTCAGTTTGATCAAGAGGTGTTTTGGGTTTGAGAGCTGAAAATGTGCTATTTCAGTTTAAAATTAACAGTTTAAAATGAAGATTGTTCTTTTGAGAAGCCCCTGTTCTTTGAAGTCTGCAAATACTGCAGCTTGTAACCCCATCCCTGGCTAGAAACAGGCCGTGAGGAAGATGCTCTGTGCTATTTCAATGTTTGCAGCTGTCAGGGCAGCCTGAGAGCTCCACCCCAGCCCAAAGCCACCTCACCCAAGAGTTTGGGCTGGGAGGTGAGGCTGAAACTGCAGTGAGGATTTCAAACACAGGAAATGCTGCCCTGTCCTCTGCCAGCTGTGCTCTTGGAAGGGCTCCCACTCAGAGCTGGCCCTGGGGGTGTGGCAGTGCCAGAGGGGCAGGCTGCAGGCTCCCAGGCTGTGCTGACAGCAGGGGAGCTGCATGCCAGCTTTGCCATGGGAATCCTGTGCAGCTGGGTGAGCCAGGAGATGAAAGGCTGGCCCCTGCACACCTCAGAGGGGACAACAGATAAGGAGCCCTTGGCCAGTAAACATCGTGCACGTTCCCACTGAGACTGTTCTGCTGGTAGTCTTGGTAATTTGGTATTGTTATTTTTGCAATTCATACCCACACAATCAAAAGTAGTTTCTTTTAATGCTGTAGAACATAATTATAGGCCTGACAGGCTCTGACAAGTTGGTTGAGACATTTATTCTTGCAGCCGGCAGATGCTTAAATGATTTTGTATTGGAAAATGCTGTCTGTGAAATGTTCTGTCTTAGTCTCCGTTACTAAACCTAGATTCATAATGAAGTCTAGCATCAAATATTTATGTAAAATTACTTTATTCTGTAAATAGTTTTAGCTATGAGAGATGAAAACAGCTGAGAAAATTAGTCAGGGGGGTTTCAGAAGTTTGTTGCAAAACAGTGATGTGTTTCTTTTCTGGTCTCTTATAAAGTTCTTACCCAGGAATTTTACAGAGAAAGAAGTCCACAATATCCATTGCTACATGGAAGATGCTCATGTTCTAAGGTATTAATAGGGCTGTAACCTATCCCTCTTGGGTCATTATTATTAAAATCTTCTCACAAGACCCATTTGGAAAAGCAGGAGGCTTTGTATGCTATCCACAGACCAGTCATAAATAAAACACTTTGCTACAGAGCTGTCCTCAGTCAGATTGGTACTCATCAGGAAAAGCCAAAATTGTGTACACTGACTTCTACCTCTCCCTTCCACCCCTGAGTTTAAGCAAGCAAACCCTCATTTGCTATGAACCAACCTCAGAATTTGTAAAGCCACAAGGAAGAGAGGGATGTCTTCAACTCTTTGAGCTCTTACTCAGGGGTTTTGACAGTGACTGATTTTCTTTTAATGAGTTGAGTCATTATTTGGAAGCTTCAGTAGCTGGCAGTTCATCTGCAGCATGGTTGAGTCTGACAGTGAGTGCAGCCCAATCCTATGGAATTGCACATTGCCTAAATATTTCAATAGCAGCAAATCTGCCTGGGTCCACTTTTTCCAGCTTACGCTCCCTGATGAAGGACACTACAGAGGCTCTGCTGATCCCTGCCACAAGGGAGGCATAAATCTCAACCACAGACTCTGCTTACAACTTTGTCTTTCGTAAGGTTCCTAAAAGTAATCCCTTCCTAGCCACTAATCTGACCTAGTTACTATAAACTGATTTGTCTAGGATGAAAGGGTCTGTCTTTCCTGTGGGACTACTGCAGTGGGACTCTCACTTATCACTTAATAGTTTTTGTACTCTCATCTGTGGCTGTGGAATTTGGATACCATCCACTGGAGTGTTTGTATAGTCTATGTAGCTGTTATATCTGAATATCTCACAAATATTTAAAAATTGATGGTTTTGGTCAATTCCTTTCAAGTTCGGAGAGAGGAATTTTGTTCCAGTCACAGGGTTTTGTTATTTATTTGAGGTTTTTTTGTGCTTGTGTGTGGGTAAAAAATTGTCAAGGGAAAGCCCAACAGAAAAATACTGACTTTTGTTCTGAAACCAATGAAACTATGAACAGGTACAGCTCTTGGAAGTGTGGTCTTGACTTAGCTGCTCTGAAGATTGACATCATTAGCTGTGTCAGTGAAAATTGGGTGTTATAGGAAGGCTTGGACAAGGGCAAATGGTAGTTCTACTTTGTCCAAAAATAATCCCAGGAAAACTTGTTTCTCTGAATAGGAACCTTCAGCTCTGTATCGGGCAGAGGATTTTAGTAAGAGGCTGGGTATTGCAGGGAAGTCCCTCTGATTTCAACTGCATAAATCTCCAAGATAAGCATGGCAGCATCTCCAGGTGCTGAGGTGATATTCTCCTCTCTGGTCCTGTTTCTCTCTGGACATGAGAGGCTTGGGCTTTCTTGCTACAGTGGCTATTTGGATGATGTCTCAAGGAATGCAGACTGGACTAAATAAACCCCAGTTAGAAAATCTGAGGACAAATCTCTCTGAGAAGAGAGAAAAAAGCTGCTTCTTAGCACTGTTACTCAGTGGTGTGTAGGCTGTTGAGCTGTAGGTAGGCTCTGTGCCTCCACATGCTGTTTTCTTAGAGGCTCTGAGAAAGCTGAGGGCTGCTGCTGTTTACATGTGAGAAAAAGGAGCCTGGGAGCTGTGGGCTGGCTCACAGGCTGCCAGCACCACAGGGTTTGTGCTCTCACTGGCCCTCCTGGTGCAGACTCTGGATAATGTGGAGGAAAGGTTGGGTTCTTCAGGACTCCTCCACTATGGAAGTGAAAGAGCAATTTCCCTGACTGCTTCTGCTCAAGAGGAGCAAAACTACTGCTGTTGACCATTGCTCGTTCTCCCCAGTAAAGGTTATGGAGTAAGTGTGAGACTTAGTTATTTGAAGTTTCTTTATTGAAGTCTTGGAAGGATTAAAGCCATTAGGTTCTCCAGATGCCTTAAGTTTTAGCTTTTATGTTTTTCAGATTCTGCGCTGGTTTAGTGTGTGCAGTTCTGGGTTTCAGATTCAGGCTTGGTGAGCTCTCTGCACAGAGTAGGGACACAAAACAATTCCTTTCTAGCTGGGCACCAAGGACAAATTTTAGGCCCAAGAGTGTAAACAGCAGTGAAGGAAGAGAGGGAACAAGGAGGATGGAGCTTCATCACCTGGAGCTGGAATTGGACAATTCACTCCAATGTGCTGATGGACCCAAACCTATCAAAGTGTGAGCCCTCATGACTGGGATCCATTTTGTGCCCATCTGTGGGTTTGCCTTGGGTGTAGGCCCAAGGGGTTCCTGCACTGCCCACGCTGGATCCTTGCAATAAATACCTTTTATCCTTTTATTCTACCCAGCCTCTGTTTCCAGGTCAGCCTTTCCAGGCACCACTCCTTTGCTAATGAATGTGTTAGAGAGAAGCCCAAACTTTATCCTCCAGAATAGAAACTGTTTTGATTTTCAGGTCCTTCATGTACCACTTATTATTCATACAGGTCTCCTAAAGCTTGTGGTAAAAAATATATTTTGCCCCAAACTCAGTCAATGGAAGCAGTTCCAGCATAGTCCTGTGGATTATATGGAAAGAGGCTTTCTTCTTCTCAGGAATAAACAAATATCAGGCATGAGAGCAGAATTGCAGAATATCACTGCTTGCAGACAGGAATCAAGTGTGTAATTGCCAGATTTACTCTAGATTTCATGTACACTACAGAAAAGTGTTTCTTTTTATGCTTCATTACTCTACTTATTGGATATCTTGGAGTTCTTATATGTTCATAGGCACTTGTGAATTAGCTTGTAAAGAACACCTTTTTTCAGGAATTTGCTTTTAGTGTGTGTGAGGGATCCACAGACTGGACAACTCAAGAAGGAACTCTACAATTTTTGTCCTGTTTTCCTGTGAAATGCACAGCTTGGATTCCCACTCTTACTTGCACTGTGTGGATGCCCTTGATGCCACTGAACTCCCGTGGAAAACTTTACTTACTATGCAACTCCTTATTTCATTTCAGAAACTAAAAAATAATCATGTGTTCATCTCATTGATTGTGTGCACTGTATGAAAATTATTGCAGGGTCTGACAACAGTCATCCTAAAGGCTTGCTCAGGGCTACTGAAATATTTCCACTCCTGATGGGAGCTGCAGCTGAACCTGTTAATGTGCTAAGAGACATTAAGACTACAAGATGGCTCCAGCAGGAATTTAAAGCTTTGTAAGGTCTGATTTTATAGATCCATAATCACATATTCAAAGTACTTCAATACTCTAAATTCAAGGTATGACAAGCAAAGCAACAGCACCTCTTCATAGAAGGTTGCCTGCCTCGGCTGGGCAAGGGGCTGTATGGTTCAGAGAAAGTCAGGAAAACACTATTTGTTCTTCCTTCTGGGAAAAAAATAGGGAAAGAATGGTGGAGGGACAGATGTCAGGGAGCAAGGGCAGGAAAAAAGAATATCTATATGTTGCCCAAGCTCCTGTTAAGATTGAGGAAGTGTGCAAGTTTTCAATTATAACATCAAGCTCCCTGCACTGCACAGCCTAGGTACTACCTGGCATCTTTCACTAGCTTACCACTTATCCAAAAAAAGACACATGGTTTAGCTCAAATTCCCTTGAAATTACTAATGTCTGTATTTCCTAGCGAAGTCATGTTTCATATCGAAAAGTAGGATTGTAGCATCCTAGATTTTGGAGTTTAGCTTTGTAAAAGAAAATGTAGAAGCACTAAGTGCAGAAAACACTTTAACAAGGTTTGAAGTGTTAGTCTTGGGAAGTTACACAATCATTTTTCTGGCAGCTCTGTAGCTTGTATGTGTTTGCCTTCTGTAAGTATAAGAATACAATGGACTCACAGCTGTGTGATTTGCCATTTTATTTGCCTTGCAGCTATAGAAATATATTAGAGATTGTCATGGTTTAATCCCAGCCACCAGCTAAGTACCATACAGCTGTTTGCTCACTTCCCCCCTCCTCAACTGGTGGGATGGGGAAGAGAATCCAAAAAAAGGTAAAACCCGTGGGTTGAAATAAGAACAGTTTAATAATTGAAATAAAGTTAAATATTATTATAATAACAATGAGAGAGAGGAATAAACCCCAAGACAGGCAATGCACAATGCAATTGCTCACCACCCCCTGATGGATGCCCAACCTGTCCCCTCCAGAGATCAGCAGCTCCCAGCCAGCTCCCCCCAGTTCAAAAAGAAGTGCTGTGGTCTGGAATATCCCTTTGGCCAGTGTGGGCCAGCTTCTGGCCACTCTCCCTTCCAGCTTCTGGTGCCTGTCCTCACTGGCAGAGCTGAGATTCTGAAAACCTCTTGACTCAGGGTAAGCACTGCTTAGCAACAATTGAAAATTCAGTGTGTTATCAATGCTCTTCTCATCCCAAATCCAAACCACAGAACTGCACCAGCTTCTAGGGAGAGAATTAACTATCCTAGCCAAAACCAGGACAGGAGTTAAGGTATCTAGAGACCTGCTGGCTTTGTGGTACCCTTTCAATGAGGTCCTCCACTGCCTCCCAGGCTGTGCTGCCTTGGGGCTCTTGGAGGACACGGCTCTGCTGTGGTGTAGGCTGGGAACTGCTCTAGTCCCAGTGAGAGGAGCTCACAGCAGGAGTAAATAATATTCCTGAGGGCTGGGGTCCCACCAAATGGCTCTTCTGGCACCCAGGAGTTGTTGAGGCCAAGGCAAGATGCATCTCAGACAGGAAAAGCAAGGAAGTGCTCTTAGGAAATCAACACAAAGCCAAATAGCCCCTTATGCTCTTTGAAGGAGAGGAGATGGAATCTTTGGCTGGAAAGCAGGAAAACAGGATGCAGAAGAAAGGGCAGAACCCTGCAATGCTAGTGGGCAGTGGCAAGGCTTCAGATGAAGCACTGGGGCAGCCCTGGGTAGGACACGTTAAGGGAGGTGTGCACCAGCTGCAGAGTGCAGGGGAGGAAGGATCAAAGCATGACTTGCAGCTTAGGAATGTTTAGTCTAGAGACAGGAAGTGCAGACTAGATATTAGGAAAGAGATTTGAACAATAAGGATGGTGAAGCTTTGAAATACATTGCCAAAGAAGGCCGTGGAGTCGTATTCATTGGAAGCTTTCCAAAAGACTAAGCAAACATCTGTTAAAAATGATGGAAGTATATTTGATTCTCCCTTGGAACATGTAGAAGGAGTAAATTATGGCTGAAGAGATGAAATAAACTGGTGATTTTCAAACTCTGGGTCATGCTACTCTTGAATTCAAAGAACCTTAAAGTGTTAGCAGTGGTTATATCTAATAGCATTTGACCTTGATGTTTCTGGCCCCTATTCACATAATTGTTGCATGAAGATATATAACCCAATAGGGAGTTGTGCTTTTCAGAAGATGAAAATCATTGTAATGAATGGCTTCTGAAGGTTCTTCCTGGCCTTCTGACTCTGTGATCCCACAGTACTGCTGCTGGAGCAATGTAGAGCAAAGCAGGCAGAGCAGATCTGAAATTCAGATTTCAATTTAGGTTAATCTCCATCACTCACTCTTAATGGATCAACAAATATGATGGACTTTGCTGTCAAAAATGAAGCTAAGTGGCCATTGGTGTTTTAGGCTGTAGTAATTCTTTTATAGCTGCTCAAAATGTTTCTGCAGAAAGATCTATGAAAATATTCTATTTTTTCTTCACTTAGTTTATGAAAAGGGCAGCAATACTAGCTCAATCCTGTGGCCAAAGAATAATTATGGAATGTTCTCCCCAGCAGACATTTTGCTAAAAAGGAATTTGTGTAAGACAGAGCATGGCAAAACAAAGGAAGTTCTCAAAGTTGCCCATGAACAAATCTCCCTTGTAATGTCAGTAATTGAGGAAGGCTGCTGATTCTGCAGCTTGGACACAAATGGGAACATCTGAAGAAGTGTAAGAGTGACCCTGCCAGTTTATTTGGTGGAGCAATGCCTGAGTGAGGCCTGCTGCCCACACCTCAGGGTGACACCATGTCTTTGCCTCATAGGTACTTGCAGTAATGGCTCATCTGTTACTGGCACCTCAGAAGAAATGGAATTTTCTGGGTAGACAAGCAAAAACCACAGTCTCCCCTCCACTGCTAGCTAATTTTGTGTTGTGCTTTGGTGTGTGTCCAGGTGAGGTGTGAACGATTCTGTGATGTTCTCGAGGTAATTGAGGGGTGGTCAGGACTCTTTGGAGAGTTGCCCGTTCTCATCCCCAAACTGCAGTGTCCAGCTGTGAAATTTTACCATGGCAAAAACAATAGAAGTTGAGAATCTATTTACTCTCATCTCATGGTCCAGCCTGTGTTTTACACCAGGTGCATGGTTGTACTTCTGGGGTTGTCAGGGATTGGGAGTTTGAGAGGTTGCAGTGACAAGTGACTTCATGAAAGAAAAATGACATCCCCACCCCCAACAATGCAGAAGTTGTTCTTTGCATTTGTTTCATGGAGATATTTCTGAGTATAGGCTCACTATCTCCCAGTATTTCTCATCTGGTTACTAAGATTCAAACCCTCTAGTTTTAGGCCTAAGATCAGGTTTTTGAGGATTTTTTCAGCTCTTGGTGTTTGGATCCAGTGCTATTTAGGCCTGTATATTTATTGTATTTTTAAATGAGGTTTAAAATCATGTTTTACCTTGTTTTCCTCCATTCTTTCTTTTCTCTGCTAGGAAGTCTCTTGGGTTTTTAAAACTTTTTTTTTCCTCTAAGCTGCCTATCCTGTGTTTTCACAAGAGTGTGTGCAATCTGTGGTCTCTTATCTTAGATGCATTGGTTGAACATTGCTGTAGTCAGTATAATGAATTCATGGGACTTTTTATATGTATTGATATACAAAATATCCCAGAGAAACCAGGAGAGATTTTGTATAGAGCTACAGATGAAATTCTCCTCTCTAGAGGAGAAAATACTCTCAAAAATAAAGCTGATGTGGATAAAACTGATCGGGCTGGTTTTTCCCCTTTTATGCATACCTATCATAAGGTATTTTTGCTTGGCATCTGTGCCAGATAGTTAAATAAACTCAGACCCTAGTAATTCCTATTTTATATCTTATCCTAGGCAGGGAAAGGAAAACACTTAGTCCTAGTTGAATCAAAGTTCAAGAACAAGCTCTGTTTTTATTGCAGAATGATTTTTGTTGAGGTTTTTTCCTAAATGTATGTTGATTTTTAGTAAGTCTTTTGTCAAGGTTCTATTGCATTGATAGCTGGGAAATGGAACAAGCAAAGCATCGGTGTGCTGCCTGACTCAGCTTGCTCTGTGTGTTCCTGTGTGCACATGGATACAGGGAAATCCAGTAATTAACTGCAGCTGGGGCTTTGCCTGGGATAATTATGGGTCAGAGTTTCTAATAGAGGAGCTGCAGCAGGTGTGGAAGCTGCCCAGGGCTTGTCCCCAGTGGAAGGACTCGCTGAAGTGTGACATGTCCTGGTGATGGGATCAGGGCTGTCTTGAGTGCAAAATTCAGGGGTTTTTCCTCTGAAACAGACAAGAGCTAATGATGTGAGATGCAAAAAAGTGATTATTGCTTCAATGCTATGGAATTGTGGTCCCAGTGAGGATAGCAGATGTTTTAATTGGCTTGGGATGTAGGAAAGTCTTAAAGATTGCATGTGGAAGTTGTGTGTGACTGGGAACTGATGGTGTTTTATACAGGACCAAGTTGGAGCTGTCCAAGCAGGAGCACCTCGAGCTGCATTTGAATCCTGTCAGCAAGAGGTTCATCATTTCACAGACACACATTTGAATCTTTATTGCTAAGAGTGTGCTTGGCATAATTATGTCTGCTTTGATTCTATGGCAGAGAGGTTTTCTGGAAAATCTGCTCAGCAGTCTGATTTTGTCATTACTTGGAATTGCACTCTAATACAGAGGTAAATACAGTGAAGACTTCATTCTAAAATGACTTAAAAAAATTGTCTGAAAGATTAAAATGCACTTGAGTAATCTGAAGTATGCCCAGTACTACTGCTCTTCTTGAGCTTTTCACACTCAATGTATGCTTTTGAGAGGATGAAGTATGCAATAGTAAAAGCTGCCTTGGCATAAATCACGAAGAAATTATCATTACTGGCCTAATAATTCTGTCTCTTGCCAGGAAGGTCATTTGGCAACCATGGTGCCTGTTACATGGATAAGGGTGTGGTGGGAACTGAAAAGAGAATAAGAATTCAGTTTATTTGTTTCTAGTAATGTAAAGACCCCCAAAATATATTTAGAGAAACTCTCTGTAAGAGGTTGGATCTCCTTGACATGTGATCCAGACATAGATGGTGACAGGGAGTAGCTCAAGTTTCTCCTGCCAAAACCAGTAAATGTTAGAGAATGACAGTGCATCTTGCTATTCCATCATTCCCTCTTTCTGTGCATTCACCAAGTGAGGATCCTCTTTTCACTCCATCCCATCACTTCTTTCAACCAATGTCAAATCAATAGATTTGACAGCACCTAGTAATTTCTACAGGTGTTTTGTGGTTGTAATTTGAGTGTACTCAGAAAACAAAACCTGGAGGGAAAGGAAGGGAAGAGAAGAAAATAAAAGGAATATTTCGAAGTCTTTTGATTACCGTGTCACAGAAGCCTCAAAACCTGTGAGAGTGTGCTCTCAAGTGTTAGCAAAGACTGGGCCAAAGTAAGCAGGATTTAATTCCTGCATTTAATTCTGTGGCTCTGAGAAAAATGTGGGTTAATTCAGAAGGATTATAGCTTCATCCTCAATTCCACCTGAAGGTGATGGAAAGCTGATGTTCTCATTAACATAAATGCTCTTAATGACTGATATTCCTGGCTAGGGTAGGCCAGAGGTTTGAGAAGGAGCACCTCAGCTTTGTTGCTTGTGACATAAATACAGTAAGTTCTGCTCTTGTCAAAGATTCCATGTCCACATAGCTGTCTACTTACATCTCTCCAGAGCCAGCTCAGTGGTGAATAAAGTCATTCCAGTCTGTTAGTCCATCTTGGAGAATTTTTGGCAGCTACATCAGGTTTTTACCCCTCTTTTACAGAGCACTGTTGCCTAGACTTGACAGGAGTTAAGAAAGAAGTCAAACACTGGACAACTTGGGTCACAGAAGGGTTTTCTGGCACTGCATCACCTTAATCCTTGCTAATCTTGTTTCATTTTTCAAAGTTCTATGGATTTTTCCCCACCTTTCCTTCAATATCTGTTTTGCAGCTTTACTGGCTGTGCATGACCACATCCTTTCTCTTTCTCCCTGGCCTAGCCTCTTTTAAAATGCTGCTCCAGGGAGCAACAAAAATGGGTTGCCAGATAAAGCATTATCTCTAATTACAGCCAGAAGGTACTCTGTGAAACATTGTGGAATAAGTATTTTTGAAAGAAGATTGCCCAGTAGAAGCAATTGTGAGCACAAGTGCAAGTACTTACTGTAAGAAAAGTTTTCAAGTGTATGGAGACCTGTCTTCTCCACATGTTGGGTTGGGGGTTTTTTGGTTGTTTTTTGGGGGAGGTTTTGGTTATATTTGGGCTGTTTTCTTGCTTTATGGTTGTTTGGTGTTTTGTTTTTTTTGTGGTTTTTTTTGGTTTTTTGGTTTTTTGGTTTTTTGTGGGTTGTGGTTGGGTTTTTTGGTTTTTTGTGGGTTGTGGTTGGGTTTTTTGGTTTTTTGTGGGTTGTGGTTGGGTTTTTTGGTTTTTTGTGGGTTGTGGTTGGGTTTTTTGTTTTTTTTTTTTTCCCTAAGTTGCATCTCAAGAGCTAGAACCTGATTAAAGCAGTGCTATCTGTTCAACTCTGACAGATTTTTAAATCTTTTTTTCAAGCCTAAAATTTTGCTTTCTAAAGCTGGCTGTTTGATGGGATTTTTTTGGAAGTTCTTATGCTTAATTTTTCTTTGAAGTTAGCAATTCCCTAGCCTTCCCAACCATGAAGTTGAGCAGTCAGATGCTGTTTGGCATTGATAATCCTGGTTTCCAGGTAACCCAAGTGGGGCCATTTCACAAGGCAAAAGTGTTCAGACAGTGTCAAGGATATTGAAGGTTCTGTGCAAGAAAATGTGCTGATGCAGGAGATAAAAAGCTTAAATTTCAGGAGTTCCTGCTGTGATCACCTGCCCCAATTCTGTATTTGAGCAGAATTCCTTCTTCATATCAACTCAGAAAACAGATGGAGTTTCAGTTCTGTGAAATTTTATCACACAGGCCAATGAATTTTGTTGTTTTAAATGAATATAGTTGAAACACTAATACAAATTCATTGTGCTGATGACAAGGCTGTCAGTCTCAGCATCAACACCAGGTCCAGGATAAAAGGCAATGGGAATAATCTCTGTGCCTTTTGTGATGAATCTTCCTGGATATTGTATAGGATTACATTACAATATATAATACTATATTTTATGTTTTAAAATAGTTTATAAAATTATGATATATATTATAACATAATACCAGGTGATGATTTTTAGTTTACATGACAATGATCACACCACTTTAAAGAGTCAGCAACCATGTGTGCAAAATTTTACAGACAGATTATCTTTTTCAGTGCATCTTCATGAAATCTGTCCTGATTAATTCAAGAGTGGCTAACTTGCCAGCACAAACCAAAAGCAAGGAAGGAATAAAATGAGCAGGAACACTTGTACTGTGTTTGGGCATTGCAATGTGTGTCCTGAGAGCTGTGAAGGATGCTCAGGTTGGGGCAGTGTGGTAAGGTGTGACCCATAATGGTGATGTTTGGGCATTCCTAATTAAACATACCCAGATTATTTCCAGGTGTGCAAGTTGGGAACACACGTGGTGGCTGTTGGGATCTTTGCTGATGTTTGGAAACAGCAGCAGAGGCAGTTCCAGGCCTGGTTTTCCAACACAATTGGATGCAGTGCAAGTGAAGGAGCAGGATGCAAACACTTGTGTTTGTTTTGCTGGTTGCAGGTATTCAGAGGAAATGTGTGTTTGTTTCTGCCCACGTTCAGTCCCAGGGTCCACAGCTCTTATTTTTAGCAGCCCCACACTATTATTAATCTGAGATTTTTGACTATCCAGTGAGTCAGAAGGTCTGACTGCCCAGAGATACATGAGTCAGACAGGCAGGAATAGTCTGTTCTTCTTCAAGACACCAGGAGACTTAGATTTAAAAAAGAGGTTTCATACTTAGTGAAAAATTCAAATAGAAACATAATATATAAATAGAAATCCATTTACCCTTCACACTGGATTCTTTTCCCAGGAAACTCTTGTCCCAAAATTGTTAGTTACTACACAATCTATTTGTATATGAAAATGGGTAGCTCGTCACCCTTTTTATTCTTCTCATATCCCCTGCCTATTGGTTAGTTAATGCATTTCTAGGACAGACAATCCTCCCTCTGTGACATAGCTATTCCCACAGCAAAAAATGGAATATGTAAGAAGCTTACAGAAGGGGTGTGGGTCAGGGAGGAGACTTTGATAATAATTTAAATTTATCTTCTGAAATGGTTTCTCTGCTATGGGCAAATTGCATTAAAATAGCAAAGAGAGGAGTGTATGTGGTCCTGGAGTTTCTGCAGCATATTTTAGGTTTTATTTTCATATGCTGATACCTTTCTGAGTCTCCTCATGAGTCCTCATAAATGATGAGCAGCTGTAGTGCTGCGCCCAACATCTGATGGAGGTATATAAAAGGATGAATGTTACACACTGATGTTCAGCCCCAGCTCTGCAGAATTTCCCTGTGGAAGGCAGAAATGTCCAACCAGCTATAAAATGTCATGGGTTCTGAGCTGGGGATCAAGGAAATGCAAGGTCCAAATGCAGCCTGGAATGCTCAGTAATGGAATAACAGTGCTTTGGCAGCTCGAGCGTTCAGGAATGAAACAAGGATATTTTTACTCAAAGGTCATTGGTGTGAAAGCTAAATTATGGGAGACTAGAATTCAAGGCAGAATTCAGAGGACAGACCTTGGTGATCTTAGGCCTAATTAGAACAGATGGGTACACAACCAGTTTTGGCTGGCTGCCTTTTGGTCACCTGCAGCAGGGAGACACGGGAAAGATTCCATTTGAGAAAGCACATGAATCTCTAGGAATCCAGAAATTCACTTCCAGAATGAGTTGCTATGTGATGCAAATAAAATGAGTTTTCTAACGTGGGTATTTAGGGAGAAGTTCAAAAGGCCTCCAAGGGCTTCTAGGTTGAGAGATTGAGTGAGCTCCTAGCAAGCTCAGAGTACCCCTTCAGTTTTGGTTCAAGACCAAGGAGTCCCATGAAGTGATTTGGACAGCTAAGTCATGGAGCTTGTTAGATGCTGTGGCCTGTAAATGAAACAGGAGTAAAATATTTCCAGTTAGATTTTTCTAAAATGAAAGCAATTGGTCTTTTATGTAGCCTTTATTTCAGTGTTCATAATATTTGTATTATCTGTTAAGCTCTCCTAGAACTTGAAGTGGTACATGGATTCTTTTGAGCCAAATCTCTTCCATGTGGCCAGGAGGTCAGAGTAGAACAGAAGGGACAGACAATAACCATCTAATCCAACTGTCTGACCACTTTGGGGCTGCCCAAAAGCTGAAACCTCTTACTAGAAAGAAAACCTGTCTGAGCCACCTGCATTCCTGGAGCTGTCTGTTCTTGATGTGTCTTCAAGAGCCACCTTTTTTTTCTTCTGCCACTTGGGTGCTGTTTCCAGCAGCATTTCTAGCTCTGCAGTTGACAGAAAGGCAGGAATGTCCAAACTGACAGGCTGCCTGAAAAAGGACATTATCCTGTAAACACTAATGAGTACATCAGTTTTTTGGGGCTGGAAGAGGTATTAAGATGTAGGACACAATTTGTGCAAGTACAGTCCCACCCAACAATGGGGAATAGCATCCAGGCTTCACTGGATGGCCCTCATCTGAATTTCAATTCTCTTCTCCCTCAGCAAAAGTTCTAGAAGGCTTTGGCTTTGTTGAGATGACTGAGCAGAGCCAACATTGCCACCAAGATGCTCCTGAGTGTAACAGAAAATCGGTACAGAGTTACTGATGGATGTCTGCTTTCTCTCCAAAATGGAATTTCTGTGCATTGCAGTACATGCTTGTTTTGGCACACACTTGTTTGATGAGAAGTGCCATTAAAAATGGCAGTTGTTTGAGTCTTTGAGCAATGGCTGCCAATTTTTGATGACTGATCAATGTGACATGCAGTGATTAACAAAAGGAAATCAAATTTGTGTAACTGAATGCTCATTTCTTCAAGTCAGTGGTCAACCAATCTATCATGTTACCACAAATGTCATCTGACTTTGTGTTCCCTTGAACTGGACAAAGGAAATACTGAAAGTTCTCTGCAGTTTTTACAGTAAGGCCCAGTCCTTGTTTTGTTTAACAAAATAATGTAATAATTTAATTATTTGGGCAAGTTCAAAATTATTGCATTCACGTGACATCCTGATTGATCTTCTCCTTTTTCTGTCACTCAGTCTCAAGCCAAAGCTACTTAAATCACAACAATTCCCATATCAAAGCCAGACTTAAGCAAAAACAGTCACTGAAGCTGGAAAAATTACAAGAAATAGGATTTGAAAGCTCTTTTGTAGAATCTATTTGACTTTGATTAGTGCAGTTTCTCTTCTGAACTGTACCTGTTTGTAAATTCATTAAATGCTGACACTGTTCTTTTAGCAGAGAAATGAGGCCTCACTCTCCTGCACCACACCTGGGTGAACTTTTGTTGTCACAGGGGGAAAAATCCTTCAGATCCGTGTGCATGAAAGAAAACCAAAATCACAGAACTACCAAAGAAACTAAAACCAGGGAAGGAGAATAATGCACAAGGGAAGGAGAATAATACACATAAGAGGTGAAAAAGAGAATGAATGTGTTCAGACCATGCCTGAGAGAGAAAAAAGAAAAAAAAAAGGGGAGAAAAAAAAGCAGGGACTCCAACTGAAGGAATGGAGGGAGCACTTGTGGTTAGGGCTCATTTCTCATCCCTTGGGACCCCTTTAGTTGCATCCTTTGGTCTTGTCACCCTTGGTGCACAACTGCTCCTCCAGCCTGAATTCATTCCTGGGCAAAACTTTTCCATCCCAAAGGAAGCAATTTGGTTAGTGATAATGGCAGGAGCCAATAGATGTGCTGAGGAAAAGATGACCTAATAGATTATTTTCAAATGTTAGACAAGCAGGGGATTCCTTGCTATTAAATATTATCGCTTCCATCTCTTCTCTTCTGTCCATCAAGCCTTACTTTGTGACAATCTGTGGCTCAGAGATAATTGTTAAGTTTTATTCAAATTACATTACTAACCCTGTAACTCATACTGTGCATAATCTTAGCTAGCTAAAATGATTCTGTGGGAGGGCTGGCTTTTAATTTAAGCCAACATTTTTAGCATTTCTTTCCCCTCCATTGTGCACAAATTAGCAGCAAGTTCTAACAGAATGATATGAATTGTAATAAAATTATTGCTAAAAATTTTTATACTTTTCCTCCTAAATATGCTGTGCTACTGTTCTTTAGAGTTTAACTAATCTCATTTGGCAAAAGCATCTTCTCGAAGCTTCATTATCCCTTGACTGATGTCAATTTAGTGTTTAACTACAAAATCATCTCCTTTCCATAAGTTTTATTGTGATAAAATTAATTTCTTTTCCATGCTAAAAGAGATGGAAAATGTCAGAATTTACAGTTTTGACCATTAATACTATTTTCTTTACTGGAGCTGCAGTCTGCTACATGAGCAAAAGAAACTCTTGCTGAATTTCTCTTGCTGTCTGCTTGCCAAGAAGTTACAGTCTCCAGCTGGAGTTACTCCAGATTTTCACTAACATACATAGGATTAGAGCGAATTGCAGATTTTTTCAAGATGGAAAAAGATCCTCAGACGTTAAACCTGAAATATAAGGTTCTTATTTTTATCTACAATGATGGAGATTAGGAACACTCCTAATAAAGCTGGCAGAATCAGCACAAGTGAAAAGTCAGTGCCAATGAGATTAGAATCAGGTGGAATGGAAATGATCTTTTCCTGTCAGGTTCTAAACCTGGTTCTGGCTGAGTTTGAGTGGGCTGGGGGCCAGGATGATCTTTCTCATGAATAATCCAGGCTTTGGTTGTTGACTGGCAGCAGCCACCTCGATCCTGAGTAGTTGTTGTCAGGCTGTTTCAGAAATTGAACCCCACAGGACAATTCCTGTTGTCAAGGACAATGGGTACCCATCAATACAATTATTATTCGCTCCCTGACCTGGAGAGAATAAGGTGGAAGCTGCAGGCAATGAGGAGCTATGGAAAAGCACATTGCACATTCATGCTCAACCCTCACAGAGAGGGAGTAAATAGAACCAATAAATAGATAAGGTGTGTGATGAAAGGAGCAGGATGAAAGCATTCAGCCCTCAAAACTGGATTGACTCTCGTTGCTGAGGTTGGCTGTGCCACTGATGTGAAAATCAGAGTGGAACAATCCCCTGTTGTCTTCCATTTCCACTGTACCAAGGTAGATCACAGCATTGTTAAAAAGGGAGATTTTGTTGTAAGCCTCCATAAACCTCAGCATGAAACAATGTCTGGAGCATTAAAATAATTGTATGGCAAAACCACTTTAGGGTAATTTCATCAGGTGCTCTGATTCCAGAAGAGTCAAAGTTCTCTGCTTTGATTCTTAGCTGCTCTTGAATAAAAATCTCAGAGGAAAAAAAGAGAGTGAGTCTGGGGAAGAATTCATATGGGATGTATCTACCATGCTTTATTTTAGACTCCACTTCAGTGGCCTGACTTGCACACATTGTTCATGAATCCTGATAGCCACACAGTCTGCATTTATAAAAGGATTGGTACCATATGGAGAAGATGTAAAAGTCTGTGCTAAATGCCTAGTCTTGTGTGATATTTCATAATAAAAAATGTAAAACTTTTCCAGGTGTAGAGCCAGGAGCAGCACTGCCCAAGGTCTCTCAGAATATCAATATACATTGGTATCTGCTTCTACTCCAGTCAGCAGCTGGGTACCCCTTTGATTGAAGTCATTCATTTGGGTGGTTTTAGACTCATTTGAAGGTTTTTCCCTTCTTCTGTTTTTCCTTACTAATGAGAATAATTGTATAAAATGTCTAATTTTAATTCATCTCTTTTGGCTTGTCTTCAATATCTAAAATTTGTGTGGTATTTACTGTAGGCTTTTGAAATTAATTTGTTGTCCCAAAAGTTTGATTGTAGTGAGGATAAGCAAGATTAAAAAAGCTCCTAAGAGGCAAATGATAGGGGTTTTTTTTTTTACAAATGAGCTACATACAGATGTCTTAAAACCAACGCTGTTAGTTGTCTAAAGATTTGATTTAAAGATGTAAATTTAAAATTGTATTGCAACCAGGAAATCCTAGTTGCCAGTTATATAATTAATCCACTAGATCATGCTGCCACTTAGCTCTGCTATTAAGAAATGTGTGTGTCCTATGTAGCCTCTCTGAAATGGGGCCTCCTGATGAGATAATGTATTAAGGAACAATGATGGGTTGTTATGTAATGAAACCAAACTCCTTATAATCTATGGCTGTGCTGGTTAAACAGGGAAAAAAAAAGGTGTTCAGCCTTTTCTTTTGAGAGGTTTTACTCTGTGCTTAGTCCCTCCTTTAAAAAACACTCCATAAAAAAGCTTTCCAGGATCCCTTTTCCAAGGTTAAAAGCCTACTGCATCTCGTGAGAACCTAGATGTAAGGCAAAAAAAGCAGATGAAAAGGGCTGAGTTGTAGAGGAAAGAAACCAGAGTCTGGAGGCAGGCAGGTACCTGGAGCTGCAGATCTGTGCCTAATGAGATTTTCTGAAGTGCATAAGCAGGTTAGGGCTGGGGAGATGGATGCCTGGCTTGCCTGGCTGTGTCTGAAAATCTCACTTGGCTCCACCCGCCCTTTCAGTCTCCTCAATAGCTTGGAAAATTTGGCGAAGGGAACTGAAAATCTGTTTTCTCTGTGCTAGAAACCTGGCAAGTCCTGCGTGCCCCGGGTGTTGGGGGAGTTCCAGTGATTTCCAGGGGACAGGTTTTGTTATCTGTCCTCCTGCTTTCTGGGCAGCGCAGGCTCTTAGGACAGCCAAGAGTTCCTGTCCTTCGTGGGGGCTTTATGGTCTCAGACCTTGTTTGTGAGGCACACGTGCTGCCACATGGGCTGACCTGCCAGCACCAGAGAACAAGGTGTGTGCTGTGCTCAGGAGGGCTCAGCAGGTGTGATGCACAACCAGGTGTGTGCTGTGCTCAGGAGGGCTCAGCAGGTGTGATGCACGTCAGTTTGCTTTCACTGGATCTGCACCTCAGCAATTCCCAGGGGGTCCCAAACCTGCACCTCCCCAGGCTGCTCCTGCCTTGGCTCCCACTCACTGGGGGCAGAAAAGGCAATTGTGTGGTCCTTTCTTTGCCTTCTCCAGTTCTGAGGGTGCTACCTGGCAGGAATTAGTTCTTTTTCTGGCTTTTTGCATATTGCAGATTGAGTTCTGTCTTTCATTCTTAGCACGGGTTTGTGGTTGTCTCTATGTCCTTAGAGCTGAAGGAGACCACCTCTTTTCCTATATTTTTTTCTTTTTTTTTTCTCTCTGTATTCTACCTGTTAATAAGGGTAGGCACTGCAGGCTCCTGCTCTGGGAGAAGCAGCCAGGGAGATCCCTTTGCAAAAGGGAATTACATGGATGATATGAGTGCTTAATCATTCAAAATAAAAGGCCCTAAATAGCAAATTGGAACTGGAAGATAACACCAAAAAAAATCACTTTTTCTTGGCCTTTCCATGAGTTTGCAAGTCAGCAAAATTAATGTAGCAACTGCAGAAGGCCCAGTGATAAGGCAAGGCTTCAAACCCCCCTTGCTGCTTCATTGTGCTCTGTTTCTCTAATGCTGCAGATGCTTCTCAATAAAATGTAACTGATCAAAGGAGACACAGGCAAAAACATGGAAACTAATCCACAGCTGACCCTGCTTTAGACAGGATTTTCCAGCTGATTGGATTCGTAGTGAGGAGGACTAGAAAAGGAAACCATTTAGTAGCAATTCTTTTTAAAACGTTTTATGGTGGGGTGGAGACTATTGAGGCAGTAATTCTGTAAAATTCAAATGGGAAAATTAAAAAAACTTCCCCACCAAACAGAGAGCAAGGCACTTGATTCGTTAGGGCTGAATGTAATTATAAAAATTCTGATCAATTCTAGCCCTGAGATGGTAATTGTGTTACCATGGATGCAGAGGCCTGAAGCAAGAAGGTAACAAGAAGAACATATCTGTTCTTCTACCCCCTTTTTAAATCGAAACATGTGGTTTAAATAGGTCTTTGGTTGTTTATAATTAAATTTTCCTGAACAATGCACGAATTGGCCATTTCTCAACTGTCTGGGGCAGCTGTTTTCACATACTTCAAATACAGTGAAGATTTTTGTTGTGTGTTTGGTTTAGGTTTTTTTGTTCATATTTTTATTTTTTGGACTTCCTGTACAACAAAAGCAGCAATGGATGCAAACTTATAATTGGATATGCCTTTTGGGTACAGAGAGCTGGAATAAGAACTGCATGGACCCAATTTTGTGCTTAGATAATCTTATGGAGCTTAAATTCCACAGGTGTAGAGGAAAGACAAAACCATTCTTAATTGTTGTGTGTGGAGCAGCTGTGTCCTCTAAGGGAGCACTCCATTATATCCTCAGGATAACCTGGGCTCAGGCTTTGCTTTCAGCCTGCCTCTGCTGTTTGTCAGAGCTGGTGGCAAAATACTGGATTTGCATGGTTTTTAATACCTCTTCTGGAACCTGAATTTTTTGAACACTTGAACAAGTTGCTGGTGGCTCTGGTGACACAAAAACACCCGGGGTGTTGGGCCCCTGGACTGAGCTATCCAAGGGGCTGAAAGCTCTTAAACTTCAGTCACACATGAACTCGTCCTGCCTTGCTCTCACAGGCTCTGATTTTTTTCCTGCTCTTTTTCATAAACTTGTGGTGCTTGGAAACAAAGGCTGGTCATTCTTTTCTCAGTGAAGGCCTTTAATATCAAGATGTTTATCTTCATTTTGCCAGTGAAGTAGAGCTACATTTATTGTCCATTTTAAAATAACTTTGAGTTTCTGGTGTTAAATCCATGGAGGAAAACCTATACTATTTTACTAAAGCATTTCAGCAGTATTGTAGCCTGCTTTTGGTTTTTTTTCTACTGTGTTGTAATATTTTTGTTTATCATATGACTTGAAAACTTATGTATGTTCTGAATGAAGCAGGTCTGAGAGAAAATGTCCAGTACATACTACCACAGAGGTTTGGGTTTTCTAAGTATCAGAAGTGGTACAACCGCAGTAGGGTACAAGCAAATCATTCTTCAAGGTTACTTTGAAGTGTTAAAGCACTTGATTTTGTGGATTTTTTTCCCAGTTCTTCTCTTTTTAAATTTGTGCCATTATTTCATCTGTTGCTTCAAAAAGTAAATTTTAGATTCTAAAGGGAGAATTTTTTTACTTTGTTCCATAATAGTGACAAATTCCAAGGGTTTGGGATCTACCTGCTGCTCTTCACTCTACACAGCCAGACTGACCAGCAGAACAATGCAGATTACCTTATCTGTGTTTCATGTGGCTTTTTCTTCAGACTTCTGAACTTTCCATATAAAATTCTATCAGTTTTAGATAAAGAATCATTTAAAGTCTCAGATTCTTTTGGATTTTTTGTTTGTTGTGTTTTTTTTTTTAAAGCAGTACCATATTTTTCAAAGACAGACAAACTTAGATAAACTTTCAAAGATTCAAATCATGTTAGCAGGTCTTTTAGAAGAAATAATGAAGAGTGCAAAGAAGATACCAAAACAGATGAGGGAGTATATTTAATACTGGGCTAGTTAGTGCAAGGAATTAAATATTGTTTATATAAAACCCTGCATACAATTAGCTCCTCTTTCACTGTGAATTGATAGAGGGATTGTCTTTAGAAACACAATAATGGAATAATCTCTTGTTTTCAGCAGAACTGGAGCAAAAAATAGATCACAAAGTTTTAATATCAGAAGCTTTCTTAGGAGAAGGTGATTGGGCCTGGTGTGATCTTTTAATCTCTTCTTTGCTTCGGTTCCTCAATGCTTTTATTCCCCTGTTCATGCACATCATTGCTCCAGCTCTGGTTTGAAATGTCTCCTCATGACAGAATTCCCCACGGAGCACAAACATGAGTGTTCCTGTCTGGGACACTCATCCCTCAGGGTTGGAGACTTCAGAGACTCTTTCCCCCATCTCTTAAGTATCTTTCTGAACCAATAGCTTTCTGCTCATCTTTTGCATGATCTTGTAGTTCATTTTGCAGATCTGCGAGCCCTGGCACGATTTTGATAAGCCATGGAAAGATGTGCCCATGTTGAGTGTTTCTGTGAAGTCTTTTCTGCTTGCATGGTGTTTTGAGTATGAAGTGAGTGAAATTCAGTATGTGAATGGTGCAATAACTATGGTTAATATTCACTTTTGTATCTTTGTACTGAGCTGCAGAATTATTTTTCTGGCTATTTCTTGTTTTGCTCATAATCAGATAGTGTAGTGCACTGCATACAGTAGTGATTCTTTCCCTTGATTCACTGCTATAAGACATTATAATGATTATTTGTGACCACTTGCCCTATCTTTTTCCCGAATTAGTGAAATCTCTGCTAGCACACAAAAACTTACTCATAAAAATATTATGTTGTATTGTTTGTACTACTATTACTGTAGTATTATTTGTGTATTTGTTATTTGAAGTTATGCATAATAACTTATGCATAAAAATGCAATTCTTCTTTGTTTTGCTGTATTAAAAAATGGTACCTAAGAGTTCTGAGATGCCAGGTTAGAGTATGAAGGTAGTGCTTGTGGCTGAAAGGATTAAAAATCTGAACAGTCCTGCTGTGAAAGCTGTTCAGGGATGCATAAGCCAGTTTAGATAAAATAACAGCTAACTGCAGCCCTCCCACAAACCTCAAATGGAGCTCTCTTTGTAATTCAGAGATGTTTTGCCACTTTTTTCCCCTTAATTTTTCCTATTTTCCCCATCTCTGCACTCTGTGCAGAGGCATCAGGAAGCTGCAGTAAAGGCTCTTGGGCAGACCCGAGGGGCTGTGATCAGCACCAGGCACTGCCAGTGCCCCTCTGAACCCCCAAGGTGGTTGAGCTTTGCCCAGGCCTAATCTCTGCCTGGCTCTGGAGGCAGCAGCTCAGGATGATGTTTTTCCTGTGGTAATCTACCTGAAGATGCTGTTTTTTCACCAAAGAGGCTTTTAAGAAAGTTTAGTTCCCTCTTTCAGGACATCAGTTTGCGAAGCGTTCCTTTGATTTTTCCACCACAATATGAGGGGAGGAAGGGAAAAAGAGTCCAACCTACAACCTCTGTAATTTCTTTGGCTGGTGCTGCTCATCTGCTTTCTTGAAGTGCTGCTGGGGATTGCTAATGCACAACCCAGGGCCTGCCAGCTGCCCTTTTGCTGTTGATGGAGCTCTGAACGTGCAGAGAGTAAACAGGTAAAATGTCAGGGTAGCTGGAAAGAAAAGAGCAGCCAAGTCAGTTAATTTGATGAAGCACCACACGTGGAGTTCTGCTCTCCTCCAGGGCAGGGTTTTGGGTGGGAATGGTGGCAGGCTTTACCTGGATGTGTTTTGTTGAAAAGCCAAGTGGTAACAGCCCTGAGGAGGCTGCAGTTACAGGCTTCTGCCACTGGCACCCTGCTCAGGGTCTCCAGGGAGACAACTTCCCAGGAGTAACTTGGGGAATAAACCCTTTCCAAGGAGTTGAGTGTGTTTGACACGAGGATTTTTTGTGATATTTTGAAGATAGGTGTGGAAGTGCAGAAACTTGCACATAGAATAAACATTTACCTGTAAAATAAACATAGAATAAACATTTAACTGATCAAAACTAGTTGGAAACTTTTGAGATTTGCTTTAGATGAGGACAAAAGTGCAGGCAATTTCTTTTTGGTTGTGGAAGTATGTGCCTATGCCCAAATGACAACTGTTGAAAATGAAATTTTTGTGTCTTCCAAGTGAGTACTATTTTCATCCAGCTTACAAACAATTAGCATTGCATTTAGCCAGGGAAGGAGGAAATGGAGCTGTGAATTCTTTATTGTTATTAATCTTGTTTGTCATTTCTCTTGCATCTGGGAAGCTTCTACTTCTAGAACATTCACAGTAGACAAAGAACTATTTCCCCACGTAGCCACAGCAATTCAGGACACAGAATATTTTCAAGAGAGTATGTTTGACTTTACAGCATGATGAAGAATGGGTAGCTATTTTCAGAGACAGGCATACTTCATCCATCTCCATCTGTTATTTAGTTCTGGATATCAAGGAATATAATCTGCAGTACAATATAAGACTTGCTTTCTGTAGGTTCATTGGTGAAGCACAGCTCTGCCCTTCCAGCCAATGTTTCAATCTGTACTTCATGGGTTTCAATCTCTTTAATTGTCTGCTTTAAGACAAACTTCACCACCATCCTAGGCAGAAAAAAGGAAAGCCACCCAGGATGACAATTTACTTTTCTTACAGAACTGAGCATGTAGCTACACACAGCAGAGGATAAACCACTCAACTCCAAGCTGTCCCTGGAGCAGCAGAGGACAAATCAAAGTTGAGATGAGCCTGCATTGAAGTGTATTGAGGCATTGTGGTTAAATCCTGTGTTTAGAGAGCTTGTCTCTGCAATGTGGAACCTCTTGGGCCAATCTGTTCTACCACCAAATTCCATCTATTCCATGATTCTACTTGCAGTGAAGTGTTTAGAAAAGCTTTTCTAAATAAATTGTGCAGCAAATATGAGGCAGAACAGAATATGGGCAGGAGCTGGAAGCACATTCTCAGTTTGCTTCTTCTGCTGGCTTCTTTATAAATCATCTCTGGCTTGTTGGGCTTTTTCCTCTTTTGTTCTTGCTTCTCCACAACTAGCTGGTTTGGCATCTTATACTTGTGGATATTTTTAGCATCTCTTGAAAAACTCAGGGATGGATTCCTGCTGCTCATCAGCCAATGCTGTGTTCTCCAGTAGTTGCCATCAAAATATCTCTGATCTGCTTCCTTGGCACTTACTTGCCCTTTTTTTTTTTTTAATTCAATATCTGTAATATTTATTTCCTAGCAAGCGTTCCCTCTTTGGAGGGAAGGAGACATATGGATTCTAGCTGCTGCTCTGTGTATCTTTTGCTGAGACTCTTGACTTGCTGAGTAAATACCTGTCAAAAACTTTAGAAGTGTATTTCCATGGTGATTGCAACATGTTTACTGTAGTATCTGCCTTGTATTTTTTTGGTGTAAGCGATTCCTTTTTGTCTTTGCATGGCTTTTAGTGATTCTGCAGCAATGCGCCTTACAGGAGTTCTGTAAAAATAACATTTCTTAGTATTTATTGTAATCTGATTTTTTTTAATTGAAGAATAGCTAAAAATGAGAGAGGAATTGTCTTTTGAACAAAGACTAGAGTTGGATTTCATTTTTTTAGACCTACCCAGTACAGCTCCTGATGCAGTAACTGCCTTATATAGAAACATGAGTTTGCTCAATCTAAACTCAAAGAAAGCATTCTTAGTTATTAGCAATGGCAGTTTCCACATCAAAGCTGGCAGAACCAGAGTCCCTTTTCCTGGCCCCTGTCAGGACCTGTGCTGGGAGCCTGCATGGGCTGTGCAGTGCTCACTGCTGCATCCCAGCGACCTTTCTTCCCAAAGATTTTTGCTAAGATAAAAGTGAATTTGAAATGCAGGCAAACAGGCAAAAGGCAAACCCGAAGGTGAGAGGCAAGGCTGGGTTCCCCTCTCCTTCCCTGGGTGCTGTGTGACTGCCCCTGCCCAGCTCTCAGCCCCCAGCACAGGAACCCCTTTACAACCAGGTCAAACGAGGACACACTCACACTGCTTCAGCAGGAGAGCTCTGCCACCTACATCCCTGCAGTGAGTGTGCTCCTTATTTCTTTTTAACTCTTCTCGCTTTTGAGGGCCAGATTTCCAACCCCCAAAATACACGAGCTGGGTTCCAAGCAGATTTCTGAATTAGCAGACTTTTCTGGGGGGGCCCTCGGGCAGCCATGGGGACTTGTGGCTCTCTTTGTGAGCCCTCTCCACCTCCTCCACGAGGACAGCACTGCAGACAAGGTGTGCAGCACTGGCAGGTGTTCCCCAGGTGTTTGTCAGCCTTTTCTGCATTACCCTACCCTGGAGAGTGGGTAATTTCAGCTTTATTACATCCCCTGTGCCTGTCCACTTCCACTCTTTCCTCTCAAGTGGTAAAGATAAAGCTGTGTTCTATTCCTTGCTCGCTAGCCTGAAGCAGCAACAGCAGCTACATGGAGCAGCACCTTGCAAACTCGTGGTTTATCAGTAGCAGCCTCCTGTGCAGAAAGCTCTGGATGTCAGGTTTCACAGTAAGGAGCATGTTGGCAATGCACATGCCCCAAACAGGAAAAAAAACCCAGATTTGAAATGCCTGCTGATGAAATCTGGGAGCTTTTAGTCCACTGGTATCACGGGATACTGTGAAGAGAGGGGAAAATTGTGGCTCACTCATCAAGGTGGGGAAGCAGAGGCACAGAGAAGCCAGGGCTGAGAGAGCATTTCCATTCTCACTGAGCAGGGTCTGCTTGTGGCTGATGCTTGCTGTACCATGTCCAGCTGCCGTCACAGTTTTATCATGTTTATCTCAAATATATTACTGAAGGCTTCTTTAGGCTTATTTTTTGTCCATTTAAGACTTCCAGTGATGTCAGACTTGGACATGCAAGGACACACAAGCATGGAAGGGGAGGCAATCTTAGAGCTGCTCAATCCTTTCCTTCTTATTCAGTATGAATATATAAAGATGGAATTTGTTATGTGGAAAGATAAGGCTCTTGATTTTCAGAAACAATCAAATGAAGCTCAGTAATACTCCCTAAGGTTTTGTTTTCTTCTATTTGGCTAGGCAAAAAAAAGACACCAACTAATATGTCTTACATTTTGACATTGCCTTTCTTTAAACAGCAACTAATTTAACTGAACTCTCAGTTAATTGGTTCAAAAATACGAAACCACAACTCGGGTGTGCAGTCAGCTTTTCATAGCACATCCCAGAGTCAGTTACCATGGCACTGGCAAAGATTTCTGGTCTCCATGGCAACCTCAGGTTGGCTTGTCGCACCTTTTATCTCATGCAGACTGAAAGCAGCAGTGTGTGTGTGTGGTATCTGGAGTTAATATGTCAGGGAGGAGGCAGATACATTGCCAGAGAGGTGTTGGGATTTTGGGGTTAGTTTGGGGTTTTATTTTCCCCTCCCCCTGCTTTGAAGTCCCTAAGTCTGTTAATTATTGCTCATCAGGCTAAGGGCAGGTGGATGTGGCACTGCCTGGGGGGTGCTTGGGTGGGCAGGGTGCTCCTGGGGCTCTGCAGCAGGTGGGAAATCTCCTTTCTTTCCCTCTTGGGAGCAGCCTGCAGAGCTGGCAAGCCCCAGCTCTGTGGGATTTTTGGGAGCTGGTTGTTCTGGGCGGTGTTCTTTGCTAACCCTGCCACGAGAGGAGTAGTGCTCTGATCCTCTGCACTCTGTATTTTAGTCAGGCAGCTCCCACAGAACAGTTTGGGTGGGAAGGGACCTTTTAAAGGCCACCTACTTCAACCTCCCTGCCATGGGCAGGGACATCTTAAACTAGACCAGGTTCCTCAAAGCCCCATCCAGCCTGGCCTTGAACTCTTCCAGGGACTGGGCTTTGGCCCTGGCCAGGGTGATTGATGACCTGGAGGCTGCTGTAAGGTGCCCTGGTGAGAAGCTGTGTCTGCAACCACCAGTCCCTCCTGGGTGGGTGGCACCAGCTCTTGCAGTGTGTGCCATACAGTGCCAGCCAGGTCCTCTCCTGCTGCCTGCCTGCAGCAGGACAGCCCAGCTCAGGGAAGGAAGGTGGTCATGGCCTGCAGGAAGGAAGGGGAGAGAGAGAGAAGGCACCAACTGGGCACTGGGAGGTGATGCTTCAAGTCCACGCTTTGTGCAATTGCTCATTGTGTAAATGGTGGGCAGCTTGTGGTCTCCTTTGGCTTTCTGATCCCCTGTGCAGGCTGTGGCATGTGCCCATGGGGGATTTTTTTGCTCCTGTTTGTTTATCCCTGTTGGAGCTGTGGAGGCTCCACCTTGAGGGACAGTTAACTCCTGACCCCCCCTGGCTTTCCCTGTCTCCACTCACTCTTCCCAAGCCCTGCTGTGTCTGTACTGGATTTCCATGGTCAGGGCAGAGGCCCCAGGAAAGACCCACCTCTGTTCCTGCCTTGAGCTTGTGTTACAAAATCACCCTGGTGGTGCTCAGGCCTTGTTGCTGGAAATCACCAGAGTTCCTGCAGCTACAGGAAAAAAAAGGAGTTGTAATTCTGGCAACCTAATGCTTGGAGCTGCTTGAAGTGGTCTTCTGTACACTCACTACCTGCTTTCCTTGAAACTGTTATGGCTGGAGAGAGCAGGCTGCTTAGGGAGATTGCAATGGAAGCAGGAATTAAGGCACTATTTTCTGATTCCAGGCAGATCAAAACCCCTTTCTGATCTTTCCTGGGATTGTGTGTGCTCTCAGGGCACAGGGGCACGTGTGACCAGGAGATAGCTGTTCAGCAGTGGGTGTATGTGGTGTGAGGTGAAGCCTCTCTGGTTACGCTGCTGACTAAAAATAGCCAGTGCATAACCCATGTTCACAGTGATTTTAGAACATTTGTGCTACCAGGAGCCTCCTTAATATTCCAATTCAGATCTTCCCAACTGCCTGTTTTTAAAGCAGAACACACTACAAATGGCAGGAGCAAATAAGTTTTGCTTTCAGTGATGAGTAGACTGTGCTCCCATGAAACTGGCAGCCCAGAAAACCTTCAGTAGCTGACAGACAAGTGAGCAGCACAACAGATTTATAATGCCCCTACATTTTTCACCTGTATTATCTTGCATTCACACTGATGCCTGTATGAGGTTTGCATGGAAAGGTTGTGGCTGCCATGAGAAGCTGCCAGAAGTTTCTCATGCCCAGCAGAGCTAATCCCAGCCCAGCTCTGGGACTGACCCACTGCTCTCCAAGGCTGAGCACATCAGCAACAGGGGTAGCACTCCAGGGACAAAAAACTTTTAAAAAGTGGGGAGAAAAATGTTGCTGGGCAACAGCAATTGTAGCTGGCAAAAGGAGGGGAAATATGTGGCAGGAACAATTGTGCCAACATCAAGGTCATGGATGAAGGAGGGGGAAGAGGATGCTCCAGGTGCCAGAGCAGAAATTCCCCTGCAGGCCAGGGTGAGGCAGCTGTGCCCCTGCAGCCCTTGGAGGTCCAGAGAGGGAGCAGAAATCCTCCTGCAGCCCTTGGAGGTCCAGAGAGGGAGCAGAAATCCTCCTGCAGCCCTTGGAGGTCCAGAGAGGGAGCAGAAATCCTCCTGCAGCCCTTGGAGGTCCAGAGAGGGAGCAGAAATCCTCCTGCAGCCCTTTGGGGGACCCCCACACCACAGCAGGAGGTTCCTGAGGGGGGCTGTGACCCCATGGGAAGCCGTGCTGGAGCAGTTTGTGATGACCTGCAGCCCCCTGTGGGGAAGGATGTGGGGGAAGTTCAGGGAGGGCTGTCTTCTGTGGGAGGGACTGCACGCTGGAGCAGCAGAGCAGAGTGAGGAATCCCATCCCCTGGGAAAAAGCAGTGGCAGGAACCCCTGCCTGCATCCCCCTTTCCCCAGCCCCCTGTGCTGCTGCTGGGGAGGAGGCAGAGAAAACCAGGAGTGATGTTAAGCCTGGAAGAAAGGAGGGTGAGGGGAAGGTGTTTTTAAGGTCTGGTTTTATTTCTCATTATCCCACTCTAATTTGATTGGTAGTAAATTAAACTAATTTCCCCAAGTCGAGTCTGTTTTGCCCGTGACTGTAATTGAATGATTTCTCCCCGTCCTTATCTCGACCCACGAGCCTTTTGTTGTATTTTCTCTCCCCTGTCTGAGCAGGTGATGAAAAAACCCTCAGGAGGCCCATGGATTTATGCAGAAGGCTTTGTTAAACCTCATTTGGGCTACAGTTTTCTGCTCCCTTAATGTGGAAAGGAATAAGTTTCCCTCCAAAATCAAATATTTTCTCAATTTTGTTTCTAGCTCATGACCAATGGAATGAAAATCAAGGCCTATGGAATATTTTCAGGCCTCAAAATAGATTTACATTTCAAATGGACAGAGGCTTTGGTTGAGTCTTATTTTGTCATCTGTTCTTAACTTAATGATGAGACCAAGGAGCAAAGTTTGGATCCAGTTTTGGAGGAGGAAAGTACGTGTTGCAGTGAAGGCTGTATTTGTGATGGTGTTAAGCTTTTGGGCTAAATTTAGCAAGTCTGTTTTAAGATTCAGAAATGACAATTTTTTTGTATAAAGAATTGATACATAAGTCCGTATGCTTTTAAATATATGGATTTCATTTAGCAATCTGACAGCCAGAACTGAAAACACTTAGCTGTGATACAGAATTACTGTTAAATATCAGGGAGGAGAAGAATTAGTAAAGATGGAGGGCAGATGGAAGAGCATGTTCTAGGTGGATGCCAGCATTGGAGGGGAGTGCTGCTTCTCTCACCTGTGCTCTGGCTGTTGTGCTCTGGAGCCCTGCAGCTTTCCTGCAGCTCTCCCAGCAGGCAGCTGCCCTGACAGCAGCACACTCCTGCTGCCTCCAGAAGGCAGAGCTGGGAGGATAAAGCTCTTTTTACATTTCCAGTGTTGCCCTGGCCAACACACTGAAGGACAGAACAAGATGCATGTTTGGATTTGTGAAAAATCTGACAGCTTTTCACTTGGTTCTAACACTGGATACCTCCTTGTTTATTTTCCTGCAGCACACATGTTTGAGAAGAACCTGTGGCTGCTGTAAGGGGCAGTTTCTTGCTGTGACAGTGGTGGCTTTCAGTGCTTAAAACAAAGCCTAACAAGTGCCTAATGTCCATGTACAGTGCTTTCAGGAATTGCTGCGTAGCAGCAGAGGGAAGGAACGAGCAAAGGCAGAGCATGTTCTGCCTTCTGCCTGACTTGAGATAAATGACAGTAATCACAGAGACAGTAATCTGGCCTTTTCTGCTCTGCCCACCTGCTGCTGCTGCTGTCATGCTCTGCACTCTGCTGCCATCCTCCGTGACAGCAGCTCCTCCAGCTTGGCACTGCTGGGAATAATGAGGGGTGGCACAGCTCTGCAGCTGCTGCAGGGGCGTGGGCAGAGAGGGGCACAGAGCTGGGCTGCAGCAGGGAGGGGCTCAGCTCCAGCCTGAGCTGAGGGCATGCAAGGCAAGTTTTTCCATCTGGGCAGTGAGAGGCATTTAAATGTATTTTTATATGTGCACGCTTTTGCACGTATTCAGTGTAAAATTGTGCACTGCCATGACAGTGCCCAATCATTTTGGGCTGATTGACTGAAGCACAGGTAACACAAAAGATTAATTTCCCGGAGTAGATAAGCTGGAACTGATCTTAAAATATGAAATAAATAGGGACAGTTCCTCTATCTTCATTGAAAGTTACTGTTTGGGGACTTCTGACATAGAATGTGTTTGGGATTTATCAGTGCCACAGGCAGGCCTCTGTGGATGGTGGTTTTGAGTCCTACCAAAGCTTCTCTTGCTCACTTTGGACTTGCTTTAATCAGCCCTTTGTGGCATCCAGAAAGGAGCCCCCAACATCCTTCAATAGAAGGGAAAGATGGTTTTGCACATTAGCTTTTCTTATGCAAATAAATATTTAAATATCAGTTATGATTATATTTTGAAGTTGTCTCTGAAACAGTGTTCCTACCAGTTCAAACCTTTTTTTCATCTAAGTCTAATTTTTCTACATTTGCAGCACATAAGAAAGCCTTATGTACATTACTGAAGCTGGGTTGTACATCTCTAGTCTTTTCTCTCTGTTACCAGGTCCTAAAAAGAAATTAGATTGGTGCGAGAGGATTTTTTTCCACAACAAATCTCTGCTGGATGTTGATAATTACCTTCCATATAGTTACAAACATCTCATAATTTGTTCCAGAAATTAAAGTTAAACTGACTGTTTCTAATTCACTTAATTCTCCTTTCATGTCTTTTAAGAAATAAAAAACTAGAGAATGGGTAAAGTATTAGACATCATCTACCTGTCTTGATGAGTTATCAAAACAACTGCTGCAAGCTCTAGATCTCATCAGTCAAACCCTTAGGTCTGGTCTGGAATGAAGCTCATTAGATCTAGGAAATTTGAAAACAATTGAATTGAACTAATACTTATTAATTGGGGGAGGTTTTTTTCCATTCAAAGGCATAGCTCTTGCTCTTTTGTGACTGGAATCAGGGTTGATATCCATCTGATAAAAGCTTGTGTTTTGTGATGATCAACACACCAAAAAGCATTAACAACTTGACCTTTTTGACCTGTTACATCAACAACTTTCCTGCTCAGTTTCACGGCAGAATGCTCCTGAGCCTTCCTTTATTGTTCATGCCTTTACTGAAACATTTCTTAATGTTTCTTGCTGGTTACATCCAGCTTTGTACCCTGGCCACTGTTAGTGAGTAACACTCTTTTATTGCCATCTTGTTGGGCTTTGGTTCATTTTCATGGTAATTTAATTTGGTTCTCACTGCTGGCTTGCTTCCTTCTCATGTTTTAGGTCAGTGAAGAGCTCATGCTCCAGTCAAGGTTATTGAGTCACTTGTCTTCTCCATCATGAAACAGCTGGCACATAATGCATAAGAATTATTTCATTGAAGAGCTTCCATCTCTCCTCAATGCCTTTTTTCCTCAGACCATGCTCTGGGATTTCTCCTCTGGGACTGCTGCACTGTACTCCCTTGGGATCCTGTTGTGCTGCCTTCGCATTCTAGGTTCTCAAGAGTGGAAAAAGGAAAAACTCTGAATACTTTTTATCTTTTTCTCCATAAACAGTGCCACCAGGTTTTCCTGGTTGTCCCAGATTCTACACACAGGAGGGTTCTCAGTCACATCCCCTGCCTTTCTCAGGTGCCCAAGTTCAGAGGTTGTCTCTGCCAGCTCTTGGAGTAGTGGATGGGAAGTCATGGGCTGTGTTTGTGATTGCAGTGTGGATTCACTTCTTGCTTTGAGTTACAGACTAGCAGGGCCCCTCGACTGAGTACTTAATGTGAGGTTTTAAGTTTGGTGCTCAGATTTTGGTACTTTTCCATGTGATGCCTTCCTTTGTTCCCTCCCCAAGTCCCTTTCAGCCTTACCCTGCATTGCCATGTCTCTCTAGGACAGAAATGGAGGGCCTGAAGGAAAGAAATGTCATCTGGGAAGTCACAATGCACTGTGCAATTTTCTGCTCTCTGGCAGGTAAATTATTGTGTCTTCAGTGTGCTCTGCATGCAGTGCAGTTTGTCCATGTAGCAGTGACCATAGGTTGTCCTGAGCTAGTGATCAGAACCCCTTTGTTTAGACTCCTCAGCGTTTTAGGGAGAAATAGTTCTTAAAAAAAGAGTTCTCATCTCTTTGTCAGCTTTTTATTCATGTTTTATCATAAGTGGAGAAAGCTCTTAGCCTTGGGAGTGATCATGTTAAGAGGCAATTTAAGGGAAGAAAAATAATCAGCAGCATTTGCAGGGACAGATTGTCCTGTGCATCTTCAGAAAACAGTTAATGGAATGCTGCAAAATGCTTAGAAAAGGAGAGCTGCCTTCCTGTCACACATCTGAGACCTCAGTGCCACCAAAAAGCAGCTTTGCACTGGAGCTGTCCCAGCCCTTCTGCATCAGTTCACAATTCTGCAATTTCCCACCCTGCACCTTCCACCTCGCAGTCAGGACCCCCCCAACCAGCATTCCAGGCTGCTCTCCTGCCTCCCCCCTCCACCTCCCAGGAGTTCCTCACCACACAAACGGAGGTTTCTTTCAGATGAAAACCTGGCTGGCAGGATCACAGCAGCAGTGCAATTGTCCTGCAGAAAAACCCTGAAGAGAATGAACTTACCTGTTCAGCTTTCAACCTGTATTATCAATGACTTCAGTTGGATTATTTGCACCAAAACTATAAATGGGCAGCCTCTCTTTCTTGGGGGACTGAGACTTTTTCTGATGGCAGATGGACAGGAATTGTTCCATGGCAAAATCAGAGGCTGAAGGTCAGTTGTGTCTCCTCTTGGATATTTGTAGTAGCAAAATGCTTTCCCTTCGTCAGCATGGTCTGTCAGCTCTCACTCCGAAATGTGAGGCTCCCTTCTGGAGGTTTTAATTCAATTTCAGTTTTCTTGACTTTGTTTAATGGTAGAGAGATGTTTGTGCTTCAAGATTCCCTTATTCTTGCTTTAGGGATTTGCTTCATGGTGTTAGTCCAACTTCTTGATTGTTCCAAGTTCAGTTTTAAGAAATCAAATTAATATAGGTGCAGTAGAACATCTCACCTACCTAGAGATTTTAAAGAGGCTTTGCAGCTGATATCAATGAAAGTACCCTCTCATTTTATTGGGAGAAGCCAATTTAGCAAAGACTTTTTTTATCCCAATATTTTTTTTCCTGGGCATAGCCCAGTGAGTCTGGTGACTCCAGCTCTGAGCCACTACAGCATGTTCTGTACTACTAGGAACACCATGGAGCTAGTCATTAATATTGCCACAAAAATGATATTTTTAAAATAAGGGGATTCATCAAAACTGAACCAGTTCACGTCACAAGTTAGTTTCGATTAATTTTTCAAGACAAATATTTTTGGGGAAGAAGAAATTTTCCAAATTTGCAATACATCTATTTTGACCTTTTTTCGATTTAAAAATAATTATTTTTAATTTCAAGATGACCTTTCCTTTGGAAAGCTAAGCTAATTATCATTAAAAACTTTTCAAAACTAAAAAGCTTAATATTTAATAGTTTAAGTAATCTGAATGGATTTTTTTAAGTTGTTCTGGGACAGAAAATTTCATTTCTGCCCAGGCACAGATGTTGCCTGCCACTGACTGCCACAGGAGCTGAAAGCCTGCATGAAAGCATCATACAGGGTTTAGAGGGGGTTTCATGGCAAAGAAACTTCTAGTCTTTCTCTTCAATAGATAATCTGGGAAAAAAGAACATGTTGCTACACAAGATGATTACTGTAGCCTTTTTATGGTTGTATTTATAGTTGTGGATCAGCCACCCTTTTAACACTGTGATAGCAACTCCTTCAGAAACAAACCTGACCCCTAAACTGGGAATTATTCTTGCCATAACTGCAGCACAAGCATTCAAGAACCTTTTTATTCCTCTTCTCCTTCTCATGAGGTTTTCATGTGTGTTTTGTGAGTGCTTAGCAGGCTGTGGAGTGGTGTACTATTATATTAATGATCTGAACAATTCCTATGGGACGTCCAAAAGGAGGTCTTGTATTCTGCAAAGTAAGAAACCATCAGAAAGATGTGCAAGTGTATTTGCACAAAATTTTCTGTTTATTGCAGAAAGAGCTTCTCTAAATGAACTCAGCTATCTAACAGCAAATGCCACAGCTATTTTTGTTAGGCTCTCCAAAATCTTATATTTCTCAAGTAACATCTGCCAGGGCAAGGACTGACTTGAGTTTTCCAAAGCACTCTGTCCAGAAAAAATAAAACTTCTTTAGCCCTTCAGACCATGGGTATTCAAGTCCTGTATTTTCCTACCAGGGTAGGATATCCATGTTTTGTTTGAGGCTGCTGTGTGTTGATCCCACCACTCAGAGCCTCTCTTTCTTGATTCAGAGCTAATTGAAGTTGTAAATTCCGCAATACTTAGCAGATGGGAGTTCACTGTCAACTGATCCTCTTTGTAGTGTGCAAGTCATTTGCCTTCTCTCTTCAAGATCAGTGCTGACTATTTATTCCCCACTTTCAGCCCTGATATTTTCTTCCTCTGGCTTATTTATGCCCTTTTCTGTAGCTCTGCTTGTGATGTGTGTGAAAATTCACAAGGGGGTTTTTGAGTGGTGCATAACCGAAGCACAGAGAGTCTCATAATATCTGTGGGTCCTTCATTGTGTTTATCTGGTCTCCTGCACCAACTACCCTGAATCCTCCTTTCTCAGCAGCTTTCTTAGCTCCATGAGGCCTCTGAGCACTGAATTCAGGTCCAGGTCTGCTCAAGAGTCTGAGTCCTTTTGTTTCTTGCATCTCTCTTGCTCTCTGTGACATGCCAGATAAATATCTTACCATTTCTGAGCTCTTTGTCCCCTTGTGTGGGTGTTCACCCCTGTTCATGTCCCAGCATCCTGCACAGTCTGTGCAAAGCTGCCTTTGGCCACCTCTCCAAGGGAAGCATGGAGGTTTAAAGGGTGCCCACTGTCCTTGGCTGGGAGATGCACAGTGATGTGAGGATGGCTCTGGTGTGCTGAGGCACCCCATGGATCACAAATTGCAGAGTTAAGTCTCTAGGTGGGTAGGTTCCACTTGGTGTTAAGCCTGAAGCTGGAATTGATAATCACGTGGATAAGAGTTGAAATCAGTGTTTTGGAGGATGCTGGGAGTAGGAGGGAGAGATGGGGGTGCTGAGAGGTGACAACAAGGGTCAAAGCTTGCAAAGGAAAAAGGGTGGGGAGGAAGAGGAGGAAGCAGCTGCTGTGAATTCCCCTTTCAGCAGCACAGTTAGAACTCAAGGCTAGAGATTCTAGCTCCTTGTTCCCCTACCCATGCCAGAGAAGCCTGACTCAGGGAGTTTAGCCTGCGTTTTCTTATCTGCTGTAGTACATCAGCACTGATCTTAGACTCTTGGTGTGTCCTGTTGTTACCTGACATTGATTTTGTCCTTATTTTATAAGATCAGTGTTCACTGTGCTGGAATTTTTGCATGTGGATGTCATTGAGGTCCATCCTGTCCCACCAGCTCCTCTCCATTCCTCCAGCACTGTGCCTTCACTGATAACCTTGACATAGTTGTTATATAAGGAAGCTGAAGTCAAGTATTTTTTCCTGTCTAATCCATGCCAGCTGTTCCATTTAGGTCTCCCTGCAATTTCCCATGAGATGCTCTATACATTGAGGAGCTTTGTGATGGGGCAGACACAACAACAGGTGAGCCCTTGATAATATTAAAGGAGCAATGGAAGTTTTTGGGATGCTTTTGGAT
Source organism: Phainopepla nitens (assembly GCA_013400175.1). NCBI lineage: Eukaryota > Metazoa > Chordata > Aves > Passeriformes > Bombycillidae > Phainopepla > Phainopepla nitens. Next base: position 337,425 of record VXBQ01014372.1, on the reverse strand, counting down.
GGTAAAGGCAGAGCAAAAGGAAGCCCATGTGTTTAAAGAAGGGACGTGAAATAATCCAGTAGAAGTACATTATTTTTATTGGAGAAGATACTCATTCTGAGTCACATGGCAGATAATTTAGGAAAATAGGAAGAGGATCTGCTGCAGTTGTACATTTAAATACACAACAGCACCTCCATGAACAGTGCTACTTGTGACAGGTTCCTGCATTGCTGAGGGGATCACACAGCTTAGCATGTCCAGAAATCATTTCATCACATTTTTATTTCCAAGAGACTTGAGATGATTTTGGTGGCAGGAATCTGGTGCAGAAAAAATCAGGTCCTAGGTTTGCAATTATCTGCCTTTGTGTTCTAGGATAAGACATCTAACTTCCCTGAGCCTAAGTTTAACCATCCATAAATGAGAATAATTCTCACACATCTTCTAGGCTGCTGAAATGTTTAATTAATTAGTGTTTCAAAACTGTTCTGGATGATGAAGATAGTAGGCACAGTAAAGTGCTGTTATTATTCCTTAACACTACAGATACTTTCCTTCTATTTCCCTTGCAACTGTAAAAAACCCCTTTGCTGCAAGCTACTGAAGCCACGAGGTGTTTTATTCTCACCCTATACTAGCCTTCCAGCCACGAAAAAAGAACTGAGCCAGACACTGAAACGTTTACAGACACTTTTTGGTAATTGCTGCAGTTAATAGAAACTCCAGTTGCTTTAAGAGAAGTTTCAGTTTATGGCTATGTTTGAATTTAACGTGCCATGAAACCATTCTGACATGCACAGAGCCTGAAGCTTTTGCTGCTCAAACCTTTCTCCACAAAGCTGAGAATCTTAATGAGAAATGAAGTTCCCGAGCTGAGGATCTCACCACAGGCTGCTGCTGTAAACAGAGCAGAAAATGCCCCCCAAGGTGAGAAATTCTCTTTAAAAGATTACTCTGCTGTGGAGATGGAGCAATGCCAGAGTTCCTGTTAGTGACCAAGTCATTTGGAGCCAGGTAGGTGTTTTGGCAGCCACCATATGATAAAGAAGGGAAACCCCAGAGCATTTTAGAGTCTTGCTGCAGCAGTGCTCAGGCTGCTGTGAGAGCCCCAAAGTAAAACTCCTCCACACTGGATCTTCTCTTCCCTGACAGTTTACTCAATTCTTGCACCCACCAGCCCCTTTTCCCCTCTGCAGTACACACTGATGGTTGTTGGATGTGTTGGTTAGCAGCACTGTGCAGAAGAGAGATCAGTGTTGACTTTGGTTCACTTCTGATATCAGAGAATATTTGAGATTAAGGTCTGGCCTCCATTTCACCAGGAGTGCTCTGAGAGCCACCAAGGGCAGCAGCACAGCCCTGTCCTTTCTGTGCCTTCTGGGCAGGCAGGTGAATCCTGCACTGGCACTCATCACCTCCAGAGCAACCTGGCTGCACTCACTCAGAGTCTATTTCTGGTATTGGGGTTATTTACAAAGAGACATCCAGTGCAATGCAGCAAATTTAGCCTGAATTCTTGGTTTGTGAAGCTCCTTCACAAAGCTGACTCTGGCCTGCCCGGGATGTTTCTGGAGGAGGATGTTTTTACCACCAGCCAGGTGTTCTGGTGTGGTCCTGAGCCACCCCTCTCCACAAGAGCCACTCCTGTTTTGGAGAGGGGAGGTGCTCAGGCAGATGGAGCAGCAAGAGGGTTGGATGCAAAAGGCTGGTTTATAACAACCTCTGGTGCTCTGCACACAATATTGTCTTGAAATAGATCTACGTAGTAATATTGTGGAATTAAAAATTCATACGTAGTTGGAACGTGTCGTTTCTCAAGGCGGTAGCAAAAAAATGTGAACTGGGTGCAGATCTGATTAGTTTAGTTAGATTAATTTAATGAGGGTGCAGAACCTCTAACTTACCCCTCCTGCTTTACATCAGAAACATTGGACATGATCCTGGTTTTGCTAAATGAAAATATTTAGCAAAATATACACGCATTTATATATAAAAATAGACACAATTATGAACACACATCAATACCTAATTTAACGTGTACTAAATACATATGAAAGATCTGGAGAGAGACAATTATTTCATATTTGTGTTGTTGTTGCCAAAAGTGAATGAACAGTAAATTAAACAATGCTCTCTGATCATTATTGTAATCAAATTGAGTGTAAATATTTTGGCAGAGACTCCAATTTCTGTCAACAATTATTAGTAAAAATATATTTGCTTTTTGACTGAAAAGCAATTTTCATGTACATCACCAAAAGTAGCTACCTCAGGGCATGTTTTCAGTGTCAGGTGTGTGTGTGTGTGCATCACAGCAACTGTGTAAGTCCCAGCTGTCTTTAATAAATTAATGTGAATTATTTAACACCTGCTTGAGTCTTTGTACCCACCCTACCTGGTTGCTCAATGTGGAAAAGTCCTTCTTGTTCCACGATCTTTTAATTTTGTGCCATGTAGGGTAGATTTGGGAGAAGAGAGAGCCTTGCATAATTGTGTCTGTCTGGAAAAGCATTTGCAGTCTATTCTGATTGCTTAATTTGGGCATTTATTTGTCCCATACACTCATGTGCTGTTTGCTTTGAATGCAGATGGCACAAATGACAGAAAAAGTGCCCACTGACATTTTGGCTGACAAAAATTAAAATTTATTAATGGTGATCTGCAGCCAGAAGCTGTCCCTGTGCCCTCGGTCTCCCATTTTACCACACTGCCTCTTCCAGAGCTGCACTCTGAGTTTCCTCAGACTGTCCTTGATGATTTCAGTATTTAGAAGGTTTAATTCAGCTGATCATAACATGTAATCTCTTCTTCTATCCTCCTTGGCTCTCTCAGATGCTTTTCAGAGCAAGAGAGCTCATCAAAGACATTTAAATTCTTGTCTGATATGACTGGCTTCTTGCAAATGCAAAGAACAGGGCCCCCCAAAAAGTTTGCAGCTATTTTTGACAAAGTGTGGTAGAAATAAATTCAAATCTCTTCATTTCTTGTAAGTTATTTCTTGTCCACAAGGAAAGTTTACAGTTAGTCAGTGTTACCAGAGGGTGTGGAGTCATTAGTGGCATCTTTATCTTTCTGAAGAGAAGAATAAATTCAGTAAATCCAATTACCCATTAGTTGGGTGGAAGATTTGATTTTATAGGTTGTTTTTTGCACCCTCTCCCTCACAGAGGGAGGAAGGGGGTTTGGAAGGTGGTAGCTTTGAATACCTAAGGAAAGAAAAGTCATGACTCGCCTTGTGATTGCTCCTGAGCAGGGTGGGTTGGGTGCTTCAGGAGTGTGACCTGGCAATCTGAAAGCATCTTCCCCTCCCAAGCCCATTCTAGTAGCAGGCCATTCTCCTGGATCCAGTGACAGAGTGAATATTTGCCACAAATTCCACATAATCAAGGGGATCCTTTAGATCCTCTTGATAGGAGAGATGACAGAAGTTGCAGGAATTCCTTTGGAGGATCTCTGAGTTTGTGTGCTACAGTTTCAGGGAGTTGGCTGGTCTATCAAGAAACCCTCAAGTGAGTAACATGACAACTAAAATGGAATGAAAATGCCCTTTTTCTGTTCAGCAATACGAGTTTCTTCACAGCTGTGGCAGAGCTGTGCCATAAGTGGAGCTGGGAAGTTGCAGCAGCCTTTGCAGGCAGAGTGTTTCTGTTTTGCCAGGTTTTGTGATGTGAACAAGCCTGCAGATGTGGAATGGACATTGTAAACAATATTAGCAGGGCATCTCCAAGAGCAAATAAACCGCACAATTTGACTTCCCATCGCTCATCAATGGAAGTGGGAGGATGTTGTTTATTTGGAATGCTGCACAGAGAAATCACTGAGCTCCAAAAACCTTTGTTAGCAGCAAACACGAAGCAGATGCCACAGTGTTTGTTACTGGTGACACCTTCAGAAAGCAGAGAAGAGCAAACAGATTTTCTCTGTACCAGTGGGACCCACATAGCAAAGTGCATTTTTGACACATTTGAGAAGGGAAAGGAGTGCTCCTCATGTGCCATCACTGAGATGCTGAGAGGAGCAGGGTGGAGTCTGGAAGTCAGGAGAAACAGAGGGGAGCACATGAGCCTGGGCTCTGGAAAGGAGGAAGTGGAAGAATTGTCAAGTAATTTCAGGAAAGGGAACTTCTTGTTTAAAGCTGTAACAGAATGAATCAGAAGAGCATAATCAGTTGGGGAGATCAGATGTAAGCTGAAAAGTGCACTGTGGAAAATAGAAATGTTGGGGCATCCCTCATAATTTGTATAACACGCCAAAGGTATTCTTGAGTGAGGCTAATTTTCCAGGGTATCCTGAAAGGGCTGAGCACCAGGGGTTTGGTTTGGAATCCTTTCTGCTTTGATTAAGCTTAGCCCATTCTCTGGGCCTTGAAACACAGGCAGGCTGCCTGGAACTTGTGGTATCACGTGGCAGCATCCTCATTGGCAGTCTGAATGAAAAAACACATGGTTTGGTGTCAGGCTGGAGCTGGATGTCCTGGCTCAGCTGAAAGGAAGGAAATGTAACATGCTCAAGTAAGAAATTTCTCTGTGCAACGTGCAACTCAAACTGTCTTGCAACGGGCAAAGAGGTTAGAGGATTGGACTTGTATTTGAATAAAATTAGTGATTAGTCTGGTTGGCATAAAAGGATAAATGTCAGCCTCCTGTGTTTTAAGGAACTTGTAGCTGGCATCAGGAAGCAACCATGCATGGATGCAGTTGGTTTGTGTTATCAAGATCTTCAAGGCTTTGTGGAGGTCAAGTACTTGGATTTAAAATTTTCTTATAGCTCTTTTTTGGCTTTGCATAGGGAGTAATGACCTTGTTGCTGGAGTGTTTGTCTGTGTTAGTTGTTATTCTGGGGAAAGAAAACCTTAAAGCAAAATTTGGGAATAATCACTGGAGCCAAGTCTCCTAGTCCTGCAGTCAAACCACAGAATTATCCCTTTTATAGGCTGGTCAAACCCCATTTTACAATAGCTTTCTTACTTGAGGGGCTGTTGTAGGATCTCCATTCTTTTCTGGTTAAAAATATTTTCGAATTCCTGTTTGAGATCGTAGGCATGAGCTCGTTCTTCAGGCCCAGTGTCCTTTTGGTTAAATAGCTCTTTTCCCTCCCTTGTACATACCATGATTTGTGGGGAAACAAGTGACAAACGAGCAGTGGCATCCCCAAGGTGTGATGTTATTGCTGGCTGGTAGCAGAGCACCCCCCAGCACAGGGGGGCCAGAGTGGGAAGGGATTTGAGGTGCTCTTTGTTCCCCATAAAAGGTGAAAAAGGCAGAACTTTCTTTCCCAGTTTGGAAGTGTTCTGAACCAGGACACCTCACAGGACCCTCTGGACTTCACTTCACTCCTGGGGTTACCTGCTTGGACGAGTGCCAAAGCCCCTGCCTGGACCATCAATGCTAAAAGCACCGGACAAAGGAACCTCATGACATTTTTGGGGTGTTTTAGCAGAGACAAGAACTTCCTTTCCTCTGGCACGGCGGTTTCTGTGTAGAGAGTTTGTTATTTTCACAGTTAACAAACCTTTTTGTTTCCAACACCGCCTGAGGTGCCCATCCTGCTCATTTGATGCCATTGGGAATTGCAGGACAAAACCCAAACGGTGCCAGAGCCTCTGAGAGCTCAGAAGACCTGGCTGGAGGAGAATTCTATCAGTGGCTGGCCTCAGGTGGGGATCAGCCCCAGCCCTGCCGTGGCACGGGTGGGAATGCGTCCCCTCACGCAAGCCAAGGTGTGGCCCCGCGTTTCGGAGCTGTTCGGGGCATTTGGAGCTGTACAGCTTTGGCTGTTGGTCAAGCCCGTGTTTATTGCACTCCTCCAACAAGAGGGGCTGAGGCATTGTGCTGAGCAAACCCGGGCCTGGGGCCTGTCAGCAGCTCCAGGGAGAGGAGCAGCGCTGGAGGAATAACATCGCTTCTGTTGGCTGCTCATCTTGCTAAACCCAGGAGCAGCTCTGGCTGTGGAAGGGTCTGTGGAGGATTGTGTCCACCCCTGATATGAAACCTCAGCCCTGTGGTGGGATGCAGCAGCTTCTCAGCAGAACTTTTTATTGCCCCCATGAGAAGAAAGGAGGTGAAGACCAAATTCACTTAAAAACTGCAGAGTAGCCTGACCTGTGGTGGAAGGCGCCTGCCTCGGCACTGAGGCCTGGGATCTTTGCTCTATTTTTCATTTTTTTCTGTTAACTTTGGGCTCCCTCAGTTGTCTGTCATTCCTGGTGGAGCAGGAAAAAGCCTTAATGGCAGGGCTGGGCCTGCTTGCCTTTCCTTTTGATTAATTTAGGCTTTTTGATTAAACGACAGCTTTCATCACTTTCAGCAGTCACTTTGTGACAAGGCAATTTATGGATGCATTGGCATTATATGATTAGGACAAGCACAGTAAATAACAAATGAGAGCGGTGATTTCTTTTGATATTTAAACAGATCCTCCTCCAAATTCAAAGTTCATGCTGTTTTCATATACAGAAATATGTTTTATTTGTTTGATGGGCAATTTAAGACTTGGTGTACCTTTCAAGGTTAACTGCTGCCATGCAATCCTGAACACAAAAGACAAAATATTCAATATCCCTGTGAAATTTGGTCTGTATTTCTGCAAAACCCAAGCTAACTAGATAAAGAGAAGGAAAGGTTAGGGTTCAAACAACTCTTTTGGTGCTTCCATCTCACACTGAATGTGCTGATAATTAAATGTCATGTTCTGGTTAATCAACAGCAGTTAATCTACCAGTGTAACAATCTCAAACTCAAGCTTTACAGCTGCTCACTGGGCATCTTAACCCAGCTGTGTCAGTGACTGACACACTGCTGGAGTTGGTTAGACATTTTCTGGAAGAATTTCTCTCCTGCAAAAGTAATTTCAGCAAACTTGAAATACTCAAAAGATGTGTGTTAAATTAGACAAAATAAATAAAACATGGGAAGAACAGAAGCAGAACATCTTACCGTTTTCTTTCACGAGTTTTGGAACAGAATATTTTGATTCTTCATTATGAGATGTTCATTTTGTTTCCAACAGCTACATTGATGTTATAAAACAAAAAGCTGGAATTTGGGTGAAAGATTTTACTTGCTGTGGAGAGAAAAGGATTTGTTTCATTTTGCTGGGGGAATATTCAAGAGCTTTGGGGTTCCTTGCTTGTGTTGAGGATGTGGTGAAGTGTCAGAGTTGGATTCCTCTGGGAGCCACAGCCCCACCAGCCCTGTTCTGTACAGTCCCACAGGAACAAGGATGAGGAAGATGAGTGAGGAAATTCCTGATATGTGACATAACCTTCATAAATTCATGTTTGGATACCTCCCCTGGCCAGCAGCAATGTGAAGCAGCCAGGCCCTGATGTGGTACATGTTGATAGGGATGTTCTCAACCAAGTGCTGAGAAGGCAGGACCAGAGGCACTGTGGGATTAGGTGTTGTAGGTGCACACAGCAGAGCATAATCAGAGAATTGTCACCTCCTGGTGCCTGAGAGCAGGTGAGCTGCGCCTCTGGGTACTGCCCAGCAGCTCCTTCTAGAAAGCAGCTCTCAAACTACCAGCCCAGAACAAATAATAGCATTTAGAAGCTCCAAGTTGTCAAGGCTGAAGGTAAAATGTGTTCACCTACCTAAGAACATGCTGTCTTCTCTGGGAATATTTTGAGCACAGCCTACCCCGGTCCTTACTGAAACAACTCCCTCAGATGTGGGATTTCTTTGCCCTTTGACTTGTTTTGCATTTCCAGGGGCAAATGCTGGAGCAGTGTGTCATTCTCACTTTGTCCTTGTCTATAGGAACAATTCTTGGGTCTTCTCTTGCCTCATGAGAGACTCTGCAGGACTGTAATTTTTCTGCTTTCACTTTTTATTTTGCATGTCATGCTAATTACATTGCTTTTGAAAAAGGCTGATTGGTCTGTTAGTCTTCTGCTGGTTTATTTGTCTCAAACCTTTAAGGATGAGATAAAGAAGCAGGTTTCCCTATTTAGTCTAATAAATGGGTGTAAGTTTGAACAAGGGCTCAAATAGAAATAAAAGGTTAATGGCAGACTACTACCAATAAAAAAAAGGCAATTTTGAGGGAGGTTTGAATAGAATAGAATAGGAGACTGAAATGTCATGACAGAGCCAAGACCTCACACCCAGATGGCTGCACATGTTTGCCTACAGATGTCTACAAAGGTCACCCAAACTGTGATGCAAAGATCAGGAATTCTGTAACTCCAGTGTGTTTATGCTGATTCATGGATCAGAATAATTTCTCCGAAATTTCCTGAGATCCCTGCTAATGATGAATTCTTTCTTAAAAGCATTCTCTTCCTCCTAGATAGCTCTGATATAAGACTCCCTGGCAGACTGAGCAACATGTTTTAACCCTTGTTTGGATCGTCCTGGTTTCTCTCCTGTTCTGTTGTGTTAGTAATCTTTACTTGATTTGCAGCTATAGAACAGGGCAGCAGGATTTATCTTGTTGTTATAGGGAAGTGCACAGTGCACCCTGGGATTATTTAACTGGATACATGCAAGTTCTGTTGATGGAGAAATAATACTTTCTCTGCACTGGGGTCGGGGCTCGTGGTGGGGAAGTTTACAGTTCACTGTGGGATTTAACTCTGATTCACTGGAGGTAAGGGGAGGAACAAAAATCTGCCAAGTTAGAAAGTTCCCTGTTGGAGAAAAGGTAAATTGATGGATAAACAACCTAAACCACAGATATCAGGATTCAATAATGGTGTTAAAGATGAAATACTGTGGATGTTAGTGCCTGGCTTTCCCAGAGTTGAAATGGGATGATGTTGAAATTCACCCTCTTTTAGAACCTGATATTTTTTGTGCAGATGTCTTGGTTGTAAAACATAAATTCTGAAGCTCCCTGACACACTGGGTGATTCCTAGAGAAGATTTATGTGGAGGCTTCCCTGTGGCACACAGGGAAAGGAGGAACCTCCCCAGTGCCAGGAGCCAGCAGTGCCCTGCAGTGTCCTGCAGCTCCTGACTCAAGAGCCCAGGCAGATCATCCCCCCTGCCCTCTGAGGTGAGGCTGTACCCTGGCTCAGAGCCCTGGCTGGGTCTCCAGCAGGGCTTTTTCCTCCAGCACACACGTCACTGAAGAACTCTGTGTGCTCCGAGGAGCACGAGTGAGCCTCTCACACCCTGACCCTCAGGTTGGGCACTGCAACCAAAAGCCCTCCAGCTTTTCCTGGTAGCCCTTCCTGAGAGCTGGCATAGCTCTCCTGCTTGGAAATGTTAACCCCTGTAGGTTAAACATACCTTTATTCAAATTCTCAGGATCTAGGAGTTGAAGGATGCATTTTTGTCCTGGTTTCTGTCTGCCTATGTAAGGTTTTTGCTTCTCTGCTGGTGCTGTGTGTGGTGCTTAGAGACACTCAGACACTGGGACAGCCGTGCCTGAGAGGAGTGTGGGTGTGTTGATGGAACTACCAGGAGGTACTATACATGCTAAATCTCAGGAGGCTGGAATTAAAATGGTTTTATTACCCCATGAGAGCAAATGAGTTGAAATGGGTGTGCTACTTAGAGAGCTCATGTTAGGATTTCCTATTAACCCTTTGCACATTACTTGTTCCATTATGTGCTCTTCCTTTGTGAAGAGAACAATTAGGTACAGCTGTAAATATTAATTTTGTAGTGGGCATAAATCAGAATCAAATTCAGGTTCGAAATGTGCACATGAGGAGTTTTGGATCCATTGTCACCAGTTAATTCTTTTCTCCTTAATGTATAACCACCCTCCCAAATTTAGACAAGCCAGGACACAAAATAAGAGTGTGTGTAAATCTGGACCTTTCCATCCAAGGTTGTTTCTGCTTTTGACACTGACTTGTTAAAGTCAGATTTGATAAAAGTCAGATTTTTCCCAAACTGTGCAGCATGTCAGTGGATGAACACATCTGCAGAGCAACACACAAACACATCCAAGGGTACACTGGCCCATGAAGGGGCTGTAACTGTCCCTGCAGGTGCTGGGTAGGTGTAAACAGGTGCCAATTTCTGCACACCTGAACAGAGAGCGTTTAGAGACAGCGAGGAAATGGGAGTTTCTGGGGGCTGGGAGGAAATGTGATCTTCAGATACCTCCTTAAGGCAGCACCACCTCGGAGCTGAGTTTACATCTTTTATCTCTGCAAAACCTTACTGCAGATTGCTGGATCTTCTTGCTTCTGCTTAGGAGGCTGCACTGAAAATCTTTCTCTGTGATCCTCAGTATTAACTATCCTTAGGTGTCAGCCAGAGCAGGGGGCTCTGCATCTCCCCAGCTGGTGAGGAGAAGCAAGTCCTGGAGCAGGAATGTGCAGGCAAGAGCAAAGCAGAAACTTTGTCTTGGCTGCTGGTTGAGGGGGCTGATCTAAGAGCCAGATCCAGCTCTTACTCTTGGTGTCAGCCCTCTGTTAGTAACTGATAATCCCATGCAGCTCATTTTCCCTACCACTGACTAGTTTTAACATACTTACTTCAGGTAGTATATACATCTAAAAAGGATTAAATGCTGCTTTGTGTGGGTTCTGTACTGTCCCTACTCAAGATCTTCTGATTTGTGAGTGGAGAAACGTGTGAGGCTTTTCTGTAAATGTGATCTGGGGGCCAAGCTGTGCTGCTCTTGGTTCAAGCCGATGTATTGTTCTGAAGCACAACTAGATTGATTTGATTAACAGTTTTATTGCTAGTGCTTGTGATGCAAGTAAGGAAAATTAATGCAAATGTTGCAATTTGCAATGCAAATAAATGTCCTTCTCTCTTCTATTTTAACTAATATATTTAATATTTATCTGGTATTTTTTTATTAGTGATACTGCTATTATTATTTTTACTGCATTTCACTTTCAGGCAAGTTTTTCACAGTAGATTGCTAGTCCAGCTAGCCTGAGGTACAGAGTGAGCCTCTCTGCAACCAGCTGCTGTTGCTGAAAACACAGTGACCCATAGCTTTGTTCATGTCAAATGAGATTTCTGAGTGCTTGGGGACACTGCCATCCAGCCTGGGATGTTCCTTTTTCTGTTTTCTACCTGATCTGGTAGGTAGACTAGAACAGGCTTTGTCTGTTTTGGTCCTGAATTAGGCACATTTCCTCCTCTGGCTGGAAGCAGCCTGAGCTGGGTCTCTGCAGCCCTGAGGCTCAGTTTTAGGACAGCTGCAGGTTGGATGCTCCTTCCCTACCTGGAGAGCTGCTTGTCTCCCTGCCACGCACAGGAACAGCAGATTCCACACCAGGGAGTGCTTTTCTCAGGGCCTGCTGGTGTCTGCAGCCAGCACCTGGCTGTCCATAGTGCTGCAGAAGCAGGGAATTTGTGATTTGGGGAGCCAGCTGCCTTCAATCACAGCTGAACTGGGATGGTTTTGATAGTTGTGTGCAGAAGCTGCTGGGAGACTTCACAGATCCTGCAGTGCAAAACACTTAGTGTGTGTTTGTATTGTTTTCTGTGCTTCTAGGGAAGTTTGGCTCTGTGCACTGGCACTCCTGAAGAGAGCATCTAGCAGTTTATCACCACCAGGACAGGAACAGGTGCTGCTCAGGCTGGTGCACCTTTCCAGGGAGAGCTCTGACATGGTTTCCTACCCAAATAATGCTCATGGCTCATGTGAGTCGTGCTGGTGCCATATAGAGGAATAAACATTGGTTTAAATGTTAATTTAAACCCTGGTGCCATACAGAGGAATAAGCATTGTCCAAGAGCTGTGTAGGAGCAGCTCAGAATGGGGAGAATCCTTTCCCTCCTCACTGCTCTGGTGTCTATAGCTTGGTGTTTGAACCCATGCCATGGGTGGCACATTCATTTTTTTCTCCTTGTCCCAGCAATTTCAAAGGAGGAACACTCTGAGCAAGTCCAGATGGAGTGTACAGGTCTCTGAAAATAATGTCAGTGCAACTGAGCGTGCTATTTTAGCCCAAACAAAAGAGGCTCAAGCGTGAGTAGTTCTAGGTTGAGGGCTTCAATGGTAAAAGTGTGTCCTCAGGTACTTTTCTTCATCACTCATATCTTCAACAAATACCTTGGGTTTTTTGTATTGATTTACACAAGGTCAGCAGCTTTACAAAAAGCCAATAAGCCACATCTTGCCACAACCACATTTCTTGGCTTCTGTGCAGTCAAAATCTACACTTTATGCCCAAATGGATTTTTTTTTTTGAGCAGTTACATGCATATGCAATGATTTAAAAAGCTCTCCCACAGAGGGTTTCATGTTTGTATTATTGTTTTGTTTGTACTAGTAGTAGTAGCTGACTAAAGATATATCAGTGTCTTCTGGGGAGGCTTGTCCTTTCTGCACATATGTGTTCGTGCATGCATAACAATATACTTTTGTCTTATTTTATTACACTTAGGCTATTTATATCATTGTATCTTCACACCCAGCCCTGGTTTAAAAGCATTAAAAATTATTTCCTACTATAACTTTTCTAACTTTGGATATAGGCATGGAATTCTTGAAGGATGTTTTTAAAGTGCTTTAAAATTGTGGATTTCTATACCTAGTGGTGCAAAAAGCCCAGCAATCAGCTTTCTCAACCCAGAAAAGTCCAGATTCAGTTGGAAAATCAGTGATTTTAACTCCAGCTCCACTATGCTGCTTACAGTTTGTTTCACAAAGAGATGGTTTTGCAGATGGAAATGATTAGCAATAAAATGCATTGCAATAATGGAGCGTGCTAAGGTTACATAAGTTCAAAAATACACAGTAAAAACAGACTGTCATTTGCCTTCTCACAGAGCTGACCCAATTAAAAATGCTCACTGTGCTGCATCACATGAGCAGCCATCCTCTCAGCTCTCTCCATTAGCTCCTTTTCTTCATTTCTCTATTTTTCCTTTCCTTGCTTGATCTATCAGTTCTTCCCACTTGATGTTCTCATATCCCATCTTAGCCCCCACTCCTGTGTTTCTACAGGAGGTTCTTTATTCCTTCTCTGTGCTTGTCTGAGAAGGGATGTGCAGAAAAGACACAAATCTTGGTGTGATTCACCCCAAAGTGCAATCCACACCGACCTAGGGAGCTGGGATTGTGTGTGTTGGTGTGCTGATAGATATGAAGGTTGCCCTTTGTCTTTCCTCCAGGAATGTCCAGACAGCAAATGAAGCAGAGGGCAGGCTCATTTCATGGCAAATCACACTTTTCCCTTCCCACTCAAGGCATTTAAAAGGACTTTTCTCCCACAGCAGGGAAGGGGCAGGTGCAAATTCTGGGACTAAGGAAGATCTCCTGTGCCTGGCAGTGTTGGGAAAAGCTGTTCCCTTGTCCTCTGCTGCTGGGGACAGGAGTGTCCAGGTGCCACAGACATTGCAATTTTTTTACTTTTATTTTATTTTATTTTTTATTGCATTACAGTTAGCCTGAAAAAGCCATTTTCAATTGGGCTGCATCAGTGAAGGACACAAAATCTGCGTGAAGCTGCTCAAGGAGCTTTGCAGTTAACAAGGCAGGATCAGCCCACTGAGGAGGGGGAAGATGTAAGAAATCACAGATTGCCTTCCCCCAGCTTGCTTCATCAAGTGTGATTATCTGACTACCCTCTGTCTTGTTATTGTATATGGTTAACAACTGTATAGAACAAGAAAAGCCAGCTTGCTTGTTCAGGGAAGCACAAGTGGGATAAACACCAGAGCTTCTGCATGGAATGGTTGTGCTGTGTTTTTACAAGTGCCACAAGGTGGGAATCTGGGGAAATGACCACCTGTACCTTTGCCTGTGCATGGATTCTGACTGGAAAAGGATCACATGAAACCAGCAAGTGACAGGGCAGGCTCAAAGCAGTCACAAGAACTTGGCTTCTGACATGTCCTGGGAGACATCTGTGGAGCTCCTTTGTGCAGGGTGCTGTGGCTATTAGAGAGTTCACAGAGGTTCCAGAAGAGCTGAATCCAAATAGGTTTCTTCTTGGTTTTGGTAGCTCTGATCAGTCTGACCACCTGTGAGGGGTTGCCCTGCTTTGTACAGTAGTGGCTACGAATTTTCAAGCAGGCCAGGGGTTTTTTATCTGATGAGATTGTTGGAGACTGAGAAAATGTGATTCTGCCACTGTTCCTCATGATCCTGGTTCTCTTCTTTTCTCCCTGTGTGTGCAGCTCTACCTTGCAATATTCCACATTTAGAGTGCAATTCACCTGCTCAAGCTTGGCCACGTGCCCTTTAAGGTACCCAGGGTATCCTGCCTGGCTCTTTGTTAAGGTCCATGGCAAAATCACCAGCCCAGCATGGCTGCCTCAGAAAGTTTTTCAAGTTTTTCAGAATGTCTCTGTTCAGAAAACTGAAACTTGTCCTTAAAACACGTTTTGTTTAGTAGTTTTTAGTACATCTGCAATTGACTGTATACTTTGAATTATTTCTTTCCTTCCCATTTTTCCTTCATTCTTTTTGTGAATTTCTCTTTTCACTTCCTATCAACATCACCTCCCCTTCATGCCCTCCTCCCTTCTCCAACTCTGTTAATGTGGTTGTTCTCCATCAGAAAGGCTTTTTGGACTATGGGAGGTACCTTCACTTGGTGAGCTGGAATTAGCCTGTGGATTGTGCAGTGAGCTCTGTGTTCATGTGTGTGGCTAGAAACTGTTGACTGACACCTCCCAAAGAGCTAAATTACAAAAGAAAAATCACTTCAGCTTTAGCTGATGGCTTGGCCTTCCCACATGCCCACTAACAAAGCTGCAATTGGGATAATTCATTAATGAAATCATCTTCCAATAATAGTTGTTTGGATTGAATCAGCTGCATCTCTGTACCTCTTCCTTCTGTCTGCCTTTTGTTGGGAGTGTGACTCAAAGGCTGGAGAGCCTCCCCAGCCAAACATGCGGGCTCTGCTCTGTGGCAAACATCAGCCCCACCAAGAGAGCTCAGGGCAGCCAGGACTGGTGCCTTCTCCTGAGGCATCCCCTGCCCCTCACTGCCCTGCCTTGTCTCTGTGACCCTGGGCACCAAAATGGCCAAGTGTGAGATGGATTTGTGGAGGATTCTCAAAGCCTGACTGAAAACTCAGTCCTCTACATCTGTGTGCAAACTCTCTGGCTTAGAAAAGACATTGTTGAGAGAGAAAGTGAACTGGAAACAAGTTTCAAAAAATGGCCATGCAAACAGATCAGAATTTTTGGAGAATTAGAACTAGGAAAGATGCATTTGGTAGCAAAACTGCATGAAATAAAAATAATAGTAATTAGTATTAGAAGTATTTAGGAGCACTGTGTGGTGAAAGCTAATAGGCTGAAAAAATTTATAATGTGTTGGAACCAGGAAATAGTTTGGTTTCTGATAGAATGGCATTGCATAAAACATCTGTGTCTCACCCTTCTATGAGATTGAGAATGGAATAAAATCTTTTAAAACACCTCTCAGTTGCCCCACCCCTATAGAGCTAAGATTCTTCCAACAGCAAAGCAGCTCCAAATCCACGGCAGCAAGGAATGGGTTAAAATGAGCTGAGAGTGGCTGTGTGTGTAATGCCTGCAGAGCCCCAAAGGGAAGCCTCAGCCCTCCTTATATGGGATCATTTTCCTGCAGAATAGGTCAGGATTTGGCTGTGCCTGTGCTCAGTCTCTGTGTGAGCACAGTGCTGTCACCTCCTGCATCCTGGTGCTGCTTTCTCTGGGGAGGGAGGGAAGCCCTGGGGTCAGGACAGCTCCAACACCACTGCTTTTAGTAGTACCCACAAAAAGCCTGGTGGGTGTGATCTTTCCTTTTGCAGGCTTTTTTTGAGACCAGTAGGTTTGAATATTGAGCTATTATAGATTTCCTGCTCCAGCTCTCCTGTCCAAAATTATTCTTGTGTTCTCTGATTTTTTTTTTTTTTTCCTCTTACTGCTTTCCAGGCTTGGGCACGTTTGTGCATAATACCCACACAGGCACTCAAGCCAGCTCAAGCTGGCCTGCACATGAGCACAAGGGTGTCTGGATGTGCAGGGGGCTTGGGATGATTATTTACATTTCCTTTTATGGGGATCTCTGCAAGTGTAGTTTTCTGGTGATTCATGTTTTGGCCAAGGCTTGAGTCTTTTTCAGCTTTTTCATTAAAAAGGCTGTTGTGTTTAGTGATACTTTGCATTTTTGCCCCGCCTTGAGCCGTGCAGTGCTGCACTGGCAGGGAGGAGAGAAGGAAAAGCAAGCTGGGACTGGGGAGAGCAGTCAGGGCCCAGAGCTGCCCAGTCACTTCCCAGTGTCCTTCCAGAGAGTGACAAAACCGTGACTTCCATCTTCCTGCCTGCCAGCCAGAGCATCCCACTCGTTGTTTGATTCCAGTGCTGTCCTCAGGGTGAGGGAGGCTGTGCTGTGCACACAGGCTCCTCTCAGAGCCACAGCCACCCCTGCCTTTCTGCCACCAGCATGCTCCCCTTCCTGCTGCCCTGGGGTACATCCCATCCTGGCAGGCAGCCCCAAGCTGAGCTGGAGTTGGGCTGCACTGGAGGGAGGTTCCTGTGGCTGTGCACCTGGAGTATATTCCTGGGGCTGTGCCTTTCCAGCAGGCTCACCTCGGAGCAGCAGCATGGAGTAAAAGCAGTGCTGTCTGTCAGACCAGGGGCTGCCTGCTCCCGTGCCATGTAAAGGATGTGCATGGCTGCACGTGCTGTGGTGGGGAGACTGAGGGTGAGCACAGGATAAAGGGAAGCAGCTGTCCAGCTGTGTGGCACAAGCGTGGCCAGCCCTGGGCTCTGGTGTGTTGATGACTCCAACACCTCAGTGCTGCTTTTTCTCTTTGTTTGATGCAATAGCTGTAAGTGATGCTCTCCCTCCGCTCCCCATCCTTTCAGCTTGACTGTAAGTCCTAAACTGAAGGACAAGGCAGATTTTGCAGAGGCCAGAAAACCTTCCAGCTCAAGCCCAGAGCTTCTTTCACTGGGAGACCTCAATTCTCCTAGCAGAGATGGGCTCTGGGGAAAGTGCAGCGTGGTTCAGCCAGTGCACCCACATGTTCCCCTGAACCCTCAGCCTCATGCCAGCACAGGGGAGTGACACCTGACTGCCTGTGAGATGGCAGTGTGCCCATGTCCCAGCTGTGAAGGAGTGGCACTGTCCCCTCACTGGTGTTGTGACATCTCAGAAAGTCTCACCTCGTGGCAGTGCATGTGCCACACTGGGCAGGCAGTCGCTGTGCCAGGTACCCACCTGCAGCAAGAACCCAGCACCATTTGTTGGTAGAGATGCAGTCACTGTTTCTTTTCCTAAATGAGACTGCAGCTGGATCCTGTCTGCCCTGTTTTCTTAGGATGCTGTAGTAAATTCTCTCTGCCTCAAGTTGAGAACAGCCATAGCTTCAGTCTCTCAGCAGAGGTGTGAGCCACTGCATGAGAGCTGTGGGCCACTGCAAAGTGATCCAGAGGGATCCAGCTGCTGCCCTTCAGTTCCATCAGTCAGCAGCAACTCAGAGCTGATGCTTCCCTTTTGCACTGGTGATGTGATTGCTTCATCCCTTTAGAAGGACTTGAATTAATTTCTGAGGGATTGGACTCTTCTCATCAGGCTGTCGGTGACCCCTGACTGTACCAATACTGCAAACCCAGACTTGATTAATCATTAGGCTTTTAAAGAAGATTTCCAAGCCTAGCTGCCTGGATTATCTGCAGCCACTGCCAACACATACACAACAACCTTTAGTAGAAAGGGACATGGTTGGTGTTAAGCTATATAAACAAACAAGCATCGCTGTTTCTTCTCTATGAGACTAAAGTTTGGGAAGGGCTTTTTCAGTTGTATTGAGTCTGTTTGCAGAACTACAAAATGGTTACCTCATTTAAGGGCAGAAAGGTCTCTCTTCAGTTCTCCAGTGGCTGTAAAAATCACCCAAGTATTTTCATGCCTGAATGAGAACATGGTTTGTGGATTCAAACTTGGCCATGTGTAACAGGTGCAATTCTCTTACTTTTGACCCTTCAAAGTCCCATTCATTTGAAAGATCCTTGTGGGTCCCTTCCAACTCAGAATATTCTGTGATCTGTGAAAAGTGCTGTTAGCAGCTTTAACATAAAAATGTTCCTGCTTCTGTTGTCACATTCCATTAATACAGCTAAATGTGTCCATTCCACCATGTGACTGGTTTCAGCTGAACACCTTTCATTTTCTGTGATTGCTGGCAGGCTTCTCAGATTAGCTTAGATTTACTTTTTTTTTTTTTTTAGATGGAAGTGAAGTTGTAGTCATGACATGAGTAGGTACATGTCCCATTGGTTTAAGCAGGGAATCCAGAGTGCCCATCTTCAAGATTAACCCCTGGAATCAGTTCTTGGCTTCACCATTGCCTGACTCTGAGGAAGTCACTTAAACTACCATTTCTTGAGTGTGTTTTTGTATCTGACTCCTTGTGGTTTATATCCTTCAGATGTAAAAGAGTTATGTCTGTTGAGTTCTCCTTTTGCTCTTCGCCAAGGTCTGCAAATTTATATTTTCCTTAGTCCTTCCTTTTAAAGGGCTTACACTGAGTTTAGATGCAGTGATGTCAAACAGTATTCAATAAGTAATGTGTAATACTTTTGTAATTTGTGGGACCTCTTGAGCAAGAGAAGACAAATGGGTTTTTGCTATCTTCGTGAGCTAGAAAATCTTATGCTAAGAGCTTGCTTCAAAAAAAGTTCAGAAAAGTCAGAGTAAGGAAAAAACTTAGTAAATCATGAAATTTCTCTGGCTCCTAATATGGAATATTTTCTTTATAGAGCACTTTCAATTATTTGCCCAAAATCTTTCTAAATACCCTTAGCAATGGATCTTTTGAACTTGCTGTTGGAAGACTGCTTGATATCATACTAGAACTACTTGTAAAGACAAATTGATGTTTCAATGAAAGTTTATATTCTCATAATTTAATGTCATTACTCATAGATTTACTACTTCTTGCACAACCCAAAATTCCTCTCCTTTCTTGGTGTTTAGAGCCTTCAAGTATTTGTCATTTCTGATTGTATTCTCTCTCTTCATTGTCTTTGAGCCAAGGTCTGCATATTTCGTTTTCTCAACATCTTTTAAACCAGCCCCTGGATCTTCTTGTTTCTCCTCTGCTACTGCTTTAGCTCCGTTTTTGTTTAAGTTAATGAGATGTCTCAAAGTGAATGAAATATCCCTGAGTGTTCTAGAAAGAGGGTCAGAGCCTTACAAAACCATTTTAATTCATGGGACTGTGAGGAGGTCAAAAGATCGCTGAATCAATGTGGGAATTCCCAGATACTCTGTTTATTACAGGATTTCCCATGTAAATGGAATGCCTTATAAAACAGAATTTTTTTCTCTATTTCTGGGCAGCCAGCACTCACAGCTTGCAAAGGCTCCTAATGTACCTGTGCAAATAAATTGTGCATGTAGAGCAAATCTGGTGGGTTGAATTTAGTGGGGAGGCGTGTCTGTACCCTGCTGCTTGCTGTGTGCACACAGGCAGACTTGCTGTCCTCATGTGCCTGGGGTTTCCAGATGTCATTCCAGCCTTTAGATATACTTCCTCTTAGTTTTCTGATTTCTGATCTGACTTTTCTAACAATTGTTTTTTTAGTTTATAACCATGCCGTTTGCTGTTAATAGAACCTTGACTTTTTGAAGACGTTAGGTAAGAAGTGGATTAAAATACTTTCATATAACATTCCAGTAAGCTAAGTGTGCAAACTTGATGTAGAGCCAAAAAGCAGATTTTGTTTACTGTCATTCAGCCTGCTTTGGCTTTGGTTGATTTTGTTCCTGTTGAGATCCAAGCAAATTAATTCTGTGAGTAATGTTTCCTGAGATGCTTTGTCAAATGCTTGTGCTTCAGATACATCACGTATACTATATTCCCTCCAGCCACAAATTTTAGAGTTCTGTAAAAGGTACTCAGGTTTTTCTGCCAGTCTCTATTCTTTAGAAACTAGTGCAGCTGAAAATTTTGTTCCATCATTCTGTAGATTAGAACTGACTGACTGTGGTCTGCAAACCCTGGTTTTGTGTTTTATGTGGTCTGCAGAGAATTGTCTGGTCACAAAGTGCAGTCTCTTCCTTGGACACTAAATTTGATTATAGGCACTTAGAGTACATTAAACACATTTCTTAATAGTGGTCATGTGTATAAGCTGCTTTTCTATTTGCTACAGACTGTGATCACAAATAAAAGGAAAGTAATGTATATAATAGAATGAAGAAAGGGTGTTGTGTCTTAATTAGTTTGCATTAAGCAGTTGACCTCCCTCCAGAACAGAATATATTCTCTGGTTAGAAAGCTCAGCATCTCTTTGGCCTTTGAAGATGTGCCCAGGGAGCTACAAAGGATCGCCACACCTTTTATATCTTCTGCTTTTGCTGGGAATCATTGCAGTTGTCGTTATGCATAAAGGAACTTCTCCACCTGTGTGTTGCCAGCCTTACACATTCTTCTTTGGGTACAGAAGAGTAGAGAAAATTATAGCACAGACTGCTGTCCTGGCCTCTAGGTCGTTGGTCTGGAGTGCCTTGGCTCCTTGAGTTCTCCTTGCAGCACATCTTGATGCCTGGGAAGGCTGACCTGGAAACAGAGACCGGGTAGAATAAAAGGATAAAAGGTATTTATTGCAAGGATCCAGCCTGGGCAGTGCAGGAACCCCTTGGGCCTACACCCAAGGCAAACCCACAGATGGGCACAAAATGGCCGCCGGTCATGAGGGCTCACACTTTGATAGGTTTGGGTCCATCAGCACATTGGAGTGAATTGTCCAATTCCAGCTCCAGCTGATGAAGCTCCATCCTCCTTGTTCCCTCTCTTCCTTCACTGTTGTTTCCACTCTTGGGCCTAAAATTTGTCCTTGGTCCTAAGCTGGAAAGGAATTGTTTTGTGTCCCTACTCTGTGCAGAGAGCTCACCAGCCCTGAATATGAAGCCCAGAACTGCACACACTAAGCCAGCACAGAATCTGAAAAATATAACAGCTGAAACTTAAGGCATCATTCTCCTGGTGAGATGCCATCCTTGTCCTGGTGATTGCTCTTCCTCTTTAATTTTAGACTCCCTGTTTTGATCTGTTCCAGTTTGTAGCCAAACAGAACAAACCAGAGTAATCATCAGTGCAGCTCCACAGTTTGTGCTTTGTGGGTGTGAAAGTACATTTACACCTCAAGAGTTTCAGACATTTTTGTGTTTTCCTGCCCTTTTGTGCTCCCTGTGTAGCTTGTCTGTGTCCTGCTCCCTTCCTACCACGGGCCCTGTACATCTTTCTGCACCTTTGCCTCTTGTCTTTGTAGTTTTGCACCCCTGGTTGCCCTCAGAAACCACGTTGTTCCCTTTGTCTCTGCCAGGGCTCCAGGGTTTCCTCTCTTTTGTGAGGGGCCCACAGCTCATTTTCTCCTTTTTCAAATTCTTGTGAACTCATCATGGAGAGGATCTTTTATCCTCCCAAATTCTTAGTTGCCTCATACCATTTTCCTCTTTCATTTTCTATCAGGGACTGAAGTGAAGCCTTGCAAAGAGCCAGTGTTTTGATCCCCAGATTTGTCATTTCAGATACTGGAAATTTTACTTTCTCATGCCTTTCTACATGGCCTGTACTTTTAGAATGTGTTCAAACCTTTGTCATCTTGACCAAAATTGCTCTTTGGATTCTCATATTGCAGAACATAAATATGCTTTATTTTCTTTGCTCCTCTAATATTCATACTTAAATTTAATGTTTTATTGTATTTCCCCCAAGTGGGACAGGGCTTTTTGCAAGGTCTATCTCCTGCAAATGAGTAAAATAAGATTTGTTTTACTCTGCAAAAATCTTTAATTTTCTTCATTAAATATAATCACAAAATGGTGAGTGAAGCTTACTGTTGACTTCAGTTCTTTAAATCTCTTTTTAGGACAAATATCAGTACCTTATTGACTTAGGAAAACTTGTAAAAATAAATTAAATAAGTGAAATAAAGTCTTATATCATGATGATAAATTTTGGGGCAAAGAGAACTCTTTCTTAGCATATCTTTGTCTTCCATTACTGCAAGTAGTGCACAAATTCTTTCACAAGTGAAGGTAGATAAGAGAGCCACATAAAGAATATCTGTAGATGGCTCTGACCCAGTTAGCTCTCCTCAGCCAGGAACCAGAATCCCTTTGTCTTATTTTTTGCTGCCCTATGTTTTTCTGAGTAAATTTTTCACTTGCTGGTATCTCTAATTTTATATTATTGTTCCTATTACTGCAATCCTAAGAGATTTATCTAGTGCTTATTAGTGTTCTCTTGTTGAACTTTTAACCCCTGCTGAATCCCCACAGATGGGAAGAGCTTCTGCTTCCCTGGGTTTCATTTGGCTAACAGCTGCCCCACTTCCTTAAGCTCCAGGATGGAAAAAAATTGTCCTTACTGCTGTCTGTGCCCTGACAGGTGAATTTTCCTAGGTGAATTTCCAGGTGAATTTTCCTTTTCCCACTCTCTTCAGCTTTCATTTTTCCACACACACATTTCACTGAGCTCTGACTTGCACAGAGTCAATGAAGTAGCGAGATACTGGGCAGCTCTTCCAGCTGGCTGAAGCCACAGAGAAGGGTTTTGTAGTGAGGGTGTGTGATTGTGGGAAGGACAGGGGGAGCAAAGAAGCAGCAGATCACTAGGATGATCTCAAAGCCAAAGGACCTTGGTTTTGTTTCTGTGCTGTCTCGCAGGGTACTTGAGCCCCTGTGCCATCATGTCAGTCAGGATTTGGGGAAGAGGGGAAACTGATGCTTTCCAAAGTGCTCCTAACTCTGATGGAGCAGCTGCTGGGTCTGCACCACCTGAAGGCTGATCTGGAACCTTCCAGTGTCAGACACAGCCAAGCTGCCTCAGGTGCATCGTGAAGAATGTGACACGCTGGCTTTGGGTCAGGCAGATGGGGGTTAAACATCTCAGCTCGTGAAATGTCCTCAATTTGTCTGAAGAGTGCAGAGAAAATTCCCTCTGTTAACAAGACTGGCTGCATTCCCCCAGCCACCTTGGGACAGCAAAAGGAGAGCAGCGTGCCAGAGTGTTCTGCCAGTGCAGCTGGTGGGCTCTGCTAGCTCTTGTTGTGAGCTCTGCCCTGGAGCCTGCCCAGGATTAAATTGCTGGCACTCCTTGCATCAGCAATGAGCCAGAGGAAAGTCCAGGTTGTCTCTGCTTTTTGCTGCTTTGTTTAGATCACCTGAGTTCCCTCCCTTCAGGCTCTACCTTTTTGGTCTAAAGTTAGGGAGTTTGCATATTGAATTTTGGTGTCCTTGCCCTCAGTTGCTTTGTCCTTCCTCCTGCTGACGTAGGTGAAGGTTGAAGAGGAGCATGCCACTCTCCACGTGGGTCACTTCATGTCATCAGGACCTGTGATGATAAGATGGGGTTTTAGAAATAATCTTTCTGCCTTTCAGCTGCCTATTAAGAAATGTTGGTGTGAGTGTGCATGTGTGGGATTTTAGAGAGAGCAGACATCACTGGTAGCCAGCCCACCTTGGGGAGGGAGCTCATCAGCTGTGACAGCCCCAGAGGCTCCAGATCCCCCAACACAGCATTTCTGCCAGTAGGGCCACCAAAGCACCCCCTGAAGCTGCTGAGACACTTGATGTGGATGCCTTCTTGATGACTTAGTGTCCAGAACAGTCCATCTGGCAGAGGCTAAAGGAAAACCAAATAACTGAGCTTTACCCCCTTTTAATCTCCTTCCAGTCCAGGAGCAGCAGTTTCCAAATCACAGTGGCTAGTTGTATGACTTTCTCCAGTTCCAGAATCTTAAGGTCCCAAATTTAATGGTTTTACTATTAATGTATGACTGACAGCTACATCTTTTATTATCTGATATCCTTTTTGTGCAATCTGTAAGGTGCATGTACCTGAGACCGATTAAAATGTTGAAATGGTCCTGCTGCCCACCTCAGAGAATGTCACTTGTCTTCTCCAGACCCAGATTCCTGCAGTCTTTGAAAAGCAAGCTTCAGAAGGAAAAGGTCAATGCACCTATCTGCAAACCACTGTTTTCATCTGTACATGAAAAAAATTGTGTATTAACACAATTTGTACATATAGCAGGCTTCGTCTGCAGCTTCATGTATTTTCCACTTAGAATAACCAAAAATAACAAGTTCTAAGCAGGCATTAGTAAAGAGAAATATTTTCTGGGGTAACCAGAAAATTACTCCAGACTGCACAACAAGCCTTGACCCTGAGGACTCCTGTTCTCTTGGGAATGGGAGGGAGAAGGGAAGTGCACTGGGCAGAATCCCAGTCCTCAGGGCATTGCTTAATGCACATCCATCCTTGTGTTCACTCCACTTATAAACAGAGAGGTCCGAGTGTTCTTTGCACTGTTTGGGTCTAAATGTATTTCCTGGCTGCCTCCAAATGCTGTGCCTGAGGGCGTGCAGTCCTTTCCTGGGGAGGAAATCAGGGATAATGGGGGAACCAGAAGGCTGAGGCGTGGTGCATTTGAGAATTAGTTAGAGCCCAGTGATTAAGCCTTGTGTGTGCTGGCTCCAGGCTGCTCTTCCATCCTGTCCTGATTGCAGCCCCGTGGCTGGAGGGTGCTCAGCTTCCTCCAGCTGCAGCAGCAAAACCACTTGTGCTTCTTTTGGTCTCGCTTATCCTGTTGCTGATTTCATCCTTGCACCAGCTGACAAACCTGGAGCAAAGATGCAAATCTGCAGCCTCGCTGCTTGGGCAGCACAGAAATCTTCCTTGGGAATGTGTAATTGTGTGATTTGAAACAAGGTGACTTTACCTGAGCCTAGTTCACCTTTCAATCTCATTTCTGTTTTGTACTCTGGGGATGAATCTGTACTCCCTTTCCCACCCTGGTTTAAAACTTCTCTGATCTCATTTTAGTAGAGTTTTTTCCTAAGCCCTGAATAAAAAAGGGTTGATTTCTTAGTGCAGAATAACGCAACAAGACTCCAAAAGAGAACTCCTTGGGTTTTTTAGAAGCTGATTTGGAGAAAGGAGATGCAGATAGAGTAAAAACTAGTAGTAATTAACAAATAAAATGGTGACTGAAATACTAGTAAACATTCTAATTGTGAAGCTGCCTGGCTTGGAGAAGAAGCTTGGAGATCAAACAGTGGAAGCTCCATCTGTAAAATGTCAGCCTAATAAAAGTATTGCAGGGGAATATGCTGTAGAGCTTAGCCCTGTTTCTTCAACTGCCACTGTCAAAATTATTCTGATTTTCCTGTCTGGGCTATTGGTAGCTTTGCTTCTGCCATAATAAGTATGTGTCTCTGTGTGGTATGAACCATCAAATGAGAAAAAAGGGGTTCCTTCAAGGCCAGGAGTGAAAAAAATGAGTAAATCTTTGTTTCTCTGATCATCTCTGAAGGCATTTTACCTCCTCTTGCTCTGCCTCGTTCTCCCCTACTCTGTCACCAATAGGAACAGCAATCTAAGTTTTATATATAGCATTTGTGGGGCCTCTGTGGCAGCACATTCTGTTGTGGTTTTGGGCCTGGAAAACAATTCTTAATATGGGGTATTGTGGCATTTCTGACTATCCTTGGCAGCCAGTTATTATATGCAAAAAATCAAATTTAAGTGAACTCTGCAGATCTTGGGTCATAATGACTGTAATACCTGGGCTGAAACATGAGGGACACCGTGCCTGAATTGATTAGACATAGTAAGAAATGTTCCTGATGAAGGTGGGGCTTTGTAAATTTATACCATGAGATACAGGAGTCTTCTTGGCTCTTGATCATGTGCATGTGTTGCTGAGAGTTTTCAACATTTTCTCTGGCTCCAAAGTGATCTTTTTAAAACATACAGGTAGCATTGCTGACTTAACATTCAACAAGCCTGCACCAGGGGCTCTGCACAAGACAAGTGTCATTATTTGTTTCCAAGGAATCTGAAATTTTGGAGGATTTTGCTCCAGCTGTAAGGTTGCAGCAGTTGTCTGTGGCTCTGCAATCTGGCCAGCCCTGGTGTGAACGCAACTCCAAATTATTGGATATACATGTGTGTTTCACATACTTGTCACTATGCTGTAGGTCTTGGTGACCTCAAGATGTTTGAAAAAGTATTAACCTTGAATATTAATTGGTGCAGATGGGTCATATGACTGAGGGAAGAAAAATTATTGATAATTAAAAATTAGAAATTAGTATTATTAAAGTTATAAATTTTAGATTAAATTAAAAATTAGAATATGAAAATTATATAAAAATAAAAATTAGATTATGAAAGTTATATAAACTAGATTATTAAAGGGTTTAGACAACAAAATGTTGCTATAGGCAAGATATTAATTAACAATGAAATGCTGAACTGGGCTCTGCTCTCAATTTGTAACTCCACTCTAGCTTTAAAAAAAATGATACTTGTGGGAAAATGGTGTGAGGGCGTGGAGGCTTAAGGCTCATACATCTCATTTCCCTGCACACATGTCATTAATAAACTGTGAGGCTGTGAATTGCAGTGATATGAATACCTGAGAGCAACTTTCTTCTCACATGACACCAAGGCGCTTGAAATTCCCCGGAATGCAGTGACAATGGCCCCAAGGTTAAGGCAGGATGGAACTGATGGCAGGTTATATTTAGCCCAGGTCCTTGACTCCAGGACTCCCTCCCCTGCTGGTGCAGCTGGACCCATCTCCAACGACCTTCAGTTCACTTTGAAAGATGGATTTAATTTTTGGGACCTTTGTAAATAGGAATTGGGTGTGGATGGGTTGTGGCATGGTGCAATGGATGTTGCTTGCATGCTTAGCCGCATCTGCATATCTTGTTAAATCCTGTGATTTTACCTTGAGTTTCAGAGCAGCTGATTATTTTGTGATAGCCCAGACTTCTGCAGTTACATTGCTTTCAGCTTTAGTTTGAAAAACATTAACATTCTAGCCTGCATAGTTGTAGTTTGAAAACATGTACTAAAGTCTCAGAAATTATAAATCAAAGAAAAACAACTATAAACACAGTTCTGCTGTTCTTATTGGGCCCTTTTAAGGCAAATTCAGGATTTGTGTATTTAAGTGCTGTTCATTATATTATATCCTGGTTTGAAACAGATTCAGAGTTCTTAGAAAAAAAATTCATTTGAGAAGAGTAACCAGCCGTATACAAGAAAGTGCAAAATGGAGTTTGGAAGAGCTGATTTATTATTTACCCTAAAATTTGCTTGAACAGGAACAAACTAGGGGACATGTTACAAGGCAGGTTGGTTTGTTTATCCTTGTTATCCATTAATCATGCTGGATGCAGTGCTGCTGAAAATTCTAGGAGCTGTGCTGGGTTTTTTAAATAAAGTCAGCCTTTGGGAGGGAACTGAAGTGTAGATATCCTACAGGCATCTCTCCTTTCTAGACGCTGTCGCATAAAGTAGACTGGCAGGAACGTGTTTTCTCTCCCCCTCAGACAGTGCACTGCACATCCTGCATTACCAAAGACTAAAAAGTCTTCTTAGCTGCCCCTGAAACTGCCAAATGGAGGTCTTAAAACCATGCTCAGTTAAGCTGGAATGGCTGAACAATATATGTTTTTCAAACTGAGTGAAATGAGGAGGCCAGAGTCTTTGTGCTGTGTTGTTTCTGCATTATTCATCTCATTCCATGCTGTCCCTCACTGGAAGGAAAGGATGAGGGCCACAGGTGGCACCTGATCCTGGGAAATTACCAATATTCAAGGTATGCCATGCCCAGGCTTGAATGAGTTTTTTAGACCTGCTTCATGATCTGTGCATTCTAAAACCTCCCTGGGACTCTGTAAATGCAACGGCTTGCTGTTCATGGCAAAGCAGAGCTGCAGCAGAGGCTCTTGCCTCTCCTGGGATCCTGCTGGAAGAGAGAGAGCCTTGGTGTGCCTGCACTGCTCCTGCCCACTCCTCCCACCCAGGCTGATGCATCAAGTTTTAGCTTTTATGTTTTTCAGATTCTGTGCTGTGTGGTTTAGTGTGTAGTTCTGTGCTTTATATTAAGAATTGGGAAGCTCTCTTCACAGAGTAGGGAGACAAAACAATTCCTTCNGCTGGATCCTTGCAATAAATACCTTTTATTCTACCTAGTCTCTGTTTCCAGGTCAGCTTTCCAGGCATCAAAGCCTGCTGGTGTTTGCTGGCAGCCTGGCTTGTTGGGTAGTGCCAGGAGAACCAGGCAGAGGGGAGCACCAGGGTGCACGAGGTGAGTGGTGGGCTCTCAAACAGCTGCTGCCTGCAGACCACAAGGACATGGGTGACCCCCTGAGATGCCTCCTTTTGCCTACACCTTTATAGAGAGAGGAGGGAATTGGAAGCTGTTTGTGCTGGCTCTGATGGCAGACAGGTGAATTTGGTATAGTGCAAGGCCTCCAAAATGCAGCGAGTCTTTCCATCCATAGCTGGTCTCCTTTCTTGACTGCTCCTGCTGCATCCTAATAAGTAAATCCAGATTGGTTGTACTGATGAGAGGCTCCCTGGAACAGAGGCTGTACAGAGTTAAAGGAATAAAATAGGTATTTATTGAAAGGCCTTCAAAAGATGCACCTTGGGCAGTACAGAAGCCTGGCCAGGGCTACACCCAAGATGGACTCTGGGTCACGAATTTTCACACTTTTGTAAGTTTTGGTCCATTCCCATATTGGGGTTACTTGTCCACTTACAGTTTCAGGTAGTGAAGTCCCATCCTTCCAGATTGCTCTCCTCAATTCCCTGTTGTATGCAATTTCTGGGGCTGAAGCTGCACCAGTGCCCTTGGTTCTGGGGCTGGAAAAGGATTGTTTTGTGTGACTGAACTGTGAGGAGAACTTGAGTTACATACT
The DNA here is from genome assembly GCA_013400175.1 of Phainopepla nitens. NCBI lineage: Eukaryota > Metazoa > Chordata > Aves > Passeriformes > Bombycillidae > Phainopepla > Phainopepla nitens. Next base: position 308,853 of record VXBQ01014372.1, on the reverse strand, counting down.
AATGTAGTACAGAATCTGGAAAATACAAAAGCTAAAACTTAAGGCATCAACACTAATAGTAATCCACCAGAAGCCCGAAGCCTACAGTCATGGAAATTTACTTCTCCTTTCAGTGTACCAAGATATAAGCAAATAATTATGTTTTTAATATTAGTAGGGCCATACAGAAAAATAATATTTGTAAATTTCCCAACACCATAAACCAAATAGAACCCACTTAATTACTAACAAGTAAACAATTATTCTTCCCCCTTAAAATACCCAAACACGTTCATAATTAGCTAATTAGACTACCACAGAAATGATTATTCAATATAAAAGAGCAATGGAGAGGCGGGCAGAGGAGAAAAAGCAGGGAAATCATTACCCACAGACACATTTCTTTCTCCAAGGCAGCCAGTGAATGGTTACAGGAGAGATGATGAGTGGAAAATAAATAATAGGAAGAGCAGCACTAATTAACTTGCCAATATCTGCAGCTTGAAGCCAGCTGATGTGGTTTTTTTGCCCAGAGGGGACCACAGGTGAGAAGATGCTCACCTGTTTCTCAGCACTTGGCTATTTTCTGCAGTAGACAGAGGAGTTGCCCTAATTCAATGCTGCTGAGTGGCCCGTGTAAACCATCCCTGTGCTTGAGTCTTTGTTTGTGGTAGCCCAGGATAGAAGAAATAATTTCCCTTCTCATCTTATTGTAACTTGAGTAATCTGAGAGGTTACGAAAGATCTGAATGTTTTGGTTAGAGAGGCCAATGAGAGAACTAGAATTTTATGTCTCTTCTGCCAATTGGTAAGAATTGGATTAAAAAAACCCCAAAATGTCCTGTCCCCTTGGTGATTGGGTGTCAATGCTGAGTTTTTAATGACACTGCTGCCAACATCCATGCAAACCAGCAAACTCCTGCTGGCATATAATTTCATATAGATAAATAAGTTCACTCAGGTAATGTTGACATACCCAAACAAAAGTGTTTTGTAAAGGGCCCCACTGGCTTAAAAACCCCCAACTTATAGAATCCTGGAATGGTTTGGTTGTCAGGGACCTTAAAGATCATCTAGTTTAAACCCCCTCACCATGGGCAGAGAAACCTTCTAGTGGACTGGGCTGTTGAGAGCCCCATCCATCCTGTCCTTGCACACTTCCAAGGATGGGCATTCACAGTTTTTCTGGGAAACCTGTCTCACCACCCACCCAGTAAGGCATTTCTTCAAATATCTAATCTAAACCTGCCCTCTCTCAGTTTAAAGCCATGACCCCTTGTCCTGTCACTGCATGCTCTTGTAAAAAGACTTTGTCCAGTGCCCTTGAAGACCCATGTTGTGTAGGCTGAATTTATATTTCCAAAAGCATAGCAAAGATAATTGGCATTCCTCAATTTCTGCATCTTTTCAGTGTTTCCACTGAAACACTGTCACTCTTGTGCCTGAACCTTGTCTTTCAGCTTCAAGGCAGAAGAGTTCCTCTTTCCCTGCAGGGATCAGGCTGAGGGGATTTCAGTGTCCTCCCCAATGGTCTGCCCCACACAGCAAATATCCTACGTAGATATTCTGGTTATTTAGTGTTTGCATTATTTTTTGCCTTTAGTTTTTATGGTTGAATAACAGTTAGAAAGCAACAAGAATTAAAAAGGGCTATTTGTTAACCAGGCAAAGAAAAAAGTTGGAAATACTGTTCAACAGGATGAAAAATGAAGTTGCCTACTGGGTTATGGAGACAAATGTCCTTTAGTAATTGTATGAGTCAGATTAATTCTTTTCCAATGTTGTAAATCAGTATGCTTACAGCTTTTTTACTTTAGCAGATCAGTGGACACCACAGATCTGTCGGTTTTCTTTCCTCCTTTATACCTAAACAATTTTTATAAGGCTCTTTTGTATTTTGGTATTGGAGACGCTGTTTTTACAGTCACTTGTGATGCAATAAAGTGGTGACATTTCTGAACAAGTGTTGCAGAGCTGAGGTATGAGTTTTGTGCCCTTCAGGTTCTGTTTTCAGAGAGAGCTCTGTGCAGTGTTGGGCCTGGATAACTTAAATTGGGCAATAAATTGAAGTGATATCTTAATCACTCTGTGTTTTAGCTTTTCTGCCATGTCACTGAGGTGTTTGTGCTGTTGGAAAGGCAATTTTTGTTCAGAGGTTACTTAACAAGAAAACTACTGAGTGGCTAAGGGTAAAACAAGAGGAAAAACAGAAATGAAGCTTAGGGAGAAGGACTAGACATGAGGGATCCCTGTAGAATTGATCAGTCTTGCCCAGAGCACCCAGCAAGAAGCAGCTTCTGGGCAGGCAAGTGAACTGGACTGAAGACCAAGGGGACTAATTTTGGACAGCTCCTGGCATTTAGACATGAAGGGGAATTGAAAAGGATAAGATGCATATCTGCCACAAAGACAATTAACTGTAAAATTTTGTGTACAAAGTTCCTTGCTTAGCTGGAAAAGACAATCCTCTGTCTTTTTCCATGGAGCACAGTGAGAGCTGCTGAATTAGCTCAGGAAATGTTGGTGGATGCTTTGATGCAGACAGGGAGCCCAGAATTTGGATGGATGGCTTTTGAATTAGGGTGAAATATTTCACCCTAATTCACTGCTGTGCCCTTTTCAAGACTAACAAAAGCATGGAGAATGTGGCTTTGGGTTTTTGGGGTTTTCTGGGAATTGCTAGGGAGTCATTTTGAGCATAATACAGGTGTTAGAAACTTAGCAGCTGTTGCCTCCAAAGGTCTGGACCAACAGTTGGGAATTTTTGTTCAGAAGCTACTTAACAAGAAAACTGCTGAGTGGCTAAGGGTAAAAAAAAAAAAAGAAAAAAAAGAAATTAAGTTTGGGAAGAGAGACTAGACATGAGAGATCCCTGCAGAATTGATCAGTCTTGCCCAGAGCACCCAGCAAGAAGCAGCTGCTGGTGCTGTCTTGTTTGGGCTTCTCATGCCTCATTGTCAGCTCCTGCTGACTCCCAAGGAACATGCTTTTCTTGTAAGCTTTCATTAAAAAAAAACTAGCCTAGGGATTAAAAACATCGTTACTATAGGGCGCTTGCAGGAGCTTGGGAACTCTGTCAGAGTGTGACAGAAGTGAAAAAAAAAAAGTATCTAAATAGGGGTGATCAAGTGGGATGAAAATGGGAGAAGTCACAGGTAGGAGGACAAGAGACAAAAGCCATCAAGTGCGAGGAAGAAAAACAAAGGAGAGTCGAAGTAACAAGCAATTAATTTGTACAACAGTTTCCAAGTGAAGCTCTATTTCTGTGGCTGTGCTTGCTGCAGTGCTCCATGTTGTCATGTATGCAGGATGAGGATCCCTGGAGACCGAAACCACCTCCCTCAAGCCAGCCTCTGTCCTGTGTGCCTTGCAGAATGCCATTGTCCTTTGTCCTGCAAAGCTGCCTTGGCTCAGTCCCTGTGGAAAACTGCCTTCAGGCCTTTCCAAACCACCTTCAGCTGCCAAGTGCCTCCAGGAGAAGCTGGCCAAATAGAAATCTTTTTTTTATTTTGCATATTCCTTACCTTTCTTAAGTATTCTGAGTTCAAATATCCTTGCTTATATTGAGCACTTATTTCTGTTCCCTTCTTCTACCTTGGTCTGTGTAGCTTTGTTAATCCTGGGTAAGCTTCACAGCCAAGTAATCTTTTTTAGTTATTGTTTTTACCCATAAGAAAAGGATACTCACTCTTTAGAGGGGAATCCTTGGGCTAAATTCACCACAATCCATGGCCCACCACTGAACACTGTGAGCCTCTGCTTCACCTGGAGACAGTTTGGCTTCATTCTATGGGCTCTTTTGAAAGCTCTCCAATGTGCTGACTGAGAGCTAAATGCTGCAATGAGAGAGGGAGAGGAGAAAAAAAAATTTTTTTTGGATATAGGCTGTCCTTTCCCTTTCCTTAAGTAATTAGAGGTAGATGTCAGCACTTCAAAATTGGCAGCAAAAGTCATTATTGGGTGCACAGATGGCTTTCCTCATGTACTGAAGGAGTTCTAGGGGCATTTGGGAGCTAGGTATTTGTGAGGAAAATTATAGATATGGAAAGGCTGGCTGCTTTTCGGGTGAAACCAGACATTCACCATGGTAAGAAAGGTACCTTGAGCTTAGGTTGATATAGTTGAGAGAAGACCTACAAGTGGCCCAACAAAAAAAAAAAAAAGGACTGGGAATTCTTTCTTCCCATGCCGTGGAAGTCTGTTTCTCATCGTGCTTTGGTTTATCTTTTCTTTCTCTCTTTATTTGCCTGTATCATTTTTGTTTATTGTTCTCTGTCCATTATAGTTTTAACATGCCAAGTTAACACAGCACAATGTAAATATCATGCACAACTCTTACCTAGTAAACAAGGGTACATGTGAGATATTAGAACATGATGAAGCAACTCTGAACACATCCTGTGTCCTAGATCCTGTATGACTCATATGTCATGGCAGTTAATCAGCTAGAATTGAGTAAAGCAGGAAAAAAAGGATAAAACCAAACAAGATGGGACTTGGTTGATTTCTGTTTTCTTTTTTTTTTATAGTACAGAAATTCTTTGCCATTAATAAAAAGAGATTTTTGTGTTGTCTCCATTTAAAGATCTGGGAATGCTCTGTGTGTTCCTTGCAGGCAGATTGGGAGTATACAGAGGGATTAAGCAACTCTCCACAGGAATGCAGACATGCTGAGCAGAGATACAGATTTTAAATGAGGCAAAGCCACTGGAGAGCTCAGGGTACCAAGTAAAGAAAGCCTCACTAGTCAAATAAAAAGTGCAGAACATGGGAATTTCTCTAATCAAGGTAGACCTTATTTATCTAGCAGAAATTAGTCAAAACAGAGTGACACTTCTAATTCGTGGGTGGAAACTGTTGGGATGTTGATATCACATCATATTAAATTGTTCTAAATGGAAAGTTTCCTAAGGATGCTTGGGATTTTTGGATTACAGCTCAATACAGATGTTGCAGTGCATTTTCAGGTCTTGCTCAGAGGTGGGAAAACTCAGAGGACAGATGTAAGAAAGAAATGTATCCATTAAAATATATTGATGCTATAGGCTTGCATACATGACAGCACTTCTTTTTTTTTCCTCCTAAATGGCCTGAATTTCAAAGAGTGAAAATCAGAAATTAATAGTACCTGTTACTCTTGGGTTCTTTTTTACCTAAACACCAGCATATTCTTAAACAGTTAAGAATAACTGCTACAGCTGCAGTATTTCTCTCAGAAATTACTGCCAGGTAAAAATGCAGACCCATAAAATTGATTTAAGAGGGCTGTAAAGCTCCTCTTGGGAGAGCACAGAGTAGGAGTCCTGGTGAAGGGAAGGGTATTGTGGGCACAGCTGGAGCTGAAACCACATCACATCCCTCCTTCTGGGGTTCCAGCAGTCCACATCCCTCCTTCTGGGGGTCCAGCAGTCCACATCCCTCCTTCTGGGGCTCCAGCAGTCTTTCTGGTTATTAGAGCCCTGATCTCCCTCCTTGGGAAGGGCTTCCTTGCTCTCACTGCAGTGCTCTAGAGCAGCACCAGCCTTTCCCAAAGTGTCCCGGCAGGGATTTCTAAGGAGTGTTGTGAGTTTACAGGAGGGAAGAATGCTTACTGTTAATAGAAAGTCAATATTCTCTCTTTTTACTGACGATCTGTTCAGAATTTGATCTGGATGAAAGGATGGATTCTCTTGGTTTCCTTAAAGGAGGAGTGCTGTTGCAGTGAGCTGCCTGTTTTACAAGAGACACCTAGAGATGTACCCCATGTTGTGCATTCACTGAGTGCTCCATCTTTTTGGACTATTGTTTTTTATCGTGTGTTTTAAAGAGTAGAAACCTTCAGCATTACTCTGTAGTCCTAGAGAGCTCATCCTGTCAGGTACTGTTTTACTCGAACTGAATCCCAGTTTTGTGAGGGAAGTTTCGGTTTTGCAGAGAAAAGGAAGGATGGCAACAAGTAGGAGGAGCAGGAGGTTGGTACACAGGGTGTAACTCAACTTCACTGGGGCCCTGACAAGTGGTCTAAGTCAGGGTGATACCTTGAGTTTTAACTTTTATTTTTTTTGGATTCTGAGCTGTTTTAGTGTGGAGCTCATATTCAGGGCTGGTGAGCTCTTTTCACAGAGTAGGGAGACAAAACAATTCCTTTCCAGCTGGGCACCAAGGACAAATTTTAGGCCCAAGAGTGGAAACAGCAGTGAAGGAAGAGAGGGAACAAGGAGGATGGAGCTTCATCACCTGGAGCTGGAATTGGACAATTCACTCCAATGTGCTGATGGACCCAAACCTATCAAAGTGTGAGCCCTCATGACCGGCGGCCATTTTGTGCCCATCTGTGGCTTTGCCTTGGGTGTAGGCCCAAGGGGTTCCTGCACTGCCCAAGCTGGATCCTTGCAATAAATACCTTTTATTCTACCCAGTCTCTGTTTCCAGCTCAGCCTTCCCAGGCATCAAGGGTTTATAGAGAACAGGAGAATTGAGCTGGGCAGGTCAGTGTTGCGCTCCCTCTCTGGTGAGAGCAGCCTGTCCCTCTGTGCGAGGCAGCCCCTGCACCCCAGCCAGCAATCAGCTGTGGGTTGAGCAGCTGGAACTGAGCTTTTAGCCAGTGAAAGTTCCTACCAGCTGCAATGCAATGAGTTCAGCATGCTGTGAGATACCATATCCTCCTTGTAAGCGTGTCGCAACAAAAGGCTGCTGGTTTTTGGTCTTTGCTGGTTTTGATAACTTCTTGTTCAGACAGTTTGCTGCTGAGAGAGAATTTTGGTGCTTCTGGTCCCCACTGGCACTGCAGTTGCATTTGTGAGGTTCTGAGGCCCTTTGGATATTACAGTGCAAATGGTACCAAATAACAGGTGTGTTCCTAGGGCACTGTGTGTTAATATGCAAAAATGAACCAAAAAAAAGGTTCTTCTGGATAAAGAAGTTTCTTTGGCACCTCCCAAACATTTCCTGATATGTACACCATATCTATGGTGTGGAATAGCGAAGTATCCCCCCAGGACTTCACCATCCCTCTTCTGATTTCTGATGAGGTGGTAACCAGGCAGGTCCAATTTCTGAACTTGCCCCAATTTTGAACAGCTTTTGTTTTGGAGATGGAGATTTAGACATCTGCCCTTTCAGCTGAACCTCTGAAAATCACTGTATACAAAAAGAGAAGTGGAGTGCAAAAGAAAGTAACAGAAGAGTCAAAAATTAGTGAGATGGCAGAAACATGAGGCAGGAAGTGAGGTCTAAGCAACAAGGAGAGGCGACACAGCAACACCTCAGTTTTCATCCACCAGGAATTAATCAGATTTCTAAACATTTAGACAAGGTCTTTTCATGCTTGTCAGAGGTTTGCTTCTGTAATTTGCTATTAGCTTGTTAGCTGGTTAAATCAGTCAAGTCACTGTGCCAAGCTCCTATCCCTAGAGGCATCATCACTCCAATTAGTCAACAAACCACTTGATGTCTCTGGGAGAAAAAAAGGAGTAAAATCAGTCATTGTCCTAAAATGGCTACTTACAAATTAGAAGACCTCAAACCTTCAAATACCTTTGTCTTATGTATTTCTCAATTTTTCCAATTATGAAATAGAGACAGTTTCTCTTTTGCCTGTGGGGTGTGATTTATATTTTAATTCATTCATTATTGTCTGTAGAGTCTTATTGCAACCTTTGGATGAAGGAGACTGTATTATTCAAGCTGGTAGTATTGCTGCTTTGAAGACTTCTCTGATCTATGGAAATCAGTAGGGTCAGTGGCCCAAGCCAAATTCTGACTTTCTCTGCTGCTTGTAACAAGGCAACTCCAGCATTGCTCCAGAGACATAAGGAGTTGAGCAATCTACTAATCCCCACGTTTCTCTAAGTCTAGGATTAATTACAAATATGCTCAGCAAATCTCATAGATTTCTGCTGCAGGGGCTCTGTGGACCCAAAGCAAAAGAGATCAAAAGAAGACTAAATATTCACAAGGTGTTGTTCCTGAATGCCCTTCAGAACCAGATCCATTCAGGAAGGGAAACTCCTGTCATAAATATCACCAGCCTAGGAGAGAACCTGTCAGAATGGTGGTGCTTTCAGGGAGGGGAAAATCCCTCCTCCTAACTTGGGCTCTGCAGTGTAATCTTGGAAAACCCTGAAACTGCAACACAAGAACAGAAAAACTCATTCCATCCCAGCACAGTTGCAGTGACATTTCCAAACTGATCAGCCCTGAGGAAAAGCCTGAATTCCGTTTCCCCCAATGGAGATACTGAGGTCCTTTTTCAAATGATGACACATGGAGGCATTCCTTGAAATCCCAAATGACTAATATATTTCTTGCCTCAATCTGCCTTAGCTGCATGGGTGTCAGAAACATTTTGAAAGGCTTTTCACTGGTGAATAGAGAAGGACTGTCCCCTGGAGTCTTTCTGTCCAAACCCAACAGACAGCTGCCTCCTTGATGAGACAAATCTGGCAGGACCTTGAGGCCGTGGACATCTATTAGAGCCTCAGGAATACTAAAGTTAGGGCTAGAAGATACCCTGGTAGGCCATTTAGTCATCCTGCCCCACAGGAGAGTTTAACCTCTAGGGATTTAAAGCCTGTGACTTCCCAGCCCATGTGTTCTGTCATACCCCTCTCACCAATCCTGGAATTCCAAGAAAAGGTTTCCTTAATATCCATCCTGAGCCTTCTTTATGCTAGTGTAAAGCCATTACTTCCTGCCATATCCAAAGTGAAAGCAGGCAAATCAATTATTTCACCCCTCTGCAGAAGTCTAGAGCCTTGTCTTGATTCACCTTCTCTGTGCTCTGATCTCACCACAGCTTTTCCTCTCAGGTCATTTCTGTGCCCTTCAGGAGCTGCCTGTTGATCTCTCTTGGATTATCCCCAGTCCATCCACGCATCCTTGCAGTCACAGAATTCCAGCCAGGCTTTCACCCCCGCTGTGTGGAGCAGAAGGAATTTTTTCCTTTGCTCTTGTGGCTCGTACATTTGTTTACACATCCTGGCGTGGCTTTTGGCTCCTTTTGTTTTGCAATAGCCTGACACTGAGTCACATTCAGTATGTGATGGGCTGTATAACCCCTGCAGCCTTCTCTGAAGATCTGAAGCACTTGCATGATGAGACAAACTCGTCCTCTCAGTCTGGCAATCTCATCGTTCCAGGCAGCTCCAGAAGACTTTGGTGGGATAATTCAGCCCTGTTTGTTTCATAGCAGCCAGGCTGTACAAGAGATTTCACTGTCAGCCCCCATTTCTGTCAAACTGTAATACAGTGCAGTCAGTCTAACAGCACTGGTTCTTGGTAATTGAGCTTTTCATGAAGGGAATGATTGCAGAAGGGAAGCTAATTAAAATTAAAGAATTTCCCTTAATTATTTTATTTTATGGTGTCTGCCATAGGCCAGTGGTTTCATAGTCCTCTTTGCTTATGGTTTTTTTTTAATCTCCTTGTGAAAACAAATTGGGTTTGAAATACAGCAGGGTGAGACAGCATAGGAGAGTGAAGCAGAGGATGTGCAAGTGACAGAGTTGTTTGGAATATAAGTTGTGGAAAGTCGCTTGTGGAGTCAGGCTCAGGGGCTTCAGAAAAGTCCTCGTTGCATGCTCTGCTATGAATTTTTTTCTACATCCTCAAGAATCCTGATGGATTCTGCAAGGAAGAAGTTCTTAGGAGAGAAGAAAGTATTTTGGAAAATTTCAGTTTAGACCAATTGACTAAAATGAGATGATTTCAGCAAAGCACAAAAAGTGTTTGTGAAAATTGAATCATCGGCTCCCTTTTCATTCATAAAATATTCTGTGAATGAATTTTAGGTTGCTGTGTTTGTTTTTGCAGTCTGTCAAAGGCTAAGGATAAACTGTGGACTCGGCAATGCTTATTACCTGCAAAACTGCTTCCCCTTCCATCTGTGTTACCAACAGTACCAAAGACAGCCAACACAGAATGCAGGAGCAATATCAAAATTATTTTTATCCTGTCTGTTTGTTCTTTCAACACCCTTTTCACTGTTTCATAAATAATAGCAGTTTACTCCACTTAATTATAGTTTTTAATTAGTTCCCCCATTGAACTCAAACATTAGCACAGCACTGCCTTAGCACAGTTTGTAGACAGCTAAAAGAAAATGCTAAAATCCCCCAAGTCTGTGCAATTTGATTTTGTGTTAGTGTAGAATATTTTTGGTGGTCCTAGGTCAAAGTTTGTCCTCTGTTTTTCTCAGTTATTTATACAGACCTTCTAGAAGTTGATGGAAATTACATCCCTATAAAGACCTAATTTAAAATTTATTTTCAAAATCAGGTCTTTGTTTCATATGAAATTTTATCATGTTTGTCAAATTTATGTTTTTTAATATTTTTTTCTGTGCTAGGAGCTGGGTCTTGGCCAGCAGTAAGGCAAGTGATGGGTTTAGCATGTTGCAGATCAGTCAGAACAACTAGTGAGGATGAAAAACCTGGAAGATGTCCATCACAGCAGCCTATAACATTAATAGCATTAAAAATAATTTTCAGGCAGATCAATATGAATCCTGTTTGCTGTGAGCCTGAGGGTGATTGACGAGAAAGGGAGCCTTGGGAACAGAGGGAGTGAAAACACAAAGTGTAACATCTTATTTTCATCAAGTGAACACAAAATCTTTGAAATTCAAGTCCATTTGGCAGGATGCTTGCCAGCCCTGAGTAACTCTGATGTAAAGGAAATCTGGCTGAGTTCTTAGAGATGTTTTCACCAGGACTGGCCCCTCTGAGTGATGGGTGGTGTAAGAATTTGACTTAAATAATAGAAGGGAATTCTGGTTGGGTGTCATAAGAATTTGACTTAAATGATAGAAGGGGGTTCTGCTTGTGGGTGGGATTTAGATCTCCTTTCAAATTTATTTTTTTTCAGACAGGCCAGCTGCAATCGAATTTTCCCTTTAGACAGAGATCCCCCAGCCTGCAATGCCTGTGGGAGACAGAGCTACCCCTGCAGCCAGGGAACACGGGAACAAAAATTTTATCTGGTTTTCTGCAAACCAGATAAAAGCTAATTAATTAATTCCTTTAATTAAAGGATTCGATAGGATATTTATAAGATTCTTGACCTCTCATTGTCCAATAATATTGGATTTTTCTTAGTTTTTATTTTTAGTTTATCTGCCTGAGTATAAATATTGTCTTAAGGGTTTATCATAGAAAATATAGGTACATGGGGTGCTCTCCTCTCTTCTGGCATGATAATTAGTGCTCACCATAGTTATTTACAGAGTTTTCAATTGCAAAAAATGGCATGGGTGCAATCTTCATTCCTTATTAGTGTCTGAACTTAATTAGAAATCTTTCTTCCTTGTTTTTAATGAATTCAGTGCATTAGCATGTATTAACCCATTTTGTAGCTGTTTCTCTTTTTTTTCCAATTTTCATTCCTGCTGGTTTGCCAGTCAGGCTGGTGGAAATCTAGGTATTGCCTGAAAAATTCCACTAGTTCAAAACTTGGTTTTGTTGACTATTAGAAGGAAAAGTTGGAAGTATTCTAGATGCAACATTCCCCTTGCTTGTAAAGGAAAATTCTCAGAGAGTTTCAGTGCAGAAATAGCAGAGCCTCAATGTTTAAACGTTTTTATTGAACAAAAATATTTTAACATTCCCAGATCTGTGTGCTTGGCTTGTTTGAAGCAAATCCAAATATTTTTTTACGGCGTGACCTCACATTACTCTGCAGGCAGCCCAGCAGAGCCATGGGGCTCAGGGCACCCCAGGCTGCCTGCCTGGAAGCCTCTGGCACTAGTGAGAGGGTTAATTCCTCTTCATCCCTGCAATTCTCACACCTGGGGGGGTGAAACACACACTTGTCTTACAGGAAATGAGAATTCCTGCCCTGGTTTGACAGGGGGAGGCCAGGTAAGAATCCAAATTCAATTTTCCAGCTTCTTCTGGGTCTCTTTCTCATCAGTAAAAGCTGCAGTGAGGGTCAGCAGAGTGGCTTGTGGGAGTCAACCAAGGGGCTGAAAAACTGGCAAAGCTCTTTGGTTAGGTTTTTTTATTTTTTGGTTTACCTAAATTAGCAAAACCTGCTGAAAACTAAAGCACTTGTTTCACTTCTCCCTGCCCAGAAAGTCTTGCTGCTCTGCAGAGCTGCAGCTCTGGGAGCTTTATCTGTTTAAAATGAAATCAATTTCTATTCTCTGGGTACTGCACAGGTCACAGTCATGTTTTTAATTACCAATTAGCCTTCCATTAAGGAAATAAAATGAGTTTTATGTGCTGGTTGTCAGAGGTCCTTATATCTGCCTCGTTTCATGTGTCCTGTGTGCTCAAGCTGCAAGAAACCAAAGAGAAATTTACTCAGGGGTAGTAAACAAAACAAGAAAACCTTTGTCCCATGAAAGGAAGGATGGAGCCTGAGATGAAGAATGCAATTTTCATTTTTCAGCCCCTTCAGTTGTGTTTGTCCTGTGCCCTGAGCACTGTGACCAGAATGTTAAATATGCCCTCAAGTTACTCATGGACGCACATGTACCCACTCCATCTCTGCTCCTTCCTCCCCTCCTTCCATGCATGCACATTTTGTGTTTGTGGGAATGTGGACAGAGAAACCCCAGCCCTAGAAAACTGAGCTGTGGGACCAATTTATTTGCTGAGAAACTTCAAGAGGGAGAGGTTATAAATAGTCATAAATTCAATTGATTTATGAAGCATTCCCTGTCAGGCATCACCGCACAAACAATTATGAAAGAATTGTAGTAGATTAAAAACATAAATTAGAGCGTCCCAAAATGTGCAAGAGTGATGGGGTTCAAATGCATTTGACAGAGGTCTTTCAAAAGTGGGATTTGGTGAGGTGTTCTGGGTGGTCAGCCAGAGAAAATCTGTTAGAACAGAGTCCAGGGCCAGGTTTCTGCAGGGGGCTCCCTTGGAGCTCAGCTCAGTGATTGAGAGACATCCACAGAGGGTCTAAACAGTGCTGAGTGGTTTTATTTATAAAATTTATTTATAGAATAAATAAAAACATGGGTTTGCAAGTTTGGGTTCCCCTTGCAAGGCAGTTTAACTTATAATTTTATTTTTAGTTTTTGTAATTATAATTTTATTATGATTTTCATTTTATTATAATTTTACTTTTATAATTATAATTTTTAGTTTTTAAAATTATAAATGAACTATTAGAAATATCTTTATATAAATATTTTTATTAAGTTTATAAGTTTTTAGTGTTACCTGCGAAGTTGAAGTAAAGACAAAGTAGGCAATTCAAAAATTAACAGCAAAATTCTCCCTCATTAAGACTCTATTTTAGTCTTACCTGGCATGCACTAGAATTATTAAAAATTTAAAGGACCAGAGATTTTTTAACAAGTAAAAACCAAAAATCAATAAAACAAAAAAAAACCACAAAACCAAAACAACCCCACCAAAATAAACAAACAAGAAACCACACCAAAAAAAAAAAACAAACCCAAACCAACCAAAACTCAACTTTCTGAGAGAAATGATTCTTTATTAAGTTTAGGATATGAATGATGAAATATAACTTTTCCACACCTCTTACCGTGAGGGGATTGTGAAGAATCCTTGGCACATGGAAATCCCATTATGGGTGCATTTTTAAAGGAGCTCACGATCCCCACATTGAGCTCTGTTGGGAATTCCTTCATTTTGGAGCCCAATTTTTGGTCATTTTTTTGGACAGGAGACTGAATCCACCCATCAGGGTTTCCCAGGGTGCCTGTTCACGTGGCAGGTCAGAGTTTATGGGGCAGCCATGCCATGGTTGCTATAAAGCTGATGGCAATCAGGTAAATCATGTTATTGACTGGAAGTTAATAAATCTCATGGGGATGGGATAGTTCTTTTTAGCAGCCAGATGGTTGGGTTTCACCTCTGTGAATAAGCTCCATGCCTACCATTCAGAATTGTAGGGACTTGTTGAAAAATGATGTCCTGAAAGCACTGATTGTGTCATGAGATCAGAGTAAAATGATATACTCCAGTCTAAAGATATAGGATGTACTCTAGGACTTTAGATTGTGTTCAGAGAGTAAAAAAATCTCAGTTTGGGAAGATAGTCCAGCTGTCCTGTTTCTCCTCACATTTATTTATGCCCATATTTACCTGCAGTTTATATTTAAGGCAGGCAGTGGATTGAATTCACTCTAGGACTGAATGTCTAGATGTATCTATTGGGAAGTTTCTCTGCTGGAAAAGGGTAAAGAGCAAGGGGCTTTTTCTGTCTGGATGTGTCCTTGAAGAGAGTAGATCACCTTAGATTTCATTCCTTTCTTTCCCTTGTTTAGGCAGAAATGAAAGGAATTGTTTCTTATTGTTCTTTTTGTTTATAATTAATTTCTCAACAAAGATATGGAATTTAAGATACACTCTCATGATACTAGCATCGTTTTACTCCTTGAAACTTCAGATTTTCTGGTGAAATGTCTCTGGAATAATGCAACACTCTGGCAAAAGGAGGTCTGTGAGTAATGCCCATTCTGGGCTTAGAGGCTTGAAAAAGCCAAACCTGCTCCTTCTCACTGTGAGTTTTCATGATAAGAACTCCAGACCTACCCCTTTAGAACTCTGCAAAACACCAAAATCATTAGAGCTGCTGTTGCTGAGGCCATGGAGATTGTTTCCAAAAGCAGGTGTGCTTGTGTATCCTTCTTAGATGATGCACTGTGGAGAAGACCTTTTAGAAACTGTCCTAATGAATCATTGTTTATTTAGTTCTCTAGAATCCCTCCTTAAGTGGAGATAAGTACACACACACACAGAGTTCTGTCTGGCAACAAAACACTTAATATTTAACACTAGCATGTTTTTAAGATTAATAATGATTTTAAAAATTAATATAGTGGATCACTGAAATGCCTTATGGCTGCTGGCCTTGTGTGTTTCATTGTGTACGTGATGGAGTGCAGACACCTGAGCCTGGTGGGGGATCCAATTTCTCACTTACTGCAGGCATTTTGGGAGCTGGATGGGACACACATGCCTTGTGATGACCTATTAGGTACAGCTCTTCTACTGGGGCTGCTCTGATTTAAATGGATGGTTTTTGGTTTTGATCAGTGACTGGAAGATGTAAAAACGATGGAGGTGTTTCTAATAGTTGTGTTAACCTTGGGAGAAGATGCTGGGCTGCCTCACTGCCCCAGAAATGCATGAAGGAAATCAGTAAAAGCTTCTTCTAGGGGTGAATTTAATTCCTAGGCATGGTAACAACACCTTGCCACCTTTTAATTTCTATCCAGAGATCCTAAATGAGGCTCTCTCAGTCATAAACCTCATGCTGCCTTCCCTGATTTTGCTTCCTCCTAGAAGGGTAATCTCTTATTGGTCTGATCAAAATGCAAAGTGACAGTTCATTTCAGTTTAATCAGAGTAGTGGACCAAAACAACAAAAAAATTAGGATACAACCTCCTTTGCCTCTTCAGAGCTGATCAGTTTGGAATATTTGTTCGTGGCCTGCTTGTATGGTTTCAATTCTTGCTCATGGCAAAGAAAATCTGAACCCATAAGGAACATATTCTCTGGATTTGACTCATATATAGACAGGATCCTATTGTTCTATTTCAGTCAAAAAAAAAAAATTAATCTTGAGCAACAACACCCAAGAGATTTCTGCTATTGCCAGACAAAGACAGTAAAGAAATATCTTATAAGCATTAGACATTGTTTAATTGGCAGCGGAGTTCAAGTTTTAAGTTGGAATGGATGCATAATCCTTTATGTGTATCCAGAAAGGTGCTTGCTTGACCATCTCTATCATTAGGAATGAGGCATCCCACTGGGAAGTGTTGATGTACAATGGAAAGGAAATACCAAGTTTGTTAGATTATTCTGAGGGCTAGAGGCACACTGAGAGTTATAAAATGTGCATCTAGAGTCTCAGAAAAAAATATAGGTTGAATAGGGATTTTTGTAGGGTGTCTAGTTCAAATCTCTGCTTTACAATTGGACTGACCCCGCATAGTTCCACTAAACCCGTAAATAAATTCAACTTGATCCTTGCCAAAGTTCTCTAAGAAAAATAAGGACCTCATAGACTAAATTCTGCAAAAGAGTTATACATGAGTTGTTCATTGATTTGCCAAGGAACCCCTGAATATAGGGCATGTGTGTGAGGCCTGTAATAATTTAAAACTATTTATGTTCTCTCTTCTATTCATTTCAGGAGAAGTTCTTTAAATACATCGTGGGCACGTTGTGAATTATCATAAAGTACTGAGGGCTGCCTTGCACTATATTCCTGGTTTATAATTGCTTCTTTCAGATTAGTGAGAATTCTTTCATTTATTCTTGTGCTGGACACCCTTAAAGCAGACGTGTGTGAGCAAAACCCTCATTTACCTGAGGTTAATTAAAAGCTGGTATTTCTGCAGTGCTTGGTATGAATTTAACTTGGCACATTGGAAACCCTGACACTGTCTTTGGCTGATCATATTTGGAAATCAAACCTTTCAGAAGCTCTTCTCACTTCTGTCCACCAAAATGATGGGTTAATCTTTAGTTCAGTGGTAGTCACCCATTTTCTTCTTTGGGTTTTTTTTGTCAGGTAAAATCAGATAGTGTTCTTCTGCTCTAATTTTGGGGATATTATTTTGGAGAAGGGATGCTGTGTTTTAGGACCAGAAATAGCAGAAAACGGAGTTATGTTCAGCAGTGTGACATCATCCCTTTCTCTCTATTAAATGGCTATGACCATTTGTTTCTGCAGTGACAGTAGTTTTAAGGAGAAATTGAAAAAAAAATCCAAACATGTTCTGTCCTTTAAGTTTTATTCCCTCATGTGCTTGTATATTTTCATGCATACTTAGCTGAAAATGTCTCCTGAGTGAGCAAGTATGCTCAAAAGTAACTCATTGTCAACAAACGACAAACAACAAACCTGGTTTAACAACGTCTTTATTGAACTGATCCTCTACATGCATACATGGCTGTTCCTCACAGAAGGTCACAGTTATTCTTGTTTGCAGTGCTCTCAGGTTAGCATCTTCACACAGTGAGGATATCCACATCCCAGGTGGGATGGGCACCTGTAATCCAAGGACCATGGCACCTGTAATCCAAGGACCATGGCACCTTTTTTCATGCAGTCTCTGGGCTGTGTTTCCCAGCACTGCAGTTCAATCTCCTCACTGACCATCAGAAAAGATTGTTTTCCCTGCTAGGGGAAGGTCTGAGTGCTCCCACTCTGATTCCTGTCCTTCAGAGCCTATTTCCATAAGGGTTGCCAAAACATCCTATATGACAGAGGCCCTGAAAATACTGCTGTTTTCCTTGGATATCTGGGTATTTGCATTACTGAAGAGATGTATTCTCTTATGTTTAAGGAAGCTTTAGGGAATAATAATGCAGGCTCAGATGTAACTGAGGTCACACAGGCAGCCCCAAAAAGGTTCTAACTGCTCAGCCTTGTGACTCATTACTTCAAACATGTAAGCTGGAGTTTTTGGAACATGGTTTGTACCAAGCTGATCAGAGTGCAAGGAGAGAGAGACAGCAAAGTCTGAGAAAACATTTAGTGGCTGAATTTTAGGCTGTAAACTCTTTCCACTGGTGTGTGTGAAATGCAAGAACCTGTGATTTAATCTTTCTTGCAAAGAAAATGTTACAACCAAGCAGTGCTGCTGGATGGATGGAGTTCAGAGAGCTGGGATCAAGATACAGTGAATCACTCTGCTGACCATTTCCCAGAAACAGCACCGGTCTACTCACTTTCTGACAGGGGAAAAACCTCATGGCACCCTAGAGTAATTTCCTTGGATTTCCTGTTTTCAGGCTCCTTTTATGAACCCAAGATGACATTAGCTACAGTTAGAAATTATAAACAAAACCAAACCTATGACTTCTTTGGAAGACACATGGGATTAGAGGGCTTTCATACATAATACAGTAATCCTCTTTTGGTAATATATCTTAGAGCCTTAACAGTAAGTTAATATTTGTTTCTTTGTTATGAGTAAGATGTTGTACAGGTTGCTTCTTGGAAGTTTAGTGCTGACTAATCTATCAGCTAGGCTAGCTGATGCTCATGTCCTAAATCTACAAAAAATCCCAAAACAAAGTCAAGCAGGGGTACAGCCAGCCCCAGAACCTGTGTGCTCCAGAGACTGTTCTGCTTTCTAAAACTTGTATCCTTCCTCTTCTTCCAGTCATATTTTGTTGGTTTTTTTCTCTTTGGTATTCAAAACATTCATGTCCCTATTGTCCAAGGAGGAAGCTCCTGCTTAGTGATTCTGCAACCTGCAGTATGCTTCATGTGCCTCAGCCACATGATCATAGCTCCCATTTCTGAGAGACAAATAAAAAATCCTGTTCCTTCTTCCTTGTAGCTCCAAAGTTCCCTCTCTTTTGATGCTGTGCTTTGGATCAGTGTTTTGAGGGACAATGCTGTTGCTTTCTCCTTTCAGTCCCATAAAGGTAGTGCTCAGCTCCCTCCCTCCCTGTCAGCAGGGAACTCTCTCAGAGAGAAATACCAATATTTGTCTAGCTTGGTTTCTTCTAAGATTGCACCAAATCAGCTTCTCAGAGGAGTTGGGATGATGGATAAACTTTGCAGTGCTGTGTCCCTTGGGGGATTGAAACACTGGACCCTGGTCTGCCTCATCTGTGAGAGCAAAGCTTCAGAGGAGCAGCCAGAAGTGCAGATGGCCATTTTGCAGAGACAAATTGATGGTTTTGTGGCTGCTGAGGGTGAGAGACTGTCCTGTCACTTCTCACCTGAGGCAGGGAGGGACTGAGTCACATCTCTGCCCTCACTGGGCAAGGTGGCATCAGAACTGGGGCTGCAATCCACATCCTGGGGAACTCAGTTATGCTATGTCATTACTGAGTTATGCTCTGCTCATAAAGGCTCTTTAGTTTTATACTATAGGAACAAAAGGGGGCACAAATTATTTAGTAGGCTTTTCAAATTCTTCTTGAGTCTGAGCAGGAGTAGCTTTCTGAAATGGTCTTGGAGCAGCTGCACTGTTTAATCTCAACCGTATTTTTCCTTCAGTTTTAGAACCTGAAATCATTAATTTAAGTGCAGAGGATCATAAAATCTATCCTCTGCTCAACATTCTGTATCTTATGTTAATTTCAGAAGCTTTTATAGAATTTTATTTTTTTATGGATCTTTCCACCTTAGCTGAAGAACTGGAAGGAATTTATTTAAACAGTTGTAGTTGTACATGTGTATATATTAATGTATAGATGTATATGCATATGTGTGTGCAATATTTGGCATATTGTTATCCACATAACATGGTTCAACAAGCAGCATTTATTTACAATAACAAAAAGTGTCTCTAGTCCCACAGGCATCTTTAGAAACAAAAGGTATGAGCCTCCTAAACCCAGCCGAGTGGAACATGTTAGTTGTTGATATATTGTCTGCTCTGTGCAGCATGAAATACTTTTAAAATAGTAATTAAAAATGGGTTGTTCCAGGATTTTCCCAAGTCTTTTCTTTCATGGCGTCTTTTGCTGGCATTAGCGCAGGTGTTTCAGTGAAATTTGTGGAGGGGAAAGGCTGTGCTGAAGCCTGGGAAGGCTGACCTGGAAACAGAGACCGGGTGGAATAAAAGGATAAAAGGTATTTATTGCAAGGATCCAGCTTGGGCAGTGCAGGAACCCCTTGGNCAGCCTGGGCAGTGCAGGAACCCCTTGGGCCTACACCCAAGGCAAACCCACAGATGGGCACAAAATGGCCGCCGGTCATGAGGGCTCACACTTTGATAGGTTTGGGTCCATCAGCACATTGGAGTGAATTGTCCAATTCCAGCTTCAGGTGATGAAGCTCCATCCTCCTTGTTCCCTCTCTTCCTTCACTGTTGTTTCCACTCTTGGGCCTAAAATTTGCCCTTGGTGCCCAGCTGGAAAGGAATTGTTTTGTCTCCCTGCTCTGTGCAGAGAGCTCACCAGCCCTTTGTATGAAGGCCAGAACTGCACACACTCAACCAGCAGAGTTCTCAGCTGTAGCAGGAGGAGAAGGGACTCTGTGCCAGTCCCTTCTGGGAGCCTGCAGGCCACCATGGAGCTCCTTCCTGTGCTCCAGCCCGGGTTGGAGCCCTGGTTGTGAGCACTTTGTAGAGCTGGGAAGAGAGTATTGTGTGCTTTTGTTTCCTTTTCTGAGTTCGAGGGAAGGGAAATCCTTGGTGTGCTGCTGTGTCTCCATCTGGGACAATGACAGACCAACCCTCTGCTGTGGGTGTGTTCAAAAGCTTTACTACTGGATCAGACAACTGCAGAATGACACTTTTGCCTTTTTTAGGTATTCCTTGTACTAAGCACCGGGGGATACTGCAGGCATTGGGAAAGCATTGTCTGAGGGAAGCCAGCAATATTTTAAAGCACAAACATGTGCCTGCTACTGTCAGATGGAGTTTCTCGGTTGCTTAAAATATCGCATTAATGTGAACATGCAGCCATGGCATTTGCTTTTTGTTGATCTGCAGGCTTCTAGTGAGTTGTTAATTACCTGGAACTGAATGGAAGATATTCGAATGGGCAGCTGTCAAATGATGGAATTAATTTTTTTGTAATCCTGCTCATTCTATATTGCTGTAGAATATGAAAATGTCATACGTGCATTCAGCTGGACAGAGGAACAGGACAGTTGCAATTTGGAGCTGAACAGAAAAATGGTGACCTGTCTGACTGTTGTGCTGGGTATCCTTTCAGATATGACAGGAATGCCTAGGACATTTTAATTTGTATTTATCTCGGATTTTATTTCTTCAGTGTGAACTTTTAATAAGTTTGTAGTTTAACCTTGTAGGGATTTGGTCTCCTTCTGCTGTCATCTCGTTTTCATGTACTTATCTCCCACTCAGCTTGCCACGCAGCACTTGTGTAGTGATTACCTAATGCTGCAGTTTCCCTCCGACTTAAGTGGAGATCCCTACCATTCCTGCAATACTGCTATCCCTGTTCCACACTGGGGCTAAAAACCCCAAGGGGGAGAGGTGGTGAGCCTGTGTACTGACTCCACAAGCCTGCTCTCTTGTCCTAAATCAGACTGCACTGTAACTGGAAGTGCCTTTGTTTGGACGTGCTTAATTGCAGCCTGCATTTTGCAGGGATATGTGCGATTCTGACAGAATGACTAAAAGCCTCTAGCGTTAGTCAGCCTGAGCTGTGAATCACTTACCACCAATATTCAGCCTACTTATTCCCCAGCAACAGAAAAGGGAATCCCAAAGAAGGCTCAGTTTGACACACACGTCTCAGGTGGGCTCCTCTTAATTTTCCCCATCTCTCTCCATACGTTGCACGCAGCAAAGTTTCCTCTCCAGAGGCAAAGCACTGGATGCAGTTCATCCTTGATGACAATATCTGCCTTGAGGGCTGGGAAGTTCCTGACGACCCTCTCCCCTCCTGCTTTGCACCAGCCCGTTCAGGGGTCAGTCCCTGCCGAGGCAAGGGCAGCAAATTCCAGAATCTAACCAAAATTTGCTGCCACTTGTGGTGTCAGAGTGACCGCAGGGCTGAGGAGCAAAGCCCTGTGGCCAGCCAGCTGGGAGTGGGAGGTGTGCCCTGGTGGCACTCAGGGAGCTGGAGGCTGCCGGGCCGGCCTGGGACAAAACAAAACATCCCGATCCCCGATTCCTCCCTCACGCTAACCAGTGTCTCTTTGTTCTCTTGTCTTCCCCAGGAACGAGTGGAATATCTCTTTCTCATAATTTTTACAGTGGAAGCATTTTTAAAAGTAATAGCATACGGACTTCTCTTTCACCCCAACGCTTACCTCCGCAATGGCTGGAATTTACTAGATTTTATAATTGTGGTAGTAGGGTGAGTACCAACACTTTGATTTTCAAGGCACTATCCACGTGGGGATGCTGGCAACCTTTGGGACCGTGAGGGTGGGTGAATGCTTTATTACATATGGGTGATGTTAGACATTGCTGTCCATCCTGTTCCTCTGACAAACACCATTTTAATGGTTTGCAACACAGGGAAATTAAACTGCTCTTTGGGAACCAGGGGTTAGAAGAGAAAGCAGTCCAAAGCTGTTAGGTAAAGTCAATTAAGCCTGAATGTGCTTAACTGCAAGAAAATGCATTTGTTTTTAAATCTGTATGAATATTAAAAAATAATATCAAGTAATCCCTTAATTAAGATTAAGAGTTTGATGACACATAAATTCTGCCATCTTGTGAACTAATGCTGATGTTTTTCATTCTGAAAGATGGAAGAGAAATTTAGATCCCAGGTTTTCCTACTTACAAACAAAAATAAGTTCCTCGGTTCAATTGCATTGCTCAGCTGGTGATTTCGACACTTAATTTTGACCCCTTTAATCTTTTAACCTTTTTAAAGACTAGTTTTACTATTGTAGATCAAATTGCTACCTTGGGCTGCAACCTTTCTAATTCTCTTGTTCCTCTCGGTGTTTTTCAAGTTTGGCATTTAATTTGTTTGAATAAAAGCAAAATTATACACCTTCTGCTTTTTCGACCTAAGGGTTAGAGGTAAGTAAGGGATGGGAATTGTGGTTGTTGAAGGGAAGAGGTGAAGGATAAACTACCTCTGAACACAAAGGGAACAAGTATTTCTTTGCCTGAATAATTTGTCCCATCCTCCCACCACTCCATTGTTAGAGTTTCATCGCCCACAAAAACTTGTAGTATTTTCACCTCTTTACCAAGGAAACCCTGCATCAGCTTCTAGGGAAAATGTCAAAAGGGACACTCCTCGTCATCAAAACCCCCTCACAATTTCTCCCCCTAACCAATCCTCCTTCCTGACCACCTTTGTGGTGGCCTCAAAATATTTAATCAGCAAACTGCTGTGTGCTTCCCAATACCTCCCACTTTCCATCACCATGGATAAGAGTGGGTGGAAGGAGAATTCCCAGTGAGGGAGAGGGAGAACAGCCTGAAACCTATTCTTAGTCTCAAGACCTCTCTGCCTCCTCGTGGGCATAAAGCTTCTCCTTTTTTCCTACCCACAGACAGAGGATCCCATAGCAGATCAGTACCTGAAAATTGGAAAATCCCCACCTCCTCCCCTGGGATTGATGTCCAATTCCATCATTGGTTCTGCCTTTGAATGCCCTCAGATATCTCACCTGTTTGGAAATTGCTGCCTAAATTGAAGAACAAAACTCCTGTGAATGTGATTATTCCCTTTTCATTTTTATGAGAAAGGGGCATTTTAAAGAGAGGACACATTATCTCCTCTCTCTCCATTGGATGTGAGAGAGCAGGACTCCAGAAATCACAGAGCAGCATTACATCTAGTTTAAGTACAGTCCTTTTCAATTTTCCCACTAGGGCAGTTAATCAGCAAGATGATATTCAGGCTGAAATTAATTCCCTTGCCAATGACAGGAGCTGCAGCTCTCAGCTCTTCTATCTGCTTTTGCCTCCAGCAGCTCTTAGTCACTAGACGGGGAACAAAAAATGTAACTGGGGAAGGATTACATGAGTATAATAAACATGGCCAAGACCCCAAGGTCTCTGTTTAACAGTAACAATCTCAAGTGACAGATTCCACTTCAAGGCCAGATGGGTTCCTTTGATGTTTATCTGTTTAAACTCACTCATATAGTACCACAGCCTAGGCTGGTGTGCTGCTTTTCCTCTGCACAGCCCCTCTGCAAAATCTACTTGGAGATACCATCTGTTCCTCTCCTGCCCTGTCTTCTTCTCCTAGGGGCTCTCTGAAATCCTTCAGTGACATTATGTTTAAACTTCAGTGCATTTCAATATTTTGCCAGGAAGGAAGCCCCGTGGAAAAGTTTTAAAATAAAATTTTGGAGGGAGAGAGAGGAAGGAGTAAGAAATCAAGTGCTGATAACATTTCCTTGTGGTGCCTTTTCTGTCTATTGATGGAGCTGTCGGAGAAAGCTGAGTAATTTGAGCACAGCTGGGGCAGAGGGCAGAGAGATTTATTTGGTGTGTGGGGCAAAGGATGGTGCCACTGTGGTAATTGCCATTTGTGCTTGCTCTGCCTTACCAACCATCTTCATTTCCAGTGATGACTGCCCTAGCCACAAAACACAGGCTAGGTGCGAAGCACTTCAAGTACTGTTGCAAGTTAAAGGAGCCAAAAAAGGACAGATTTTAGATCTTTCGAACCCACTTTTACTCAGCTCACCACATATAACTTCAACAGATGTGGTACATCTGGCTTTCTTCACCTTGAAATGAGCTAGTCAGTAGAGTAAGAGGAAAATGGACATGTGTAGGACCAGGTATAAATTTAGATAGGAGTCACAGTTCCTATAAAAAATGTCTATAGCAGTGTGCCCCTGCCTTGTGAAGACAGGTCCCCTGGTATCCAAAGGGATTTTAAAGTCAGTGATTCCATTAAGGCCACGGGAATGTGCAGCAGCAGCAGAGGGAAGCACTGAACACAACTGCTGTGTTTGCTGGTGAAAGGATGTGTTTTAGACTGTAGGCTTTTAGCAGCTTATCGTTCTTGAGGAGTGGGAGACCTGCTTATTCATCAGCTTTGTCTTTTAGAGCTTGAATCTGGCTTCTCTTTATAATAAGAGAAATTTTTAAATGCTGCTTTGAAGAACCACTGTGTGAGGGTATCAATCAGAGGCTCTACCACCATTATTAATTAATAGTAGAGACCAGACCCCTAAGCTCCTCAATGAGGCACAACCCACAAACACTAATGGTTAAATTGTCTCCCACTTCCTTCAATTTTGCTGTTCACCTTTAGGAAAACACAAAAATTTTCAGATATCACAGTGATGTCCCCTAATATTAGGAAATTTCTCTTGAGAGAAGACCAGCTTGACAATATTGTGATGGAAGAATATCTGTCTTTCCTGGCAGTGCTGTGGTTTGTCTGCCAAGCACAGTCATTCTCCAAGGACCTGTAACTACTGCCAGAAAAAAAGGTGTTGTAATTTGAAAGGCAATATTATAGTGATACTTGGGAAGGGAAGCAGTGAAGATATTGGACAAAATATGAAGTCAGAGCAGACTGGAAAATATGGTCACAGTTTACCTTTCTGAAGACCTGTGGGGAGTTTCCAGAGGGCAGATCTGAACATTTTCACGCTCACAAATCACAGGTGAGCTGTGAAACACCGTGAAAAAAACTTTTGTGTTTTACTCTTTTTTTTTATACCTAGGAGGATTTTTTTCAGCTATGTTTTTCTGCTGATTTTTTGCCTTAGAAATACCAAGCCCTCTGTTTTCTTTCTGTATTTTGGAGGCCCTTGACAAGTTCTTTTTTTATGCTATAAAAATCATGATGTACTCCCCACAGAGGAAGAGATGAAGAGCAGGTTACAGCCTTATCATGCTGCTGTTGGGGTCATCTAGCAAAGTGAAAACCCTTTTGATATATCAAATGTCAGAAAGGAAATAGAAAAATACAAGAAAAAAAACCCCAATGAAGCTAGCTTTTTACTTCACAGGTAACTGTACAAAACCCCAAACAGAGCAAGGAGCATGTCCATGTGTGATAAAAATTTGGTTTTCTGCTCTTCTAGTTCATGTCTGTCAGATGAATTTAGTTAAGGTGTAGTCATGTCACAAGAGAAATTCAGGATATCAGGTGATGTTAATTGTGTTTTATCAGTGGAAAGTACAATATCCAAATGAAAATGGGGCATGAATTTAGGCTGGCAGAAAGCAGTTAGGTGGAAGGAAATGAGGTTGATGTCTGGTTTTTGGAGGAGGAGGTGGGGTTTAATGGTGAGATTTTCAGTGGCCACAAGAGATTAGCCCTCTGGCCTTTTTTGTGCCCCCCAAACTCTGATTTCTCTGTCAGCACAGTGTTCTCTCACCCCGTGCTTGCAGCGTGCTCACTCACCCACTGATAAAGAACTGCACCTCGCTCCACCATTCCTGCTGAAAACTTTCCCAAAAGGTTTCCATCAAAGGGCAGAATTTCCTATATAAGTATAAGATAGAAAGGCTCTAGCCTCATCTTTTTGTCAGTAGTTTAACATCCACCTGGCTGTTTTAGTCTCAGAAAACAATGAGCTGCAAAAACAAAGAGCGTTAGGTAGCTGTACATATGGGTGTGTGCCCTGACTGAGGGAGGTGCTGAGGACAAAGAAGAATTGACAAGATGTGCTATAAATTTGAAGAGTGGAGTAGAGATTCAGTAGGCCACACTGGGCATAGTCTAGAGCCCAATACAAAAGGCAAAGAGAGTGAAATAAATGAGAGAAATAAGAAGTTGTAATGCATTAGTAAAAAGCAGGATTAGTACGGGGAGATGTTAAGCATGGAGTAAATGCATTAAAGCAGGATTAGCAGGAGAAATGCAATTCAAGTTTAAATGTAGGTCTTAAATGAAGAGCAGCAGGAATTACTGCAAATTATTCCTGAAGTGCAGAAGCAGATGACTGCAGGTACCTCAAAAGATGACATTTAGCACAGCAGTGCTGGAGCACAAAAGCCCAGCTGGCCTGCAGTGGAACTGCACTGGTGTGGGAAGGCAGGCTCTGTCTCCAGAGGAGTGAGCTGTCCTTCTGGTTGTGTTTCTGCTCCTCCTAAACTCATGTAGGACATTGCTTGGGCAGCACAATTCTAGAGCAGCCTGGTTTGCTCACTGTACAAGTGGCAGCAGAAACCTTGGTGGCCGGTGCCAAGAGAAAACACAGGGCTAGTGAGAATGGGGATCAGGAAAATGGACCCTCAGTTCTGCACAGGTGCTGACTGGGAGTTCCTTGAGATTCCTAGCCTTGGAACTGAAAAACATCAGAAGCCTTTTTTGCAGTAATTTCTTTTTCCTTTAGAGGATCCCAGGAAACTGAGGCTGTTGTACAGGTGTGTCACTCATCACCCATTATGGGAATTCTGTGGACTAGAAAGATAGAAATGTTTGAATGTGAATCAGAGCATATTGCTAGAGCTTAATCAGTTGCTTACTGAAAATAAATTAGGCCAAATTTGACCTACAGTGTTTCTGTTATGGAGACCAGCAGATAATTGCAACTGTATAATTTGCGTACACAGCTCAAGAAATACATGCATTCCAATAATTCCCGTTCTTTGCACCAACCCTTGTTTGTCTCTCTCTCTGTGATATCTGTAGTCAATGCAGCATTTCTCACCAGCACTGTTTCTGTCTTCTCTGCATCCTGCTTCTGCAACACCTACAAACTCAGCATTCAACCTCCTCACACACAGCTTTTTCCCATGCTCATTACCTAGCTGTTAAATCTTTCTGTGGTGCTTGAAGTTGTTCAGGCTTTGAATAGATCCAGTTAGGAGTTCCTCAGTCACAGCTGACAAGTTTTATAAGACTCTCAATATGAATTAAAAAAAAAAAAAAACAAGAAAAAACGCCTGCTTGAGAAAGGAATTTCACATTTGCAGTCCTCTAATCCACATTTTTGTGTGGATTTAGCGCTGGGGGAATCTGTTGATTTAGATGTTTTAGTGAATGAATCTTCATTTTAATATCCAGGGCCATCCCCCTGTGTTTGTGACCCCAAAGTCAGTAAGATCAGTAAGGTTTATCTGCAGGCATTGGAGCTCCTTGTTAAGCCTGCAGCCAACTCAGCCTCTGCTTGACCCTTGGTCTGGGGGCTCTCTGTGGGACGTGCCAGTCAGGATTGGGATGAGATCCTGACAGGGGCACCACAGGCTGCAAATCTGAGAGGGAAATCACTGCTCTGGCCAGGCTTCTCCACCTGGACTGGTTCTCCCCTCCCAGGGAGTTTCTTTCAAGCTGTCTGTGGTGCCTCCATGGCACCCTATGGGCCAAGGGGGCTCTGCCACTGCCAGGCCAGCCTCATTTACAGAGTGCCAAGCATCCATTTAGGCTGGAACAGCTTTTAACCTCCACTGAATTTGGCTGGGTTCAAGCTGAGGATTTCAAGGCTGAAAGCAATATCATTAGCAAATTCATGAGGAATCCATCCTCCCCCAAATGTACTAATGTTTTACCAGAAAAATGGAGGCTGCTTCCTGAAAGCTAATTTATTAAATCAAGTTCTTATTAACAGATAGGGTGAGCCTTCAGGTTTTTTACAGAAGAACATTGCCTTTTCTTTCTTGCTCTGCTTTTTAAAATGAATTCTGAGTGAGACATCTCCTTAAAGCATCTACTCCTACTAGCCAAGATAAAACATTAAGGCTGGTATAATGAAACATTCTAATAATAAGACTCCTACAGTTTTGCACTCTCCTTAGCCAGCGCATCAGGGGATTTACAAATGGATCCACAGGCACACAGTGTGAGCATACACTCCTTTCCAAAAACTTGAGGGGTCCACGAGTTTACACCAAGTTCTACCATTGGTGAATCTTAATTCTTTGTAACATGGGTGCCAGTTAATTAACAATTGTCTTAATTCAGGGTGATGATCTTCTCCCCCAGGGTGGATTGTTGGTTAATAAAGACAGCAAAGTGTTGGTAGCCCATAGCTGGCTGCAAGGGGCCATGGAGGAGCAGGAAAGAGGAACTTTTTGTCACGTTTGTCTGCTCCAGAAACAAGTGTTTGGGAATGGTATAGACATCAGCAATAGGCAGCATATGTGAGTGTAGAGAGAGGTGTGACACCCTTCCCAGGGCTGGGAGACACTTTGGGTGACGTGACGGTGCTGATCTCTGTTCCTGTTCAGCCCAAGCCTCGCTGTCTGCCTACAGATTGTTTCCTCTTTCTTTTTGCAGGCTTTTTAGTGCAATTTTAGAACAAGCAACCAAAGCAGATGGGGGGAATTCAATAGGAGGAAAAGGTGCCGGATTCGATGTCAAAGCACTGCGGGCTTTCCGAGTGTTGCGTCCACTACGGCTGGTGTCTGGAGTTCCTAGTGAGTAATGCCATTTTTCTTTCAGCTGGGTCTGTGGTGGGCCAGGGGCAGGGGGAGTTTTTGTAACAATTTTGAAGACAGAGCATCCCACAGGTTATTTTTGGTGTGTGGGGGAAGACTTTTTCTCAAATGTATGTATTTGTGATAAGCGCAGTGTTAATCAAAGGATGACCAAAGCAGAGCTGAAAAGGAATGGAAGTCTCATGGTATGTCAGTCTGATTGTGCAAGCTTTTTCAATAATGAGAGGGGAAGATCCAGGGGTTTTGTGATTCCAAGCATAAAATCCTTTAAATGATTGTGAAACCATAGTGAAGTTTTGATATTGTAAATTCTTGACTTGGATGGAAATTCTGTGTGGTCATGTGTGTTGATTTTGGAGGGAGAGGAACTTTTTCATTAAAATTGTATTTTCTTCTTTGCATGTGGTCAAGAGATCAAGAGAACTGGGAACAATTTAGAAGCAGCAGAATACAGGGCAATGACACACATTCTCTGTTTTTCTGATTTGCTTAAATCATTTGTAATGCCTCTGAGAAATTCTCAAGCAGCCCTTGATAGTCTTTCATCCATTTTCTTGTTTACAATGAAGCTATGAGCAACTAAGTCTGGTAGTTCCATTGTGGAGGTGGAATATGGACATGACAATGTGGGAAAATGTTATCATTTGGCTTGAGAATTTGTTATGGATGGGACCTGTTCACCTTCTGGAGAGAGAAGTGGTTGAAAACTGTCATTGGTTTCCATGATTATAGAAAGGAGAGGTGTAGTGAGCAGAAAAGGAGTTAATCTTCTCCAGAATAGCTGTAGGGAGCACTTTGTTTATTTTTATTGGAAGATCTTGCCAGACTGGTATCTTACAGTACTTCTAACCTTAGTCATGCAAAAACCTTGAGTGGAGTTGCCATAAAGTCTGTGATATCAGTTGTTCTGGTGCAGACTGGGCTTAGCTGTGTGCTTGGTGCTCTTGGAGGGCTTGAGGAAGCTGAGGGAACCGAGCCTGATACAGTTCACATCCATACCCACACACAGATGTGATCTCCATCCCAGCACAGGTTATCTAACAGTCCATTTGTGCATTTTCTCAGCAAGGAGTATTTAATTTGTACCAGAACAGAGCCAAGGAGCCTGCTGCAGACTAACAAACACTTGGTCTAGACAACAAAATGGTAGTGCAGTGTGAAGCAAGCAAACTGTCAGCTTCACCTGACAGGTGAAGTTGATTCTCCATTAATGAATTTATTAATCTTTCTGGTTCTGGCTAGGGACAGATTTGTTAAACCAGGCTTCTTGGGGGCCAGTGTGGCTTTAAAAAGCCTACTGAGATCTGTAACTAATGCAGCCTCAATCCTGACTGGGCATATTTAATTGCACAAATGCCTGTTGATTAGCCTAGAATAGATGTTATCCAATCCATATGTATTAGAGTGTAACTTTTCTCATGAGGCCTTTTAGATAAGATTGCCTAAGCTGACAATAAATAGCACATTACAGGATTACATCCTTACATAAGTTTAGTGCAGAGGTTTAGAAGCTAAGTCTCAGGTCCCATTCAAGTTCTGTCCCCGAGGCATCATAAACACCAGTGGCTGAGTTCCCAACACTGCACTTGCAGTGTTTTGCCATCTATAAAGAAATGCTTTTTGCTTCCTTGCCCCTTCCAAAGTGCAGAAGGCTTTTCCCCTGTAAGGAAAAATCCTGCACAGATTTGTCCTAAAATTACATGAATGTAACATAAGCTGCAATTCCTTCTCACTTAACAGACCCTGTACAGAAGCAGCATCTCTTTAGTAAGAGGGGATCCTCTGGGTCACTGGCAGCTGCCTTCTGCATGGAAATTCCAACATCTGCTGCTTGACTTGAGGTCCACATCTAGCTACCACTATTTGGAAAAAAGTGTGTAAAGCACCATGATTCCTATAAAACAAATTTGTGAAACACATGGTGAATTTTTGCATGCAAATCTTAAACTCATTAGGATTGGTCTTGGGAAATAGTTTGTCTGAGGTGGAGGGATTGGCTTGCAGCATGGAATAATTTTTTCTGAGTCACAAGGAGTTTACATGGATTTTTTTTTTTCTCTTTGGCTCAATTCATAGGAAATAATCCAACTTAAGAGGAACATGTTTTACATTCAGGTTTGTGCATTTAAAGACCTGTCTCAGCATATAGTTTCCACATGAGTTTGATTTGAGATGGGGGAAAGACATATTAATTACCCTCTGAAGTAAATCACTGGTGTCTGCATTTTGTATATTGAGAGCTGGAAACAAAAGTTCAAGGTTTAACACTTCCAGAAGTGGCTTCTAATTATTTATGTCTCCTACCAGTGCTAGACACTTAGGTGAACAGGACAACCCAACAGCTTCAGCTGGATGGACAGAGGATGTTAAGAGCTCACAATCCCTTTTTTCCAGGTCCCATGAGTGCTGAATTCCTGGGACTTGGCTGTCTCTTGGCAGTAAATGTCTCAGCCCAGAAATGGGGGCCTGTCCAGTGCAAGAAGTGGTGCATTTGTACAATTAAAAACTGCCCAGACAAACAAAGCTGGTTCACCCACAGGCAGACAAGTAAAAAGGTGCCTTTGACTGTCTTTGTTAGGATCAAACTGTCCAGGGCCCCAAGTTACGTTAGTGCCTCCTCAAATCAAAAGGGTTTGAGGTCATGAATTCAACAAAGCCTGAAGACTACATCTGGATGATGGTGTGGGCACATCAATATTTCATAATTTTTGAGAGAACAGATGATACTTCTGTGCTTTGTGGTTATATGGATGTTCAGAACACCACTTGTCGTAAGGAAGAAAATAGACATTTTGTTCAAAAGAGAAGACACATTTTTTATCCA
Source organism: Phainopepla nitens (assembly GCA_013400175.1). Lineage (NCBI taxonomy): Eukaryota > Metazoa > Chordata > Aves > Passeriformes > Bombycillidae > Phainopepla > Phainopepla nitens. The sequence continues at coordinate 277,365 of VXBQ01014372.1, read as the reverse complement.
TGTCACAAAAAAGCAACTGTGCCATCATGAGAGAAGCCTTCAAAGGCACTGAAATCCAAGTCCTTGGGTTCCCAGTACAACTTAAAAAAATACTGTTAAGTATTTACACATTTCCAAGAAATTCCACAGGGATCAATTGGGTTTGGTTTGAGGGGGTGCTTGTACATTAGATGTTTTTTAAAGTTTTAATTTTTTCCAGAAAACTTTTTTTCTTTTTGAGTGAGAGGTACAGTTCTTATGGTGGCTGTGTGAGCTGTATGGCAGAGCAGTAGATTAGATACTTGCCACAGCTGTCATCCCAGAGCTGCAGTTGCTTTGTGTACAAAATAGTGTTTCTGAGCTAATTAAGCAAACTCTTCTTTTTTTCCCCACTTTTTTTAAAGTCCGACTGCTTCTGGAAAAATGGTCCACACTCCATTCTAGCCTGGCATTAATGTGTAGATAAATGGTGATTATTTTGCAAAGCACAAGGATGATTTTGGTTTCACCATAGTAAAGTCACTTTTGAAAAAGAGATTTCAGCACTTGATATCATTGATACACAGGTCAGATTTCACTGTCCAGCTACTCTGTTACTGTCATATTAACACAGTTCTTGCAGTGCACACTTTATTTTTTTTTTTTTTAGTTTTTTTTTATTATATTATTCATTTTCTCGCTGAAAGAACTTTACTGCTGGAGCACCAAAGCAGTCTCCTTGTAAGGAAAACTTCACACGTGTTTTAGAGCACCTGTCTTAATGTGTGGCATTAAGATCAATATAATGGTTGGAGAAAGGAGGGAGAAGGAAAACAATTCCCTTGATGGACATAAGTAGACAAGTGCAGAATCAGCATGTCTACCAAAACTTAATCACTTTAGTGTCCCCAGCATCTCCTTTGGCAGGAGAGTAAAGCATTGTAAAGCTTTCTAGGGACAGAATCGTGTCAGCCCTTTTGTGCTAAGAGTTTTCTGTTGATTACTCTTCTCTCTGTTTTATGTTATTACATATTTTAAAACTTGTTTTAAACATTTTGTGCTTCAGGAGGGCAAAAAGAAGCATCCAATTGGGCAATGAAGAAACATGATCCAATTAAAAAGGAGAATCACTCCTGACTGTTGGAAAGGGCAGAGTTACTCCTACACATGCTAGCTCGTGCCCTTTTAACTTATTAAATTCCATTTCTATCACCTTTAGTCATGCTGCTCAATTATACCACCTCATGCATTCTCTTCATTCTCTTTATGCTGTACTTTGTCTCAAAGTAACTGCATTTTTGCCACTGGTTATTGTCTATCTGATATTTGCCAGACTTAATTGATAAGCTCTTCTGGACAATTTGGGAGTCATTTGATTTGAGTAGCTGCTATGCTCCATATTTGTGTTCTGAACGAGATCCTCTGCTGACAACACAGATTTATGTGGGCAGAAGACCCTGCTATTCTTAATGAAGCTAGAGAGGAAGCTTGACTTTTGTTCCCCTGGAACAAAAACTTACCATGATGTCTCTTTCATTTTTTTTAATTTTAAGGGCAGAGAAAGATAAGCCTGTGAGGTGTTCAAACTTCACTGGAGTCTTGTAGCTGGAGAGTTTCTCAAAGGCAGTGTAGGTACCTCTCTGGCACCAGTGCTTACATGGTCTGCTGGGGATGCAGCAATTGTATGACAGAGAATATCTTATAAAAGAAATGAGAAATGTATAAAGGAGAAGGTCTGAGAAAAGGACCTGAGCCAGACCCTCCCCATGACAGTGCAATGTCCCTCTGTTAGTGACACAGCAGCATGTGCCTGGCAGAGTATGTTTTTGAGTTAAAATTAAATAAGAGCAGCATTTTTGTGTGTGAATGCCTAGAGATACCTTTACATGTATTTAAATCATTAACTAGAACACATCCTTTTCAAAATTTTGCTTATGTTTAAGTCCATGATTACTCTGAGTTTATGAGAAAATTTGGCACCTTCAGACCAGATGGCTGAAAAATTTAGACACTTTTAGATTTTGGTCTGTCTCACTGCAATTAGTAATCTGCCCTGAAATGCTCTGTTGAAATGTCTAATCCTTTCTCAGTCTCAGGTAGTCTCTCTTTCTCTACCCCATATTTATTGCAGTGTTCTCTCATTGCCACAATCATCTCCTATCCTTATCCCAAATTCTCTGGCATTAATCAAAATATCTCTTTCAGCTTTGTAACAGGCAGGAAAGTATCCTGCCTTTCCTTGCAGTGTCCTGATGGGTCTGAGCCATCCAGGTCTATATATTTGATGCCACATCCACCACGTTCAGCAATGAAGATGAGAAATAAAATACACCCTGAGGGCTCTGTGGGGAGAGAAATGCACGAGGAAAGGTTTTGCTCATTTGAGAGGTGCTGGATTGGCAGAGTCACCCAGTTGTCTTTATTGTTAGTGTGCCATACTATTTCATGTAGATGAAGCAAGGAGATCACAGGTGTGATGGGACTGGATTTTTTTCCTCTCTGGGTGTTTGTGTGTGTGTGCCTAAATACATTGTGTGTGCTAAATTACAATCAGGTTTTTGTGGAGAAGTAAGAGCAAAAGTGTTCAAATGCTTACAAGATATTGAGGTTATAGCCTGTATTTTCCCATAATGACTGTTCTTGACACTAAGACTGGCAATATTTTTTTCTCCCCCTTTTCAAGGGATGTGTTCTAATCTAATAGTTTGAAATCACAGGGGAATTCTGTCTGTATGGGCTCATAATTCAGCAATACCTCCCCCTGAAAGGAAAATATGGGGGGACGTTTGTAGCATTTACAGATTTGCCAGAATAGAACAAACATCTGAAAAATTGAACAATGCATTTTGTAAAGCAAATAGGGTAACTTAGAGAGTGTAAGACAGCAGAGACATGTCAGAACCACCATGGTCACCTTTCTAATGCAAGACTAAGCAACTGCTCCATCTCATCTTTGATTCCAAGACTTGGAATTTGCTATTGAAGGATTTATAGTAAAATGGCTGTTTGATGCTTGTTACCCATAAGAAGAACTCTTAATGCTGTGAGCTAGAAACTGATCCTACAGCAGAGACTTTGTCTTCCACTACACCTGATTTAGAGGTGGTGTAGTTAACCAGGGGGGAACAGATTCAACATTTTCACTCTTGCATAATCCTTGTACACCTGAGTTATTCTAGAAGCCAACTTGAACTTGGTTGCAGTTGAAACATCCCTGGAGCCCCCCAGGGTTGTAGAAGGCTGGGCCAGCAAGGAAGGATCAAGGACCATGCAGAGAGCCCAGTTCTGCTGCAGGCACTCTGCCCCTGGGAGCTGCCCCTGTGCCTGGGCTGTGTCAAGCAGGAAGATCAAAGCAGTGATATTTAACTATCCTCAAATGTTCTTGCCCAGGGAAACGACGCTGTTCTCACCTGTAATGGGATTCCAACTAGGGTTTGCCAAACCACTTTGCTGGAGGGTGAGCACAGGCCCCAGAGCAGCCCTAGATGCTGTCAGCTCTCTCTGTATCTCGTTTTGCAGTGGTGACATTCCCCCTAGTCCATCCCAGGCTCTTGACTGTGTGGCCTGAGGTTGCCCTCCTCCTTCCCAGCCACTGAGCCAGCCCAACCCATTGCAATGGTTCCATTTTGCAGCTGTCGAAACAAAGCACGTTCAATGCAATGATCTGCTTTGCATTTGGGATTATTTTCTTTCTTTTTTTTTTTTTTTCAGTGCCCAATCAAACTTTTCAACTGTAATTTCTCATTATTTTCTGTTGTGCGAAAGAGAATTAGCACTACGTTGTGGAGTTGAGGAAATAATGTAATTGAGGTAATAAACACAGACAATTCAAGGAATCCAAAATGACATCTCTTTTGAAAACCGTGTGTTTTTGGAATATGGTGAAGAAATGTTGAGCCATTGACTGTTTATATATGTTGAATAGCAGGTATTAAGTCTTAAGAAAATGCTAACAGGCAGTAAGGAAGTCCACTTTTTTAAGAAATGTGTATGCTTCTAGCAAAGTACAGTTGATAATTGTGTCTTGGATGTGATTTGCATTTATTCACTGTCTCTGGTAGAGGAAGAGATTTAAATTTGCCCTCCTGAGGCTGTGCTATGAGCTGCCCAGCAGTGCAGGATTGTGGCATGCCTTCAGGGGGAGGAGACAGGAGAAGGGGCCTGGTCAGAACTCCCCAAGTGTGAAAGGTTTGTGTGTAGGAGCTAAAGAATACAGTAAGGAGTATATAATATTTCTATTATATACTAATATTATATAGTAATTAATTATACAATACTATTATATAATATAAGGAGTATATAATGTTTCCTCCTGTATAAGGAGGAAACAATATACCTGGCAGTTTACTGCCACCAAACCTAGGAGATGAAGGTCCTTGACAACATAAGGCAATTCATATACATTTAGGCAAAATTTGGCTTCCAAACATTAGTTCTGCCTTAAATTTTGCTGTTGTTACATTAAATAATGTCAGTTTTTGCCAAGCCCAGTTCCTTCATTTTCTCTAGAGATGCAGAAGCAGTAGCAAACGTGCTCTCAGGCAGATCCCTGAAGTTCTGCTTCATTCCTGAGCAGGACTTCTCAACCCTCTGTGCCATGTCTGCAGCACTCCAGCACCGTGAGAGGACAAGTTGCACCACCTTTCCCATGTCCTTGCCTCACTGTTTTTAATCTCAAGTGGCCAATTTGTTTTGCTTTCCTTACAAATGGGGAGGGAGTGGATTAAAAAGGCTGGAACAGTCTGAACCAAATGTCCTCATCAGGCTTGTTTCTTGATAGTTAACTGCAAACTCTACACATGCTTGCAAGTCCTGTATTTACTTGGGTCACCGTTACTCCAGGGAGTAATTTGATTCCAGAGTAGCATCTCCCTTAGGTAAGGATCATTCCTGCTGCCCTGAGAGGTGCAGCCTGCAGAATGAGGTAATTTATGGCAGGAGAAGTTAACTCTGTGCAGCAGTAGCAAAGAGAGGGGTTTATCTTGCTGAGGAAGATTACTCACAGAGGCACGTTGCTGCTCTCAGAAAGATTTCTCTCATGTTTAAGGAACACCAATGAAAACAGGGAAATATTTATTTGGTCTTGTCTATGTAGCTCTTTTAAAAATAACACTGGCTACAAATCTACCCAATAACTGCCTCAGCCTTTATCCTACCAGTTACTGTGCATGCTGGCATGATTATTCAGCATGTCTTCACAACAGAAAAAATCCCAATATCATAATATGGGACCACATCAGGGTGTAGGCAGTCCCTTCCAAATGAAGAAAACAAACCCCATGCTGACATCAAAGAGCAGACAGGGAGATAGTAAAAAAATCTCTCTTGGCTTAGTAAGAGAATTTCCAGAAGGGCTCTGGATGTACCAGACATTTCTAGTGCCTTTTTTTTCATTCTTCAAGTAATGCCCAGAGTTCTCACTCAGATTGGGTGTAGGGCACAGATCTGAAAGGGGACCCCATGCCCCCAAGATGCTCATCCTGAAGCATCTAAAAATCCTAGAATGCCATCTGCTGTCTCCTCAGAACAGTTTGCATGGTACCTGTGCAGATTTTAGCTAAGTGGTACCAGCAGGAGCACGTTGGGTTCCCAGTTGCTCCCTGTGATTGCTGGCTGCTGCTGTCTCCCTCTGGGGAGGCAGATCTGGCTGTTCCACATCAAAGCAGTAAGGACAAGATCTGCTTTGGGTTTTCCTTAGGTTCCCTCCCAGATGACACCTCTACTGCATCTGGTAGATGCAGTAAGCTTGTCCCAAGCTTACAACAAATGTCACTGCATTCTTTGATTTCAGTTGGTGGAATTTTGCATTGCTTATTAATTTAAGCTCTTGTAAGCAATGATTTGAAGTCCTTTGTTCATTTTCTCTAGAGTAACTGGGTGCCTGGTAATGTGTTGCTGCCCTGATGGGACTTTTTAACATTCTCCCTCTGATCCCATCCCAAGGACGTGGCCGGCACACAGGCGAGTTCACAGGTTTTGCTCAGCACACAAGATGGTACATGGATGTTTGTTCCACGACTCTGGCATCATTTGAGTTACTCCTGTCTCCAAGCCTTCCAAAAACCTTCCTGCATGCCTGTGGTCCTTGTTGGGATTTTCACAAAGCATTATCAGAGTATCAGCAAAGCACACAGCAGCAGACTCTGATAGTGCTCTCAACCACTGAATGCATTTTTAGCCTACCAATAATTTTTCTGATCTGAATTTATAATAATATTGCATCTTGTACAAGTGCTACAGTGGGGGGAAAAAAACCAAAGCATGAATTAAGTACAGGCAAAAAATGAGGAAATATTATTTTTAAGCCTCCTTCTTCTCTTTAATGTAGATTTCTCTGAAATTAGGTAATTTAATTATGTCTGCTTGCTATTACTGTGCTAGATGAAAGCACAGGCATCTTGGCTGCTATGAACAACTAATAAACTTTTCAATGCTTAAGATGTTCACTGATGGAACAAATAATTTGCTGTTCTGATCATGGGGAAGTATGGAAGTGGAAGCCCACCTAACCTGCCCAGTCTCTTAACATTTCATCTAAGTTTTCTTTGTGCCAGGGAAAAGGGAAGGAGATCAGACATCTTTCTTAATCTCCCTTTTTTCCAGAAGCAAATCCAACTCCTGCTTAACACATGTAACAATAACCTATCCCATATGTGTTTTGCCCTTTGTTGTAACTATTTTTTATGAGTTGTTTGAGTAACTATGCCTCTTATTCTCTCAGTTTTAGATTATCTTCTGCTGGTTTGCCCTGCCACATCAATCACAATTCAGAAAACATCTGCTAACCCTCTGCAAAGAATCTTTTTTCAAATTCTGTACTGCTAAAGCTGCACAACAGTTTTACATCAGAAGCATTTTTGACAGAATGTAGCTCACAGGATAAAAGAAATAGAAGAAATTAAAAAAAAATCTATTTTTGTCTCTTCTTCCATGGGCCTTACTAAACATTGTTTTCCTTAGCAGTGAAAATGGCTGTAGAAATTCAATTTCTTTACAAGATTACAAAACATCCTCTCTAAACTTTCTTCAAGCATCTCATCTTTCAACCACACACCATCCCTGCAGAGGGCCAAGGCAGTGCTGTGGGAACTGGGCCATATCAGTGCTGTACATCTTAGCACTGTCATCTCTTGGGGGTGGTTATTTTCTATTACTGCTCACACATTAAGCTAGCAGCCTGACATTTCTCTCTTTTCTTGCACTGGTTGTTGGGTTTGGTGATTGGCTGGGGTTTTTTTTCCTGGAATAAGTTGTTCAGGACACTTCTGTAATTGGATTTTTCTTGTAGGTTGTTGCTGTGCATTGTTTTTTTATTTGTATTGAAAATTACCAAAGGATAAAGGTCCTTTTAATCAGGTTTGATGTCTTGGTCAGAAGTCAAACCAATACATCCAGGTATGAATACACACGTGCTTTACAAAGGCCTGTTCTAAATCTAACAGTCCTGGTTTTTGATATAAACAGCACCCAGTGAAAGAATTTAGCATTGAGTCTCACCCTTCCCCTCACAATGTAGGTGAAAATTTAAACTCAGCCTTTAGCCCATCTTTTCTTTTTCGTGTTCCAGTGCTGAGATGATTTCACTTTAAAACTTTACTTTAGAAGAAGTCAAATTCCTCTCAGATTTATATTTCTATATCTATTCAGAAATTTATTTAGCTGTTCAGATTGCAGCAGGAGAGTCTTATGATTCCCCCTTGACAGCTTATTATATGTAAAAGGAAATAATAAATAAAGAAATGTGTAATTCCAGTGCATTCTAGCAACACAAACAGAATCTGTACAAAATCTTTTGAAATTTGCAAGTTGTAAAGAGAGTTGCAAAGAAAGTAAATATCAATAAAGAACCATTCTTTCTTCTGACAAATACAACTTTGTGAAAACAGCAACCACTAATTTTTCTGTCCAAACATACTGGGGCTACCTAGTGAGTTAAGGACATTTTGCTTAATATGTCAGAAAGCATTTTTTTCCTCTAAAGCATTTTATTATCTGATGTGTGCATGCAGAGTTTTAATTCTAATCAAGTTTATAAAAATCAGAAGCAACAGTCTTACTAATGCGGAAAAAGAAAGAAACCTGGAGTCTGAGGTACTCTGAGATGGAGCTGATTAACCCCTGAGTTGATAAATCCCTAAATCCACTCTTTGTTCCTAAAACTGAGTCAGAGTTGCTCAGATTTGTCTGGCCAAGCCTTTTTTCAGTTGTTTAGGGAGAGAAAACAAATCCCACATCAAGACAGCAACACAGCAATGCTCACACGTTGTGGGGCTTGCATCAGTTCCTGAATTACCTGATCAGGTAAATTTCTATGGTTAGATTCTCAAAATTCTCCAAGAACCCCTCCCTGAGAGTGGTTTGAAAATGTCACCCCGAGTCTCTCCAGAGCTTAGTCCCATCCATGCTCACTAAACACTATCCCAAAATGAGAGGTTGGGTGAATTTTCCTCTCCAGGGCTATGTAAATTATTTTTTGTCATATACAGCGTTGTACTTCTATACAGTCATCTAAAGACAAAGTTTTTGACTTTATCCAATATTTTGTTGTAATTCTTCTGTCATGAGAAGCTCAAACTTCGTGTAGCTCATAGTAAGCCACTTGTTTGCTGGAGTGTTTAACCTGCAAGATCAGTTTCTTTCAGCAATATACTTTTATCCACACACTACAAAACTGTAATCTTATCCCTGGCTGGACTTCTAAATTTACAGCATCTCTGTTAACACTTGTTATCTTTTAAGCTTTTGCCTTTTCTAAACCTGTTCACAAGTGATGAGTTAGAGCATCTGGTAAAGGACATCAAACTAATAAAATATTCTTTATTATTTGTAATACAGAAAGGAGACTAATGTCCACTTACCTGAGGAATTCTGTCAATAAACTAAAAAATTATAACAATTTTATAAAGGTGTTTGTAACCCCAAAGTCATTAATCTTCCACTCAAACTGCTTTGAGCCCATTTCTGCTACCATGAGGCTTTAGTGCTTTCAGGTTTTCAAAGTTCCTTGTTTGCAAAACTATTTTTTCATTTTTCAGAGCTGCATACAACAGCATTTGACATCCTGAAACAAGGCTTTTCCATCGTTATCTCAGTTCAGAGGTTGTTGGACTCTTGGCTTGGGTTTTTTATGTTCACCTGACCAGGCTGAAGCCATTACAGCATGTCGACATATCCTACACAAGTTTCCTGACTGAATCCAGTGGCATGAGGCTGGACCAGAATTTCCCCCTGTAAATATTGTTCCCTGTCACAGCTGTGCTTGCACATGAAGAAATTTAAGAAATAGAAATGTGATGGGTCATTTCCCTGAGAACTGGGTCAGTCTTGGGGCCAGGCTGTCTTTGGGTTTGGATAGCTCTATAGGAAGAGGAGCCAAGAAAGATTCTTCCCATCTGTGATCCTTCACAGTGCTTTAGAACAGATAAAAAAGCTTTACAGTGACCCCATCAATGTTTTTCTCAGCCCACGATCATCCTGTCAGCAGAAATTCAAAGCTGTTTCCTGGGAAAGAATGACAGCTGATCCTTGCTGGCCTAGGAACTGCCAGGGCTCCTGAATGCCCTCTACCTGCCTTAACTTTAATCCATCTTTAGAAGTCTCTGTCTGGCAGAGAGTACTTGACCCCAACTTCCCCACTCTGTCTAAGACTACTTGGCAGCACACTGTGGTCTTTGTTCAAAGCAGCTTTGGAGTTTGCTCACTGAACTTCATTTTGGTTTTGTTCAAGATGGCCTTTTCTTCTGTCATGTGGGATTTTTCTGTAGGCACTTAGTTGCTGCTTCTCTCTCCATGCTCTCCCTCTATATTCAGGTAGCTGAATGGGAGGGACACCACACCATTTTTGGGTTTGATTTTTTTACATCTAAAATCTGAAGATCTTGCCTGGATCTCATCCTCAGCTGAACTGAGCTAAAATCAAATGGTTAGTGATCAAGGCTGAACTTGCAGGAGCTGCCTCATATGTTGGAACTGGAAAGATGAAGAAAGTCTTTTTAGCCATCAAGCAACTTTATAAGAAAATAGACCTATATACTTTGAACAAAAGGCTACTAAAAGAAGTTAAAGACCCCCCAGAAGGACAGAGGGATGCTTCTGTAAGGGGTAGTAGGGGTCTCTTGCAGCAGAGGGCCCAGGAGCCCGAGCCATGTGTACATTCATCCAAGCACCCTCCTCAGGCCGGGGCAGTGTGGCACCGTGCTCAGGACAGGCTGGGCTGTGTGCCTGACTCAGGTCACTCTGGCAAGCAGAGGGTACTCGAGCTGAACTGCTTCCCGAGAGAAAAGCATCCAGAAAGGAGAGCTGGGTTTTGTTGTGGGTTCTGCTTTTGTTCTGCTGATCCTTTCTGGCCTCAAAGGATGAGCAAGGGTGGCAGTGCAAGACTTGGCAGACATGAAACAATTGTGTTCACGTCCACATGCCCCTTTGCATGAATCCCCGTGCGTGTGACTCTCAGTTTGAGGAGTCAGTGAAAACATGCTTTGAAAACACAGGAATGAGAACATTGTGAGCAGATGCTAAAACTTTCTTTTTTCTGTTTTTTACAGCACGTGGTTTTGCCTTGAGTGCTTGTGTATGTTTAAATGGCGTTGCCTACTGCGAAGTAGTCACCCTGCAGCTTGAAAATTTTCTTTCCTATTTCTTTTCACATCAACTAGTTTTCTGTCCTGTGTTGTCTTTCCTTGCTATTCCAAGACCTTCCCTATTATTCTTGAAATAGAAATGACATCTGCAGCCCTGAGAACGCTGGGCTACACCCACAGAATTTACTTTATCTACCAATATGTCACTAATATTTTGAGAATCCAGCAAGACAGAAAAAGACTCCCCAAATTGCTATTATACAGCTGTCCTTAAATGAACTGTGTGACATGATTTCCCTTTGCAACTCTGGTGAAGAAAGTCTTCAAGGGTTTTTTCTCACAAATCATTGTAGAATTACTTATCTAAGATATCTTGCCATGACTGTGGACCTTTTTGTGCTAAAACTGTCTGTTGTTTTCCAGCCTTCCTTTGAAATTGCTATAAAACCTTTCATATTTATGAATATTTAATATTTTTCAATTTTCTTAGCCAATGTCTACATTTATTAAGTGATAAACATCCACTTTGGGGAATATTACTGGTTATATTGCTTGTGCTTTGGAAATAGAACTGTAGTGGCAGACTCTCGGTGTATTGTCAGAAATAAATGTGATTTGTGGGTAGAGCTTGCTCGTGGCTGGGGATGGTGCATCAGCTGTAGCCCTTCAGAGTGGTTCCCAGAAGTGATCTGACTCAGGCCCTGTGCTGAGTCACAAATCCTCCCCTGCTTCCTCCTGGCTTGCACAAAGTAGTCGTTTTCCTCTGAGTTGTATTAGCAGAAAAATAATTGCTTCCCACCCCCCTGGCAGTGGCTGAAGCACGAAAATGTGTATTTTTGTGTGTATAGGAAGGCAGAGGAGGGATGGTCCTCTCCCTTTTATTCCTGCTCACTTCTGGGAGGTCATTTATGTGAGACTGGGCCTGCTCATGCCCCTGGTTCAGGCAGCCCCGTGGCGTGGGCAAAATATATCCCTGAAAACCAGTGGAAGAGCAGACTTAGGATACACTTTCTCTGAAGATCTGGACTACAATATGTTGGGAACAGGAAACTGCCCTGTCCAGCAGACCAAGTTTGATCCAAAATTGGAGATGTGCCATTCGTGAGGGCAAGGCCTGAATGTTAGTTCTGAGACCAACGTCTTGAGGATATTTTAAGCTTTGCCTGCAGAATTCAGTTATGAGACACCACTTCCAAAGCAGGTAGCAGGCAGAAGTCTGAGGCCAGAAAATGGGCTGAGGTGAAGGGATGGCTCAAACTGAAAGGTGCAGTGTTTAGGTTCCAAACACCCTGCCTGCTCTGCCTCACGGGGTGTGGAGTGTCCCTGGGACAAAAGCTGCTAGCTCCTGATAATTGCCAGGGCACTTCTCATGTCCAAATAGCTCCAAAAACTGCTTTGACTTCTTTTAGAGCAGAGTTCCCTATTACTGAGTGTCCTTGCACGTGAAATAAATCCTAATGTTAGTGGTGAGGATGAGATGAGGAAGCTATCTGGAAGTTAAGAAATCACATCCCCAGGTGTGGTCAGTGAGGGTGAGGAGGATTGGGGCAGCCCCAATAACCAGTGACCCCAGAAAAAAAGAAGTTTAAGGGGAAAGTGGTTTAAGTTGAGGAGAAATTTCCTTTTCCCTTATTGTCTTTGTTTAAATTGGAGGGGATCTCCCTTCACCTGTGATTTTAATGGTATCAGCTGAAGGAAAACCAACCTTTTCCATGATTTAAAGGTATCAATTGAAGAGGAATTTTTGTTTTCTAGTTTAAATGGAAGGGGATTACCTTCCTGATGCCATTCTATGGGTTTGGGTTGAGGGAAAATCCCCCATTTTCATAACCTTAAGGCTTAAATTGCAAGGGAAATCCCTGTTTTCCCTTGGTTTTAAGGGTTTAAATTCAGAGGAAATCCTCCTTTTTCCAACATTTGAAGTATTTAAGTAGAATGGGAAAGGGCAGAAAAAGAAAGAGAAAAAATGGGGGGAAACGTGAGGTGAAAAAGGAGAGAAAAAAGGGTGGGAAATATGAGGGGTACAAAAGGACAGGAAAACTAAGGGGAAAAGGGTGGGAAATGTGAGATAATTAACACTCATGCATTAATTAATTGAGAATTTATGAATGCCACTCTGCAAGAAAGATATATTACCTTTTTGAGAAAAAACCTGGCAGAATCAGTCTCAGAAAAAGAAGATTTTTTGGGTCTGAAAGTTCACAGTCTTGGGGAAAAAAAGGCAATTTGGGTGTTTCTAAGAATTGTCTTACTTTTTATAGGCATGTCTTTCTTGAGAGGAATTCTGTATTAGCAAACCTACCATTAATTTCCTTGGATATATTCCACAATGCAACAATGCCAAGTGCATTTTAGCAGCTGGGTCTTTTCCTGGTGCCATCTTGCTAAACATTGGTTGAAATCCAAAAAAGCTTGTAAGTACACAAGGGGATATGTAGGTAATCCCATTGCTTTAGGTGCAGATGCTTACACGCTCAAAGATAAAGCACGTTCTTCAATAACTACCTGAATCGATGAGACAGCAACCAGCCCCTCTCATCATCTTCCTGAGAGAAAAACACAGCACTATATAATAGCTCTGAAACACCTGCAGCAGCCCTAAAAGTGCATTTCCCATAGCTTTGAGAAAGATCAATGTGACTTGGTATAAGCGTTTTTCCTCCATTCTTCCATAGTCCCTCTTCTTCCCAGTTGTGTTCTAAACTTCCAGGTTAGTGCAGTCCTCTAGAGGCTAAAAAGGGCTTGACCTGGTATAAAAAGCCATGTTTTTACCACGTAATAAATATTTAAAATGGTGTATCAGTGTAAATAAATGCTAAATTCCGTGAGCCCAGGGAATGGCATTAACGTGTTCTGCTCGCTGAAACATTTATGGAATCAGTGTCAGCCAACAGAACACAGCCAAAAGGATTTTTTTTTAAAGGTAAACTGGAGTGCTTTTAAAATAAATACTAGGAGTTGTTTAAGATCTTCAATTATTAACAGATGAAAAGCGTGGGCTGAAAAAGTGCAAACAATCTCTTTTGTTGCACTTTCCCTAATCCCTGTGCAGTTCTCTGTGTCCAGCCTGGAGTGAGCTCCTCAGAGCAGATGCTGTGCCTTAACAGATGTCTGGAGAGAGTCTAGCACACAAATAAGTACATTTAGAATGCCAAATATTTGAAAACCCTTTATTTTTATATTTTCTTCTCAGGACTTAAGTTCAAGACCCTATGTTTATGGTTGGCCAGCACTGACATTGCCAGCCTTTGCAAACAGCACTGTGAAAACTTGGCTGTGCTGTAGAAGGCAGCTATGGGATCACCTCCTTCAAATCCAGAGGCTAGCTCTGCAGTCTGACTAGGTCACCCTGATTTCATTAGGATTATCAGCTGCACAGATCATTGCTAGGAGTGAAAGCACAAGTGAGAAAAAAATGCCAAAGGTATTCAGTGGTGTGAACACCTGTGTGGGTGATCGCTGTGGATTGCACCATGCAAAGATAGAGAGCATACATGAGTTGGGACAGAGAAATCAGGTTTTTATAAGTTTAACTCTCTCTTCTTCCTCTGCACAGAGAAAGAGCATGTAGAATTCTCAGCACTGGTTAGAAAATCTTTGTGACTGCTTATAAGGGGGTGGTTTACCTTGGTTCACTCTGATCAGGAATGCACCTGCACCTCTGGGCTTCCAGAACACAGAATTGACGTGCTTTGAAGCACGTGAGGTTTTTATTTAAAAAGTTACTCTGTTCCACGTACCCATGGCTCTTCCCCCATCCCTTAACCCCTCCTCATGTCCCTGCTCTCCCCTCTGCCAGTCCAATGAGTTTTCTGTGTCTGGGCACGGTTCCTGTGCCATGCCTTGCAGCAGCTCTTCGTGCTGCAAGCAGCTGCCTGACAGAACAAAGCAATTTGCAGCAGCTGTGCTGCAGCAGTAACAGCAATGTGGGGAGCCTGGTGATGTGCATGGATCCCTTGCCTTTCTGCAAGCAGCATCCATTTCATCTCCTGAGGGCATTTGTAAAGCTGCCTCATAGTCAGTGGTTTTTTAACTTTCAGAAACTCTCTGAATACTTTGATGGTAACGTATTTGAGTTTGCTAATTGCTGGAATCATCTGGATTTAAAAGCAGGCTGCCCTGAAGGGATGCTGCACAGCACACACATCGATTCATGCTAAAAGCATTCAGTACCTCATGTCCTCTTCAAAGCTGGCTTATTATCCTCAAGAAGCTTTTCTCTAATTAAGCTGGCTGAAGGTCCTGTACATCTTCTGGTGGTACATCTTCTCCTGGACCATCTGAACATCATCCCAAGTTTGTTTGTTTTCACAAAGACTGCTTTGTTAACACACAGGGCATTGCTCTGTGCAGATATTATCTTCTCTGGACATCTGCAGTAGGCTGAAGCACTTTCATGGTGTGAGTGTTAATGAAGCTGGTTTTAAAATGGGAGAGCTTTTCTGTTCATCCTTTTGCCTGCCCTCAGTACCCTCTCAAGAGCACTGGGTATAACCTACAATGAATGTTAAAATTAATTAATAATAATAATTAAGGGTAAATTACATAAAACCTGATATTAGAACTCTGAACCTCATAAGCTTGGCTACATTTTGGATTAACAAGGCTCCTAAAGTCACTGAAAAAAAGGAGGCCTTTGTTTGTTTCTGTGAAGATTTATTTGAAGGAACAAATATTTAAATGTTCAAAGTTTGTGTAGGTTTTTTTCAAGTTTGCAGTCATCTGTGGTCTTTTAACTTTCTTGCACTGTTCTACCTTGATTGGGAGGTACAAACAAAATCAATTGTTTTAATTTTGTGGGGAATGTAACATTCCTGACCCATGTAAAGAATTGGAGTACTGCTGGTGTTGACTGCACTTCATTTTCTGTGCATATGTAGAATTAGTAGACTGAAAGACGTGGGCATTGAGAGGAAGAGGTTAACTGCCTCATGTAAGCACAGCAATATTTTTTTCCCCCAGAGATATTGCTTATCAAGAAGAGCACCTAGAGGCAACTGAGCAAGCAGAGTGGCCCACTCTTGTGCAGGATGTTTTGATGCTGCCAGTAATGTAGTTCATGTAAAAAAGCCCTGTGAAAGCCAGAATGTTTCATGCTGAATGGCACTGCCTTTGGATAGCAGCACATCCTTTGGATGGATAGCTGTTAAGAGATAACTGACCTGCCTGTAAAACCCTGAAAAAGTGCTCTGACATCTGAGAGATGTTAGAATCCAGCCAGAACTTGCTAGCAGGCAGTGAGGGATGCTGCTGGCCAGGCAGCTGATGCCACATTTGGTTGCTTCTGCTCTGCTCCATCACGGCTGTGGAGCAAAGGCTGTCCTGCCTTAGCTGGGAGCTGACAAGTGGATTGCCTACAAGGGAAAGTGCTTGTCAAGAGATGTGTCATCCTCATTAGAAAGTATTTAAATTGGTTAAAAAAAAAAAGAAAAAAAAAGAGTCTAAGATCTTAGATGATAGATTTTAGAAGTTATTAGCTATCACAAGCTCTCTTGGCAGATGTATAACAGACATTTACAACTCATGAATCACATTTTTCAAAAATCACAGCTAATACCAACTTCTCTGAGGAGATGACAGCATTTGCAGGAGACATTAATGACTTCTGGCTCTCAGTCATTGCAAAATCATGAGCTTGTAATTGTTCTGATCTGGCTATTTGTAGACTATAGTTTTCCAGAGGTCTCTCAAAGCTTCCATCATTAATAACTTGCCAGTGACAGTGATTGCCATCGTTCCTACCCAAAGTGATAACTTTAAGATCTTTGTAGATGCAAGTCCTTACTGAAGGCTTATGAGGCTGGCTTTATTGTTCTGGTTTTACAAAATGAGGGGAAGGAGACAGAGGGAGGCACACAAATCTGCAGCTCGAGTCAAGTGCATCTGAGGGTGCAGCTGCTTAGTGATTTAGGAAACTTGGCTACAGGTCACCTTGCCTGGGCCACTCTGGGCATGTTTGACTTGCTCAGGATTAGGACTTTCAGCAGTCTTGTACCTCAACAATCATGTAATAATATTTTGCTCATATCTATTTCTGGGCAACCTCTGTTAAAAGGTGATCCAGAACTCTTGGGACAAAACCAGCACTGCTGGCTCTGACTCTCCCTCTGTTGAGACTGAATTAGATGAGGTGGATGTGGAGCACAGGAGGATCCTAAGAGGGCTGGGAGCTCTCACTCGATATGGGTTTGGTGATTCTTGGGCATCTCAGGCTCTGCTTGGGGCTGGCTGCACTTCTGGAAGCACCCAGCACCAGAGCAGGGACACGACTTCAGTTTGCACCACTCCCTGTGCTCTGGAGGCAGCTCTGGGCACCCCAGCATTTGCCCTCTGGTGTGTGTCGTGGTTCCTGTCCCTCTTCAGGCCTGTTCTTTGTTTTTCCTGTGCTTTAACTCTCCTCAGTACCGTGTGTGCAACCCCTTAGGCCTGATTTTCAAGATCCAGCAAGCCAGCTGATAAATTCCCTCCTCAGGGTGGGGGTATTTTGGTAATACCTGTTTCACATGTAAGGTAATACCTGTTCCACTTTGGTCTGTGATCTGGGAAGTGGAGGTAAATTTCTGAAATGTTCAGGATCTTCTGGAGGGAGGTAATCTGTAAATGTACATCTTTGCATCATCGAGATGATGAGTTCAGGTGAGGGGGAACAAAATAAAACTGAAACACTACTGTGCAATTTATAGCCTCTCTGAATTTTGTTCTCTTGCTGGTAAGTGCTTCCTTCTGTTCTCTCTGCAGGTCTCCAGGTGGTTTTAAATTCAATTATCAAGGCCATGGTCCCTTTGTTGCACATTGCCCTGCTGGTGCTGTTTGTCATTATCATCTATGCCATCATTGGACTGGAGTTATTCATGGGGAAGATGCACAAGACCTGCTACCATGTGCAAGGGGGACTGATAGGTAAGGGGACCACTCTCAAACACACCAAGATTTTCAGAGGGAGCCCTAAGACAGCATTTCTTTGGCACAGGAGATGGGTGCCTGTTGCTCACTGCTCATGTACTCCTCAGGGCTTTCACAATTTCACCCTGTAGAATGAGCTACACAGGACATGGTGTCACAGAAATGAACAACTCATATATTTATTTATTAATCTCATCCACAAATGCATCTTTGTTTTAAACCAGTATCACTGTAAAGGAATATATAATTCACAGCAGTATCTTTTTTTTAGTATCTTTTTTTTTTTTTAGTCATAGGCTACAACTTTGATTAGAAGTGCAACCAGAAAGAAAACAAAATTATATTAATGGGAAGAAACTTTTTTTACATCAAATCTGTCAGGAAATNTATATACTAATATATTTATATATTAATATATTTAATATATAAATATTAATATATTAATAATATTACCTAAAATAATGCATAAGTAATTTTATATATAATAGATTATATTATATATAGAATACATATAGTAATAATGTGCATTAATATAGTTAATTATTAATATAATGATGTGATTGTTTATGCTTATTTATTAATATTATTTATTAATATCAGCATCTAATTCTGATATTACTGTNGGTGGTTTTAAATTCAATTATCAAGGCCATGGTCCCTTTGTTGCACATTGCCCTGCTGGTGCTGTTTGTCATTATCATCTATGCCATCATTGGACTGGAGTTATTCATGGGGAAGATGCACAAGACCTGCTACCATGTGCAAGGGGGACTGATAGGTAAGGGGACCACTCTCAAACACACCAAGATTTTCAGAGGGAGCCCTAAGACAGCATTTCTTTGGCACAGGAGATGGGTGCCTGTTGCTCACTGCTCATGTACTCCTCAGGGCTTTCACAATTTCACCCTGTAGAATGAGCTACACAGGACATGGTGTCACAGAAATGAACAACTCATATATTTATTTATTAATCTCATCCACAAATGCATCTTTGTTTTAAACCAGTATCACTGTAAAGGAATATATAATTCACAGCAGTATCTTTTTTTTAGTATCTTTTTTTTTTTTTAGTCATAGGCTACAACTTTGATTAGAAGTGCAACCAGAAAGAAAACAAAATTATATTAATGGGAAGAAACTTTTTTTACATCAAATCTGTCAGGAAATTTATTTATTTCAAATTATTTGCAGAAAGAAATATTCACATTTCAAAATAATTCAATGGCACTCTCACTCATCTAACCATCTGTTCATTTTTGTTTGATTTATTGATCTTGAACAGCAGCTATTTCTCATGTGGTAGAGGGTATTAATGCCTAGTACCTAGTTCAGCTCATAAGAAAATAGTGTACAGCAGAAAATTGTTTCAGAAATTCTGCATTTTCTGCTTTTCTAATGCTGGCAGATTTCATTTTCTGGACATGATGCTAGAACTGTAATGAACTGTCACTTTGGTTCCCATCTTTAAAGTGGGGTTTTTTTCCTCCTTTCTGTCTGGAAGTATTTACATTATTTATGTATAAATATAAGTAATATATACTAATATATTAAGATGTATTAATATATATTTAATATATAAATATACCTAAAATAATGCATAAGTAATTTTATATATAATAGATTATATTATATATAGAATACATATAGTAATAATGTGCATTAATATAGTTAATTATTAATATAATGATGTGATTGTTTATGCTTATTTATTAATATTATTTATTAATATCAGCATCTAATTCTGATATTACTGTTTCTGGCAGTCTTTAGAGATCAGAATGTGATCACAATTTTGGAAAATTCCATTGTTTACCATCTAATAAGATGAGAAACAAACATAATTACCCACTCACCTACACAAAGATACATACCTGCATCTGTTAAAAATGCAGCACTAAGATCTGAAATCTGTATATTTTAAAAAATCCCATTGCAGAAGTTTTTGTGCCACTCAGTGCTGCACCTCCAGGATTAACCCAGCTGCCAGGCGACTGCGCGTGCTGCTTTGGCATTAATTTCTTTTTGGTAAGGAAGGAAAGGAATTAGCAGTGTAAATAATCCCCTGTAAGGACCTTGTCAGCTAAACCACCACAGGAAATTCACATTTCTGCCGCGTTTCAAACTAAACCCGAGACGCTGCAGTGGGAAAACGCTGGCCGTGCCACGCAGCCTGATGGGGCCATAGGCTCGATCTAATGTGCCCTGGCGTGTTTAAAGGCATGAACTCTTCCCCGCAGCAGGGTGTGCTCTGGGGAAAAAAAAAAGTTCATGCCAGTTTTGACTCGAAAATTTGACAGCTTGGCTACTATTATTTGTTGCCAAAAGAAAGCGAAGCGCGACGGCGAGCGGTTGCCCGTGCGCTCCTGAGAAATCTGCCAAACCCAGTGCAAAATCCGTTTGTGAAAGCCCGCCGCCCTTTCGCTCGCTCATCGGCGTGTCGGACGGTTTCCTCCAGCTGGTTTTTCCCCCTTTCTCTCCTTTAAGACACACCTGCAGAGGACGATCCGTCCCCGTGCGCCCCTCAGTCGGCCCACGGGAGGCAGTGTCAGAACGGCACCGAGTGCAAGGCGGGCTGGGAGGGGCCCAAGCACGGCATCACCAACTTCGACAACTTCGCTTTTGCCATGCTCACCGTGTTCCAGTGCATCACCATGGAGGGCTGGACTGACGTGCTCTACTGGGTACGTATCCGAAACGCCAGGCTGGGAGTGCTGCTCCTGCTCACAGCTGTGTGCAAACCTGGGGGCTTTGGCTTTCCTGCTTGTTGTCTACAGTGAAGGCATGGTCGCTGGCATGGAGCTTGAATTAACTCAGCTTTCTGTCAGGTGAAACTTAGCTTGAATTAACTCAGCTTTCTGTCAGGTGAAACTTAGCTTGAATTAACTCAGCTCTCTGTCAGGTGAAACTTAGCTTGAATTAACTCAGCTCTCTGTCAGGTGAAACTGTTAGCTTGGACTAACTCAGTTCTGTGTCAGGTAAAATTGTTAGCTTGGATTAACTCATCTTTCTGTCAGGTAAAACTGTTAGCTTGGACTAACTCAGTTCTCTGTCAGGTAAAACTGTTAGCCTGAATTAACTCAGTTTACTGCCAGGTAGAGGCGTTATCTATTGTCAATGTTAATGTTGACTTTCCATGGATGTTTTAATTTTGAATGATGGCAGATGGCTTACTGATCTGGAGGTTTGCAATGTACCTTGGTTGAGCAGAAAGTCATTGAAAGACCCTCTCTGCAGGAGTGAAACATCTCATTCATCTCCAGATTACTGATGTGGAAGGATTTGTGACAGACAGCTGTGTGCTCTACCCATGGCATTTGTGCTACAAAGGCACTACACTGATCAGCTCATAGGTTTTATAAGAAAGGCCTCACCAATTCCAGCAGTACTCCTGCTTATGACTTTTGTCATAGAAGAATTTATTCTAATGCTATTAGCTCTGATACTGGTATCAATCATGCTCGCATGTTTGGCCAAAATATGACATTACCTGTAATATAAATGGAGTCTCATCTTGTCCTATAGCCTAATTCTGGGCATTTCAGCAACTTTAATTTGTGCCTTTTAATTCCTAATATGTTGGGAAATTCACTGCAGTACAATTATACTCCAGGAGTTAATGTCAGGTTTAGCTTTCACCAGTAAATGATGGATAAATGTGTTTCTAGGTGCAGCTCTGGCCATCAGCTTTTGCAGCAGTATGTTGTGACCTGGGACTTCCATTCACACTCAGCACAGTCCTGTCTCTGTAAGACTAACCCAGAGCCTCACCAGCCTGCAAGTGAGGCATGTCCTGACACACCTGGCTCTCCAGAGGGTAGGATGTGTTAAATCAGTGATGCAGTTTGGCTTGAGAAGGCTCAAAGCACACAGAAGGATAATCTGGGCTGAGGCAGCTTGCACTGTTAGTCAACAAGCTTCTCTCTTAAACATGAGCCTGAATCTGCCTTCTACCCACCAGTGATTCAGGGTTTGCAAGATTTCCCTTTGAAGATTTAGCTTATCTGCAAAGGTTGGTCCCTGTGTGGAACAGCTACAAGTTGTCTCTTTATCTTCTTAAGCTTAGATTAGAATAGTGACTGTAGCTTCCTTTTAATGCCTGAGATAAAGGGCAGAGATCAAACCACAAGGGGAGTCTGGGTCTCGGAGAAAAAAAGTGCCACGACTAGAAAAGAGGGTATAAATTAATAAAATAATGGAGAGCAGAAGTTAAAGTCAGAGGAGAAACTGGGCAAAACTGCTCCACAGTTCAACTATGGCTGCATATAATATACCTGTCTTTTTCACCACATTTAGCTCATATTTCTCCCTGCTGTGTGTGATTGAGAGGATTTATTTACAGGGAAAAGGGGAGAGAAAATTATTGTCACAGTTGCAGTTACAAATTGTATCAGAGGAAGAAATGAAGGTAATTTTGGCCCTGTATACCATTCAGAATTGTGAAACCTCTCCACAAGTTATCATCAGTTTCTCCAAAGACTTGTGCTATGAAAGACCCTTCCAATTCCTACCGTTTAGGGCCCATGTGTCATGTTCATGGCTTGATATGAATCATGTTTAACTCATTATCAGTTATCTAATAACAGGAGCCAGAAGCATATACTCACTTCCAAAAGATTTTCTACCATAACTGCAGCAGGCAGTCTGATTTTTATGGTGTGTCCCTGCAGCAAACTGGGTTTTAGTGGTTGGCTTTTGTTTGGTATTCAGACAGCTGCTTTTTTTTTTCCACTGATTTCCTGAGCTGTTCTTTCTTTTTCTTTAGAGACAGAATGCTGAACTTAGCCCTTAAATTAATACAGATTGGTGGTCATTATTTTTAGGGCCATGCATACAGTGAGCCTTTTAGATTATGGCATTGTTAGAATGCTTGCTTTGGGAAGAGCAGAAATATTTGTTATCATCAGTTCTCAGTTATTCCTAGACAAGACTACAAAAGATAAGAGTTAGCACTGCAGAAAAAATTGTCAGTATTTGAAGAGGAGGAAATTTATTTCATAAAGGAAAAAAGTACCAGCTATGTTTAAAGACCATGAAATGCAAGGTTTGAGTAAATACCTGAACTCCTGAGCTGGCAGATATTCTTGGTTAGGCTGCTGGAAACAATCCTGAGGGTACTATTGTCCCATCTGACTTTTTCTTTGTGCTGTATGGACAAAGCAGACAGGATTCAGCTCTGCTCAGTATTTGCCACTTGGTGAGGGAGGTGTCTGAGGTGTTTCCTTCTGCAGAGGGGTCTGTGCCATGCTGGGGGCAGGTGTTGCTTGGGCTCCTGCTGCAGGGCACACCTAGGAGAAACACCATTGCTTTGATATTTATGTGTAGGAGCAGTCTCTGAACACTCCCACTGTCATTTCATGTAATTTCCAACCATACCTACTTTGGTTTATACAGTCAGATTTAGAGGCCATGGCAAGGGCATTCCACCTTAATTCAGCCAGATCAAAAGGAAGAGTACTCTGGATAGTAAAGGATAGGAAAGATGCAACATTTCAGTTGC
Organism: Phainopepla nitens; assembly: GCA_013400175.1. Classification (NCBI taxonomy): domain Eukaryota; kingdom Metazoa; phylum Chordata; class Aves; order Passeriformes; family Bombycillidae; genus Phainopepla; species Phainopepla nitens. Next base: position 254,427 of record VXBQ01014372.1, on the reverse strand, counting down.
TGAAGGAGGAATTTTACAAAGTGAGGTAGGATACAAATATTTATCTTAAATTTACTGTGAGCCACTGTTTCCTTACTGCAGTCTGACTCACACATAACTTTATTCCCCAGTTTTTGCCTTTCTGGCTGAGGAAGAGAGGACTTGTCACAGACAACCCATTGGGAGCTGCATCTCCACAGGGTGCAGAGATAGGAGGCTATTCTCTTCTCAGCTCTGAAAGATCTCCTGAAACCACAGTGAGGTCACAAAAATTAAGTTTTGCTTTATAAGGAAGTAAACCTGCACAGTTGTTTAAATTAGAAATACAGAGTTTGTTGTCCATTTTACTCTGAAATTGCAGATTAAAAAACAGTGTAAGGAAATTTTGGCTGCAAATCGGACAGTTTTGCAGACAAAAATTTTAGGTGATGATTTTTCAGAGGTCATTCATTAAACTCAACAGTGTAAGCTAATGGGCTAGTATTTAAAAGTGCTGAGCATTCAAAGCTCAAGCAGACTGTCAAGTTCTTAGCTCCTCTGCAATTCAGGGCAGATAACAAGGCTTGAATCTGGGGTCCTGCTGGGGTCAATGGCAAAATTCTTATTAATTTCAAAAGGTCAGGTTCTCACTTTGTATTTGGCAAAATCTTGATCATGCTGTTGAGACTTCTCACGTGCAGTCATGAGGATTACAGATGCCTCATCAGGGCCTTGGTATCTGTTGAGATTAGTCTTCCAAGGACATACATGTGGATGCAGAGAGTTTTCTTTGCTCCCTTCTTAAATCTGAAAATGTGTGCCTGACCTAAAACTCAGCAGAACGTCAGATAAAGTTCTGGGCTGAATTACTTGGCTGGAAGTGTTGAGGCAGTGGAGCAATTCCCTTGCTTTGAACTTTTCTATGAGTGCTTCTCAGTTACATATTCTTGTTTTCTAAAAAAACCCCAACCAATCCCAGCTTTTGAAAGCTACCTGGATCTCTGCATTCCTCTCAGTGGGAATGGAGGGAGCTTAGCCCATTTCAGCATGTTGCCCTGAAAAATACAGTGGTCATTTCATGAACCCAGTGTCTGTCCTGTGCCACAGTTTGCAAGGTTAAAGCTGCATGTTTGAAGGTTGGAAAGCTGTGTGACCTCCCACAAGCCCTAGAGTCCTAATCCCCTGTATAGCTCTTCAAATTTTAATTTCACTTTCCTGCTTCTTTCTTCATGCTTCCACCTGTGCAGGGAAGCCTGCCTCCTCTCTCATGGAGTACTGTGATCCACATCCTCACAAAAAAATAATCAGAGACAGGGAAGCAATAAACTTTTATTCCCTAGAAGGACTTGGCATCACTAAGATCAATACACTTTCCAATCTCTCCTCTGGCTCTTAGGAGATAAGACTTGTTGTGAGTAGATTGGTTTCTTTTGAAATGAGAAAGAAAAATGTTAGGGAAAACGGTTTGACACTGCTTTCATGGAAGGTAGGATAATTACTTAAAAAGAGCCAAATTTTTAGCATGAAATAACTGTATTGGACAGGATGAAAATCTGTGCAAAACAGCCTTGTTGACTCTTCACTGAAGAACTGATCTTTTTTGAAGGGAGCATTAAGTGTTTGTAGAAACACATCTCTGCTGCCTCAGTCTTACAAGTTTATTTTGTCCCATGCCAGGCTCCTCTGTCTCATGGCAGTGCATCCACAGAACCACTGAGCAGACAGGCCCCTCTTGTGATATGTCACATTATAACTTTTCCTATGCATTACAGAAGGATTTGAGGTTATTATTCTCCAAACTCTCCTTAAGGTATGAGCCAGCATTAGCAGCTCGCTTGGTGCAGGCACTAAGGCCCTGTTCTGAAGATCCATCCATCTCGGAAACTTCCAGCAGCAGATGAAAATCCAAATGTTGCTAATTGGATCATTTGGTATTTTGTAATCAGTCTCTGCTGCAGTCCATGTTTTGTATTGTCTTGTTGACCAAGGAAGAAAATTAATCTCTGAGCAGTTTATAACGTAGTGTTTAAATATTTGTAGGCACTGTTTGTCTTCACTTAATCTTTTTCTAATCTGAGGAGATTCAGTTCTTTCAACCTTCCCTAATGGATCTTCTTTTTAATTATTTTTAATCAGTTTGTTACTGTCCTTCAGGGGAAGCTTTGTTTCTGAGTTAAAGACAATTTAGCCAGAGTCCTATCTCTGGGAAGGTTTTCATCTTTGTGTGAAATGTGCTCTCTGCAGCTGGAGACCTGTGCCACTGCATGCAAATCTATCCACTGCAGCCCCAGTTTTACCTGCCTGGTCTCTCCACTGCCCTGCATCTCAGCAATTGTACATACAAATGAAAACAAAGCACAGAGAAATTGCAAAACACAACCTTATGTTGTTGTATTGGGCTGGCCACTTTGCTGGGTAGTGCAGAACCTGGGCCTGAGTTGTTCTGCTTGCCCCTTACAGCTTGAATTCTAGGATTGAGTAAGTCTGCTTGATCTGCTTGAAGATTATTAATAACAACCTGAGCAGCCCTGAGCCTGCCATCAGTTTTGGAGTCTTGGCTCTGACCCATGTCATTTGGACAACACTCCAGAATACTTGGTCGAGTCTCTGAAAATAACATGCAGTTCCTCAGGAACAATTCACCTCGAGGCTCTAAGTGTAAACTAAAGAGTGTGGAATTATTATGGATGGGCTAAGGCCAAGCTTGGATGACATCCAGGGCACTAACCTGTGCCTGGAAGAGATATCCAAACTGGCACATAATAGGTTGACTCCCTCAGATTTAAAAAATCCTTGTTAGTCTTCCCCAGCCCCTAGGCAAGGAAATGAGTTAATAGTGTAGAACAGTGCAGTGAGAGACACAACACAGGGAGATTGAATCAGAGCAAACCTTCAGGAGCATCACATCCCCAGGGACAGCAGAGAGAAGCCCACACAGATGCAGTGGGTTAAACAGGCTGTCCTGGAGCTTCCCCCCACCCCTCAGTCTCTGAGCTCATACTTTCAAGAGTGGCTAAATCAGCTTGAAACACGGGCTCACAGTTCCCTCACAGCTCCCATCGTGAAATCAAAATGGAACAAATTGAACAACAGATGTCATTTACTTTGCTGACAGCACTGACAGATTCTGTGAGCTTTTCTCACCCCCCTCCTCCAGCCTGTGGCAGCCAATGAGGAAGACGTGAGAAATTCAGAGATGTTGCCACAAAGTGGAAGACATTAAACGCAGAGCTGCAACCCCCAATTTTCGCCAGCTGTGTTTTTCCTTCTAACCCTTTATTCTTGCAGCACTTAAGCTTGAATTAGTAAGGCTTTCCACAAAAGAGAACGATCTGATTCTAAGAATATATCTGTCTACATGTTTCCATGGTGTTTATTCCCCATCCACCTCCACCCCTCCAAGAAAATGCTGGGCTTTTATTGTTTGGGGGTTGAGGTTTTTTGGTTTTTTTAATCATCTTTTTGGCAGGGGTTTGCATGAATGTGAAAAATTTACAGAGAATAAGCACGCAAGTATGAGCAACCCATCACTGTGATTGCAGAGGTTATTTCAGCTCCATCTGCTGAAACAGTGGTGGGCAAGGGGAGAGGGGCCACAGTTCAGAGCACTGAAGGGCCACTGCAGCATCAATGCACTGAAAAAGCAATTTCCACACTTAATTTGCATAAATGCTGACCTCAATCTGTTTTCCTTTTCCTCGTTGACAACTGCACATGCAACTGTAATGGTTGCTGTGCCACAGACTTGAAAGTGAGTAACAGCAGTGACTTACTCCTTGGCACCTGCCACCAAAACCTGCTGCTGAACATTTGTTCAGTACACTTGTTGTGTGAAATGAAGACTTTATGAGCCCTTCAGAACTCAACTTTGGACTTCTCAGCCCTCTTCCTCTATATAAGAGGAAACTCTCTATTAAAAATTAGCTTTTTTTGGGTTGGTTATGGGAGGTGTTAATAGAGACCCTCTGCCCAGAGCTCCTGTGTGGGAAGGACCTTTTTAATTGCCCTGTCTTTCTGTTGCCCTTTCACTTTACTTTCTTCTTTTGTTCTTCTTTAGACTGTATCCTAATTGCTGCTGTCTAATCACCACAGAGACCTTTCTTGTCTTTAATCTTTCATCTTTTGTCCCAGAGCTCTACAATTAAGAGCTAAAACTACTGGGACATTTCTACACAACTTAGGATTTTGAGTGCCTCTGTTTGTGGGTGCACTGCTTAAGCCCTACCACCAGTTTTATCTAGAATTGATGACTGATGCTTCTGAAAAAATATCATCAGAATCATTAGCTGTGGACCCATATCTACTAGACAAATTCACAAATAGCAGACTGGTTCATTATCCAGATCCTGGGAAAGAAAAAGACAAGGAAATATGCCCAAGGTCAGGACACAAGTCATGTGTCTGGAACCATTTATTAAATTATTGTTTATTATGAGTTTAACTTGTTTCAACATCTTGCTTTTAAGCCAAAGTGCAATACAAAAAATAAATCATCACCAGTCTTACTGTGACTATTCCTGCCTCAAAGAGAATTGGTCCATCAATATTTGCTTTATTCACTGGTTTCAGAGGGATTTCTGCCTGGGCAGGATTTGAGGGCTCAGTATGATGAGTGGTCATGCCATCATGTGTGTGGTTTCTCTGCACCCATGGCCCACTCTAGAACTGTCTCCTTGTACCTCCAATCCCCTGAACTGCACCCAAATTGGAGACCTAAAAACAGTACTGAGCACGTCTTCCAAAAGACACCAAGAGACCAGGAGTGTAAAAGGAAGGGTTCAGAAGTCAATCAGAGGAATCAGTTTTCCTGCTGGGAAGGACTGGGTGAGTTTTGGTGGGTGAGAGGCTGGAGATGACCCAGCACTGTGCACTCACAGCTGTGTCCTGGGCTGCATCCAAACCCTGTGGGCAGCAGGGGAAGCAGGGCTTGGGATTCTGCCCCTCTGCTCAGCTCTGGTGAGCCCCACCTGAGTGCTGCATGCAGCCCTGGGGGCCCCAGAGCAGGCAGGATGTGGAGCTGCTGGTGTGAGTGCACAGGAGGGCTGTGAAGGTCATCACAGGGCTGGGGGAGCTCTCCTGGGAGGAAATTCTGCGAAAGGCTGAGAGAGCTGAGGTTGTTCTGTCTGGAGAACAGGAGGAGAGCTCCAGGGACACCTCCCAGAACCCAAAGGGGGCCTACAAGGGAGCTGGAGAGGCCCTCTTTACAAGGGATGCAGTGAGGGGACAAGGGGTAATGAATTAAAATGGAAAGTGGGCCAATTTAGATCAGATTAAAAGAAGAAAATGTTTACAATGAGGGTGGGGAAGCTCTGGCACAGGTTGCCCAGAGAGGTGGTGGGTTTCCCCATCCCTGGAAACATTGAAGGGCAGGTTGGACAGGGCTGTGGGCAGCCTGATCCTGTGGAAGTTTCCCTTCTCACTGGTGGGGTTTGGATTAGATGGCCTTTGAGGGTCCTTTCCAACCCAAATTATTCTGTGAATATTCACCACAGAGCATCGACTTTATTGATTTTAAAGCCTATCTAGAACAAATCAGTCAGGATTTTGTGCTGATCCTGCCTAATGGTGCTGCTTATAAGACCATAAGAAAAGGAGAAGGGGCAGCCTTGTCTGTCAGAAATACAGTTCAGTCAGGCTCTTTGATATATATTCCCCAGCAAACCTCTAGAGCTTTTGGAATATCTCTGAGTGCCTATCAGACAAAGATTTATCATCTGTGTGCTAGGAGTTCTAGGTATTGTACTTTTTATTTGAGAATTCTGGATGTGATTTCACAACTGGAAACTGGATTAGTTATCTAAAATGTAGATTTTTCCTAGGATTCCTAGATTGTGAACTGGATATATAGGAACTTGGATATACTGATCAAATGCAAAAAAATAATTGACAGTCTTGCCTTCACTTATTAAAGAAGGTAGTGATTATCTACATCTTACTGTGCTGTTTTTCATAATCTGTATTTTTAAGGACTTAATTGACTATGGAAATCAATGAATAGTGTGTGCTTGTATATTCCTGTGCATGCAGCAATCAGTACTCTTCTGATGTAGTTGTGGAAGAATTTGCTACCAATCTACACTGAGATAAATAGGAGCATTTATAAAACAGCAATACAGTAATACAGGCAGAAAATCCTTTCTGGATAAGCAGCCATGCAGATGTAAACACAAAATAAACAGAGACAGGAAGGGATAGCCCAGAATTCTAAGAGGAAATGAAATTTTTAGATTTGGAAACCCACTATCATAAGGGATATTTTTGTGCTTGAATTGAGCACTTTATTCTTTTGGAGTGAATTTCCAAAGACTTTAAAGAGTGAAAAGGTTTTTACATAGCTGAGTAGCAGGAAGAGATGGAAGTGCTGCAGTGGCTGTAATGAAAGAGCTGTGGCTAAATAGCCTTTGGGCCCTTGGGTGACTTTTTCAAAGCCCAACCTTTTCCTTTTAAAGGGAAAATAAAAAAAAGTTGTACACACTCGTGTGGGAATAAGGCAACTCCCATAAAGCTCTGTGACTTTTACCTCTGGAGCTCTGAATTCAGATCCTGATTAAGTCACACGAGTCCAAACAATTTTTGGAGGTCACTCCATGGTATTTCTGTAAATTGCAAATTCACTCAACGAGCAGCCCTGTAACCTGTCCCCTGAGAGGAGGGAGAGCCTCCCTGCCCATCGGCAGGTGCAGAGCACTGCAGGTGGACTGAGGGCATGAACCTCCTCTCTGCAGATCCACTGCTCAGGAGCCATGAAGTGCAGAGCTGTGCAGAGATAGGCCTTAGAAAATATGATAAGCAAGATAATAGAAAAATAGAAGTTAATAATGAAGCTTTATCCTTTTTTTAAGCTATTACAAGCAAACATTGTTCAAGACAAAAATCTATGTGCAACTTTACTAATTGGCTTAAGCATATACCTGTCAGCTTTAACATTATTCTATTAGCTAGAAAGCTTTTTAAAGCCTTATAACCTAGAGAATTTCAGCCAGTGTTGTTATAGCATGAACCCTCAACATCTTTTGTGTCTCACCTTATAATAAAACTGATGCTGGAATAAAAGCTCAAAGAGTGCCTTCCAACAATCCTGTCCCCTTCTCGTTATATTTAGTAATCCAGCAGAAAGTAATATCATGATATCCCCATTGATGTCAGCTGCTGAGTACAGAAGAGGCAGGGACAATGATCTGTCAGCCATCTTATCAACCAGCAGAAGGGGTCAAGAGCAGGGGCTGGGCACAGCAGAGTGCAGGATGTGTTTGGGGAAGTCCTGCAGACCTGCTCAGTCTGGCCTCACGTCTTTAAGAGCCCAGCCTGGCTCAGTGTCTGCCCTGCTCCTTCCCCACTGCTCTGTGTGACCCAGACAGCTTCAGAGCAGAGCCAGCGACCTGAGCCACCACTGGAAAGAAACCAACTCACTTCTGAGGGAACAGCTCTGGGGGAATTTTTTACACCCTCAAAGTGCAGCAGTTTCAGCATGCTCTAGAATGTGAGTTGCTTTATCACTTGGCAGTAATTGAATTTCAATATTTCACTTTTGGTTAACATGTTTCATGTTAAACTGAATTGAGATACGTTTAATTTTTTTTTCACTTTTACATATTAAGCCTGGAGAAAGTGAGCAAGGTGGCAAAGCAAGAGTTTTATTGGAACTTGGAATTTTTCTTTGATGTAAGGATTTCTTGCTGTGTAACTGATGTTTTTAGTGGGAGTTCAGAATCCCTGGATTGCCAAACATGCTGCAGAGATAAGTAGCACCAGTTTCCACAGAAAAACAGAGAAGTCCCTCAAGAAAGCACAAAATTACAGGTGGGATGGGATACATATAAATGGTAGCTTCCTGATTGTTTTTGTTTCCCCTCCCTGTGCTGACTAGAGGAATTTCCCAGGGGTAGTTGTACTAACAAAATCTAATATGCTGAGATTTTGTCAGCAAATCCACTCTTCAGATAGCTGATTTGCCATGATGATGCACGTCCCTTTGGAACACTACCAGTGCTAATAAAAGTTGCAGCTTTATGAAAACAAAAGCCAGTAACACTGCTGAGATTTTTTAAGTGAAGGGAGAGCCTAAGGTTTTTTTTCCTCTCTTTTGTAAAGTGTGAAGCTAAATAGCCTTTGCCATCTGTTGAAGTTGTACAGTAGACTCGTGTGAAGGCCATTGGAAATCACAGATTTAACTAGGACACTGCTAAACACACTCAGTATTTCCCCTCCAGTGCTGCACAGGGCGTTGATTCTAGGTTGGTGGCTGGACTTGATCTTTAGAGGCCTTTTCCAGCCTTAATGGTTCTGTGATTCCCTACCTCTCCAGCAAGCACACACTGAGAAATACGGCATCAGGAAGCATTTTCAACAGCAATCACTGGCAGTGGAACACAGCTCAGCTCAGGCATTGTGTGCCACAGACATTCTGACCTGCTGGTGTTTGACTGCAAGCTGTAATTCTCTTCCTTACCCCCAGACAGAGACCTTGTATTTTCCATAATGGCTCAGTCTGGTAAAGAACATCAGACTGTAAAAAACAATGTGCACCCGAGCCGAAAACAGATGAAATATGAATGTGGAACTTTACTAACGAGCAAAATAATGGTGTGGAGTTCAGTGCTTGTACACTGAGAGCTGAAAAACACAGAGGAAGGACTCAGTGACAACATACAGTCAGTATCAGTCATCTGGGATTAGATAGTTGAAAGTTTGGTCTTTTCCTCTGTTTCTCTGACTTTATATAGTCTTTCCCAGCTGATAAAATGTGCATATCCTTGAAAAGGGGCCTGGATTTAATGAGTGATAGAAATGTGCTGCTATAAAAAATAAGTGTAAAAAATAAAATTCTACTGGTAGCAATGCTCTTCCCTCAAACTGTATGCAGCTAAAGCCAAATATGGTTTGCCCCATGTAACAGCAAAATGGCATTCCTGTATAACTTTAGGGAAGCTCATATAGCTATTTTACATGTTCTCACTTTGCCACCAAGCAGGGACCTGGTTCTGAGGCAGGGCTGATCTCAGCTCCCACCTTGCTCTTGAGCAGGTAGCAGCAAGCTGGTAGCACCCTGCTGGGGTCACAGTGTCCCCAGGAAGCCCAGGCCAGTCAAGGAGTTTCTCCTGCAGCAGCGTGTCCTCTCATGGCTCTGGAGACTGAGCCCCAGCACTGCTGCCATTTGCCTTCTGTGCAGTGTGGGGAAGTCTGGTCACTTCTGGAGATGGCACCCTCTTGTCAGGGACATCAGGCAATGAGCTATAGCTATTCCAAAAGCTTTGAATTAATAAACCACAAATTATGGTTTGCCTGGACCAGGGCAGGTCATTTATAGGAGCTTCAAGAACATTGATCTTTGAATATATTCAGTTCTTGTTAGGAGAGGTGAAGAAGCACCCTCTGCAGGCTCCACATTCTCAGATCTGTCTGCCACCTTCCCCTGTTCTCTTCTGGACTCATCTTCCATTGCTGCAGTTTCTTTGATTCTTTCTCAAGGGTTCTCTGTTGCAAATTCATCTTGATGTTTCTGTTGTCCTCATCAAGGCAGTCCTTTCTCAGCTAATGGTTCCATTTAGCTCCTGCAGAGAGTTCTGTACAAATTGCCAATGCTTCTGCCTCAGAGTGGAATTTTAATTTGCTCTTTCCATCACTACAGAATATACAGAATAACTGGAGAACCAAGCTACACATGGGAGTCCTCTTATTTTTCCTACTGCCAACATAAGATGACTCTTGCCTACATTATTCATGTTTATCCTAGAGGGAGTGTACAGCAGAATAACCTGTCTGGAGCATTCTCTGCCCTGGTTCATGATCCCTGTGCCCTTGTCTTCACCCAGCTCTCTCTTGCCTTTCTCATGAAATCACTGAACAAAGTTATAGGTGTTAGATATATCTGGAGAATGCACATCTAGAATTTGTAAAATTGTATAGTTGAGGTGACACAGTAAGTAGAGCCTTAAGAGCTTGGAGAAGACAACTCAGCTTAAAATTTCCTTTTTCCTTCAGTAGTTCAAGATAAAAGAAATGTGATTGTCAAAGCAGGCCCAGCTGATCAAGTGCTACTTGTTCCTTTGTTTCCATCTGTTCAGACTGAAGCTGGGTCCTTTGCATCCATCTGATAGCACCAGATACAAAATTTGGACTGTTTAGGAACAGTTTTAAGGAGTGACTGAGGCTTAGAGTCCCTGTAAGACTATTAGGATGTTGATGCTTAGCAAGAAATTCTACCCAGACTAAGAGCAAAGAATCTGGAGGCCTTTGCCTGTCTTTTAAGTCACTGCTCCAAAGTCAAGAAAAGTCTAGTTTATTTTAGTTTTTACATTTTTGCTTATTACAAAGTTTGTACTTCTTGTAATTTTTTTTTACCCCCGTCTCTCTCTCTCGAGTCAGCTCTGAGACCTTAAATTCCCACTCCTTTTTACCTGTCCTAAAGGCTCAGAACATCTCAAAGACTATTCCACATCAACAAGATGATAATACTTTTCCTGATGCACTAGTTTCTATAGATGGAACTGCTTAAATGTTTTTTTTTTGTCATTTTTTAGTAACAATGTACATTAAGCTTCAATTTTTTTCCTGAGGATTTTCTGAAGATAAACATTCCTCCCAGTCCTGTGCCCCAGCCCATTCAAGCAAAGCACTTGTGCATATCAGCCCATTTCCACTGGTAACAATAATACTGACGTTTGGCCTCAGTGGAATTATTCATTCGTGTGCCTTAAATTATGCCACATACGTGATTGCTGGATTAAAAACCAACCAACCAAAGACAATTAATTAGATTTTAAATAATGGATCTGCAAGGTGGACTCTGCATCCTTAGTGGAACAATGCACTAAATCCATTTTTTAGGATATGTGCTGAGTAAGAGGAAATATGATCCTTTCCTTGCTCCTTTTCTGAATGGTGAAGTCAGATAAATATATGTTGTGTCTATAGATTTGCTTGAAGTGTATGTGGAGAGCAACCAGGAATTTATCACGTGGAGGATATATTTAATGACAATTAAATGTTATCTCTTATTTCTGCTGTCTCTTGCTCCCAATACTCTCCAATTTTAGATTGTCTCAAGAAAGACTTGGTTTCAGCTAGAGATCTTCCTACTTGCCATAACCATTAGTTTTGGCTAGGTTGTTTTCTGAGGCAGTAAATTGCACAGGTAGGTTACAGAAAATAGCATTTCTATGCAAAATTTCCAATTTTGTCGCCCTTTAATTTTATTAAATATGCTGCTCCTCTCAATGAATGTTACTCTGTGAAAGGTTCTACACTTCCTTATGGAATATTACACTTCATTATAGAATACTTGTAGTACTAGCATTAAAAAAAATGTTATCACAACATTCTACAGTCATTAGAAACCAATTATTAATTTATTTGAGGAACAGAAGCCTAGCCCAGGTGCCCTAACTTACTTTCCATTAACTGCAGCTCTCCTGCACTGTGCACCAAGCAAGGGAGATTTCTTTTTTTTCCTTCAGCTTGCTACTTTCCAGTGACAGCTGCCCTTTTCTGACGGATTAAACTTTTCCTGTGACCCTCTGTTGTTTTTGAAAGACATTCACCACCAAGTGTAGTGTGAAGTGTAAAGTCAGCAGAATTTAGTGAATTGTGCCTACCCCTGCCTTGAAGTGACTGAAAGCCTGGGCTTGGTGATGCTGAACCTCTATGGTAATAGGTTTATGCCTCTCACATTGTCTGTGTAAGGAAGGAGACACTTGCAAATGTGCCAGACTATTATCCCTGGGAAAGGAAAAGAAAGACTGAACAACTAGTGCATGAGTGTCTTGTGTGGCCAGGCCAATGTGACTTCACCTGCCTCTTCTCAAGAGCCAGGAGACAAAGGCACAAAGGGCTGTTAAGAAACTCCTTTATTCCTTGGCCCCCTCTGAAACTGCTGATAGTCACTGAGATCAGCAGAATACAGAATTGAAAACCCTGGTGTTATTTCGAGGTGATTGCCTGTACCACTGAGAGAAAAGCCTTTGCTGAAATGCCACAGGCATGAGAGCAATTAAGGAAGCTTGGCAAAGATGGAGCTCTTCCAACAGACCTCATGTATGCTGAAATTACCTCTTTTTGTCATGAAACTGAGCGGTTTCTCTGACACTACCCAGCAAGGCTAGGTAGTATCCCACTTTGCAGATTGGAAAGCTGAAGCATAATGAGCCAAATGATGTCCCACAGTGCCAGAGAGGGAATGTAGGGAATACTAATGAGAAGGAATCCTAATCTTGAAGATCTCGGAGAGATGATGCATGAATGCTCTGAGATGTGCCAGCTCCCTCACTTGACAACAGTGACATGTAATGTTGAGATGTGAGCTGTGCAAGGTCGGGCAGTTTGACTCAGAAAGCAGAATTATTTCCATAAATGACAGTCTGCAGGTTCCCACTGATCCTGTGCTTCCAGCTGACGTAACAACTGTTCCATACATGCTCAAGTTGGGATCAGGTGGCAATCACCTGGACTGAAAGTTATAATTGGACCTAGACTGGTTGATATGATAGTCACAGTTCAGAACTGTGAATTTAGAAGATGATCTAGCTTTTCTGTTTGGATTCCTAGAGTTTGCAGCAAGCATTCAGGGAGAAGTGTTGCACTCAGGCACCAGAAAACTGAGCTGTGTACCAGTGGTTCATCCTAGAGAGGTGACCTATAACCGAGCCAGTTCCTGCTCGCTGGGGGCAGCAGCACAAAATAGACTTTGCAGACTTCACTTTCTGCACTCAGGAGGGTGCAAATGGCAACACTCCTTGCTGGTACTGTTTTGAGTAAGCCTGTTGCTATTATTTTTCCCCCAACTTACACCTAACAATGTATTTCTCTGCATTTCTCCTGCAGTTGTTTTTCAGGAGCAAGCAGCAAGCTCACAGTGCACTGCTTCCTTATTGCAGGGAGGTTTGAACATAATTTAATGACCACTTAACATTATATGATCACATAACATACATTCCTGTCACCTGTGGGTCAGTCCCACAGGAGTAATCTCACCTCATAATAATGGAATAATCTCACCTCATAATAATGGAATAACCTCACCTTCTACTAAAGAAAAAAAGACATGAGAGCACCAAACATGGGGAAGTCCAGCAAGAGAGGCAGACTCAGCTCTGCCAAATATTGACAGTTTCTCTCAGCTTGAGAAGCTCCTGCTGTCTCTGCCCCTCAGTTTCTCTGTCACAGACATAACTGGGCAATAAAAAGGAGGTGAAAAGCTGACCTCTGAATTTTTTAGTCTGACAAGTCCCAAATGCTCTGCTGTACCAGAATGCAGGTCTGTTTTACAGGACTAATTTGTGCTGATGCTAGCTGGTACAATTGTTATGCAATTGTGCTGGCATTGGGAATAACAGAGTACACTATATTCTAGTTACATACTTCACCAGGACATACTGGACGGTTCTTGCCATTTCTGGAAATTTCTTCATGCCAGAGGAGGTTTTTCCTTCTCCTGACATGCACTTGACCTCTGTACCTGGCACCCTGGCACTTGTTCTTTAACATTCTCTTCTACCACAGCTTTGAGAAGTTCTACTTGCCCAGCTGACAGAAAAATCCCAACCTGATGACTGATAAATGCCAGCTGAGGCTTTTTTATCACCATCTATCATAATTAGAGGGATGTCAATTCATCATTGTGCCCACAGTGGTAAATTCTTGTGGCAGATTTTCCAAGTCATCCATACTCATTGTTTGTGCAGATTGCTTTATATAGATACTGGTGTTCTTTGTAGGAGAGAGAGGGTGTTAAATCTCATTTCTTTACTTAATTCCAACTTGGGCATTTACTTTTTTGCCTTCCTGGCTTCCCAGCTGGGATCTCAGGTGAATTTTTGCTTCCATCTTTACACTGGATGATGCTTCATTCTCATTAAAACCCTGATGTGCAGCAGACACCAGGGGTGCTACTTTTTGGTCACATGAGATGAAACGTGGCTTGCAAGCACAAAGAGTAATTAGTGTGATTTATAAACGAGCTGAAAACTTCTGCCAGGCTGTAAAAAGGGAAGAAGTTTATTATGCTTAGGGAATGTTAGCAGCTCAGGTGCTCTTCTGCCCACCAAGTGTATTTACCCTGTGAGGAAGGAGCTGATGAACTGTTTACACAGAGGCAGATTTTGAGCTTGTTTTTTAATGAGTCTGCCTCAGTTCAGTCACAGCTGAAGGAGCCCTGAGATGGAGTTCTGGATGGGTCCATTGACTGTGGGCTGTTGCCAGACAAGAACTTTAGTGATCCTGCTTTGGGAGAAAAATGGGTAATGGGTTTCCACCCACAAAGAACTGATTATATTAGTGTTACTCTCCTGCCTTGTCTTACCAAAGGTCTGAAATTCCTTTGCTGAGTTGTTATGAATCTTGAGTGAAATTACCTCCCCTGAAGTGTGTCTCACATACATTGCTTGTGTATGGAAGGATATTCCTTCTGTGATTCCAGCAAATGTTTAGGTTGCAAAGGAGAGAGAATTTTCCTGGAAAGAGAAGACAAAATTTTCAAGAGTGGAAAACAAAGGAATGTAGATTTCTTTATGCCTTTAGGTACTTTAAAGTCTGCAATTTATGTTCATAAATCAATTTAGTGCTCCTGAAAATGTTAACCACCATCTGTTTCTTTAATGATGCTATGTCTGGATTCAAAGATAAGTGTTTATGAAGAGTAAAGAAGGGACTCTGCTATTTTTGATACCATTATGAAAGTGAGATTCTATTAAGGTACCCAGCAACTTTCCAAGATTTTGAACTTTGAAGCAGACTTGAAGATGAAATAGCATTTATGTACTAGATGCTTTTAGAATATATACAAGACCTTATTAGGGGCTAGAACTGGACCTCATATAGTACAGATTCTGGTGCTAAGATAAGTCCCCCTGCTTGATGTGCAGATGCTTGTAGTAGTGTGAAACCCATGACATTCAGTTTACAGTCTCAGATTCTCTCAGTACTCTGTTGTGTAGGAATTGTGTTTTGATAAGTGAATCATCCTTCAAGGGAGAGAAGGAAGTTTGTGAGGAAGCTTTAGAAAACACTTGACCAGGTCAGAATATGGTGGGCCTTCCTCAAAAGAACAAAGATGCTGCCCTCACTGTGGTAAAGTGTGAAGATTCCCAGAGCACTGCCAGGGAAAGGTGAAAGATCAGTATTTGCCCCCAGTTCCCAGCTGCTCCTCTCTGAGGTACCTGTGCTACAGGTGGGGAGTAAATGTGATCTGACAACACGCTGTGGCAATGCCCACAAAAAAATACTTTCCCTGGCAGCAGAGGCCAGGGAAATGTGTGGGCAGCCAAGTTTAGAATTCATGGAGAGGGCCTTTTAAACTCCATAAAGGCCACAATTTTGAGCATGCAAGGAAGTGCCAGTAGGGCACATGGTTATATTAGTCACTGACTGTGAGGAAATAGATGAAAAAAACAATCAAAGGAGTGGTCACATCAGAAAGAGCACACAGAAACACTTGGTGTGATTATTTGTAAACCAACCACAGGCTCTGTTTACAAACCTTTCCCTCTGTTCCTTTGCCTAATCATTTCTGCTTTCCCTCTCTGTCTTCTAACTTTCCTTCATCTTTCCAGATGCAGGACGCTATGGGCTATGAGTTACCATGGGTGTATTTTGTCAGTCTGGTCATCTTTGGATCCTTTTTCGTTCTAAATCTGGTTCTTGGTGTGTTGAGCGGGTAAGCTGACAGTTTTGGTGTCCTTTTTCCAATGCTACAGGGCAAGACTCCATAATAAGGGTTCTTCCCTGTCACCAGGATACTTTCAGAGGGACTAAAAATCTGAATCCGAGGAAGCTTCACATCAGCTCTGAAATACTTTGACAAAATGTTCAAATATTACAAATAACAATACAGGTAACAAAAGCGGTGTTGTCCCCTGACAGAGCAATTCAACCTCAGGGCCTTCAAAATTATTTATGTCAACCTGTCATAAATTTCCAGAAAACAATTGAAGAATCTTACTGCTGGTGACTTGGGATCTCTTTGGCTGGAGCCTTGCAGTGCTCAGAATCTGAGCTTGTCTCACTAATTATCATTCCACTCTTCCAGGTCAATGATGCCATAGGAAGGGACTGGCCCTGGATCTATTTTGTTACACTAATCATCATAGGGTCATTTTTTGTACTTAACTTGGTTCTCGGTGTACTTAGCGGGTAAGCAGTACCAGGAAAATGTTTTATTATTGTTTATTTTTAAAAATTTGTATTTCTATTCCTACTCTCTGGTTGCCAAAACAACGGTCAGTGGCGGGTTGATCTCAAGAACCTTAAGAGAAGGCCTAAGCTACTGCTGTGCAAAGCAAAATGCAGCATTCCCAGTATCAGAGAAGGAGCCTTTTGGCTAAATCAAAGGAATCTAAGACAATTTTTTGTCTGTAACACATTCCTCTACCTGTACTCTGTGGGAAGAGGACAGCACTGTGCTCTCCTGTGGGCAAAGCAATCCATGCACAGAAGGGGATTGTAGTAAAATTTCTGGAGGAGTCAGTAGGACTGAAGGAGGAATGAGAGCAGGAGACAAAGCCCTTCACATCTGTAGGATGAGATTCCAGCCAAATTACGTCTTCTCACAGGAGAAATTTTCACATTGTTTAGTGTGTCTAAAGCACAGCCTACCAGGAGACTTATTTTCCCTGGAGAGAGTCTTGGGCACGTTTCTTTATTAGTAAGCCCATTTCCCTCTGACCTTTTCCAAGATGAACAGAGAAGCAGGAGAAGTCCTTTTAGTGTTTAAGCATTTTTAAGACATGCAGCCATTTAGCTGTATTTCAGTTCTGCAGTAGAACCCTCGCTGCAAAGCATCATTTTAGTAGCTTTGATTAAAAACAATGGCTATTGTCTCCAGTCGTTAAAAACTTTACTGCCTCTGGGGAGCCACATAATTAAAGGAATCAAGCCAGCAAACATTCCTTGCAAGATTTAAATAAAAAAAAAAATCTTCTAGGATTAGGCTTTTGGTTCCATATTTGGACATGACTGGGGGCTACAGACATTCTGAATACAGGGATAAATATGAGGATTTTTATGTCTCCTCTTTTTGTTTCTACCTTCCTGCCTCCTTTTGATGAGCTCTAAATGAGTTTGATAAGGACCTGTAGGCAGCCCCAAAGTCCCTTGTGTTTTGATCAAAAGAGAGGGAAAATGAGCAGGAGAGAGGACTTAGTGCCTTACAGAAATTATGCCCTCGGTACTTGGGCCAACAAGATAGGAAGGGCAGCAGTGGGACTGGGGAAAAAGATCCACCTTTGGCCAGCTGGCAAAGGGACAGCTGATAGAAGGTCTGCAGGAGGTATTGTTTCCATCTTCATGACTCCATCAAAGGAGACAAGCCATTGTGGCAGCTGCTGCAAGAAGAAGAGTTCCACACAGTAATGGAAGTGTGGAGAAAACCTCCTGAAATGAAGTGTTGGGCAATAGTCTGTGTTTGCTTATCTGGAGAGTGATGCTCTGGTAGGGTTTGGGAACATTCCATCCATCCATTCATTCATTCATCCCGGGTGGATTCTCTGCCCAGCAGGTAAGGATGTCAGCACTAGTGGGGGATGATGATCAGCTGCCAGGGAAAGGGATCTGTTCTATCAGAGGTGATCCCAAGGACTATGTAGAAATGTTGTTAAAGATTGTATGGTGTCTGGATAAAAAGTGCCTGTGAGCCCAGCCATGAGGAGTGCACAGTATTGAAGCACTGCTGATTCAATTTACCTGCACCTGGATTAGTACCTGTGCATAATTAACAATTTCATTTCCTCTCTCTTTCATTTTCCACTCAAGAAAGTGTTTTGGGGCCTAAATCTTCCACCTCCTGCCATACTGCAGCTAGACCACCCCAGTTAGTGGCAGGAGATGGAAACAGTCAGTAGAGGGAACTGAAATCAAAGATGAAGCTCACCTTGTTTAAGCTGTGAGTCACTCTTTCTGGCTGTCCTCACAGTGTTATGACAGCTGCACTGTTTCTGCAGAAATGTCCCTAACTGGAGGAAAGTAAAAAGAAACTTAAGAATTTGCATCCAGGAAAAAACACAGAAATTATGGGACAAATGTTCCAAATTTTCTTTGGCCTAAATAAGCAGTTCTTAAACAATTAACTTTCTAAAGCAGTTCTAAATTCTGCTGAGTTACAAAGTATCTCCACTTTGCAGATTCAGCTTTTTTTTCTTGGAGAATTACTATTGCTATTAGTGTGATCTATGCTGATGATCCACCTGTCTGTTCTAGGTACAAAGCAGCATTCCTGGTTATCTTTGAATATCCATTTTGGCATCTCTGATTTTTTTTTTTCCCATTTTTCTGTTTCAGGAGCTTCAGCAGGCATGTTGTGTAGGGAGACTTCACAAATGACAGATTAGCTTGGGGGGGTTTAATCACTTCTGAATATGTAAGTGTAATTAATTGTACTCACAAAGACACCTTGATTGCACCTGCAAAATGAAATGCTGAATTCTGCTCTGCTGAAAAGAGCTCTTTTGTAATTTGTTTTTCCTCAGGTATGTCATCCATTCGTGGTCCTGGTGAATTTACTAATCACATACTAGGCTAAATAGCATGTCAGAGTATTTATATGTGGAGCTGTAATCTCTTTCTGCCTTGGCTGAGCACAACATAAAATTCATGTGTTCCAAAGGAATATCCAGTCAGCAGATCACACTGCAGACCTCCCCAAGCCCAGGCAAAACAATTCCACATCACTGCTCTGAGCAGGGCTTAAAGTCACTTGAGATCAGAGATGTTCACATCTCCCTCATCTGTTTCAGTTAATTAATGAGGAAAAAAAAAAGAAGCAGTGTGGGTTCAACCTTCAGACATGTACACCTCAGAATGTAGAGTCACATCTCCTTTTTGTTTTGATCCAAATCCCAGGACACAAACAAGCAGCTGCCTAAGGCAAATGGAGGGCAGGAGAAGTGATTGCTCTCTTCTTCTGCTTTGAGAGGATCCTGCAAAACACACTTGGCTGCTTTTGATGCTTTTACTGCCAAAAAAGAGGTCAGAGTGAACAGGAGGCTGGCTGTGGTTTAAGCTCCTCCTTGAGCAGCTTTTGTGACCTTTCAGGTATTTTTCCTAGTCTTCTGTCCCCACTTCCAACCATTCCTTGCTGTACTTCTCAGGGTGGATGAGATTTGGGGCCTTGTGCTCCGCTTTGAGTTGTAAAGAAGAGTTTTGAACTGTTAGAATTCTGCTGTTTTGCTCACTTTCCATCTCGCCTCTAAATGTGAGAAATCATATCAACAAGAGCAACCCAAATTCCATCATTGGGATGGGAAAGAGATTTGCTTCTGAAACAGTACATAGTGCAGAGCTGGGTGTTTATGATCTTGACCCACTCTAACCTCACACAGAGCAAACATCTCTCCACAGTACTCTGCTCTTTGGTGTTCCCACTGGCAGACATTTCTATAATTTTCTGGGAGAAGTAAACCAAAGAGAAACAAACTGAATTGTGGTAAAAACAGTCAGATTCACCCACTCTTATACTGATGTTTTGTGTTCACTAAAAAGAGACAGATTGCTTGCTAGTCCAGCAAGCCTTTGCTGACCTTACCCCACCATGACAGGGCAGTGTTTTTGGAGAAGACTCAACATGGCACTTCCATCAAAAGCTTTTTTGGTCCTTGGCCTGCCTGCTGGAGCTGCAGACAGTGACCATTGATTGCCAGCTGTGCTGGAGGCAGCAGGAATGTGAGCACCTGCCTGCAGTGTGCCCTGGGCTGAGGGATGGCAAATGACCACTGAGGGTAATTCCTGGCTGTGAGCTGCCTTTGCCCGAGCACAGGCTGCCATTCCACATGGGAGGTGCTTTGAACTGCAGTGGCAATTTCCTGAGCCACCTGTTTCATGTTAGTAGAGCACAGAAATTAACACAATTTAAGCCAGTTGTCTTCTTTGGAGAGCCATCTGAGATGTGGAGAATTGCACGTTGTACAAAGGGAAGAGACATGGAATTGCAGGTCATTTACACCAGGCAATCACAGCATTTTGCTAGAAAACCCGAGGTGCAGCCCATTTCAAAATTGGACCCATCCATTTTAGATTCTAAAATAATACTTTACACACTAAAAATGAAATATTGGAATTTGATTTAACAAACAGGCTTAATAACACATAGATTCATTCAGTGATTCTTTTTTTGAGAAGTAATTCATTAATTTAGATATGGAACTGTAGCAGACCCAGGAGACAGATGTTACTGAAGCAGAAAATATAACCACCATTGATGGACCTTTTCCTAACAATCTTTGTAGAGATTTTATTATTTTTGTTGGGGTTATTTGTTTCTTTTGCATTGTAAATAGTAAAAGATCACTCCCAGTATAAGAAAATTTCATTTTTCATTTTTTCCATGCCTTAAGGCTGAGTTTGGACTCAGATCCTGAACTAACTTCAGGCCAGAGGAGCCAGTGGTTCTCGTCCTCCCTTCCACCTTCATTATCACACTCCCTTGGGAGGATCTGATCTCTCAGCAGAGTAAAAGGGGTGCAGATGACACTGGCATATATTGTCATATATTTGGCTAGAAATTAAGGGTTTCATGCACAGCCCATAATTCTGAAAAGCTGGTCCAAAACCTGTGAAGTCCATGGAAGTCTTTCAGCAGGTTTTGGACCAGACAGGAGGAAAGTACCTCACACCACTGTTAGAAACCCATCCCAGTCACATAGCACTCACAAAACCGACATTTTGGCTAGGATTTTCATTATCCTAATATCATGCCACCAAAATCAGGGGTAGATCTATTGATTTTTGCAGGAGCAAACCTAAGACAAATGCCAGGTGGAGTAGAATTTTGTTAAATCCATTCATTGCTGACAGTCTCCAGCAGCAGCAGTGGATGATGCACTGGGGAGAATGGCTTTGTCTCTCTTTTCCAGAAAGAGTGGCCTGCATTATCTGCTGTGTGTGTCTTGTGTAGTGATCTGCTTCAGCAGATACAAGACTTAATGCTCAAGTACTCTTGGTGCAGCAATTTTCACAATCATTAAGCTTACTTTTTAAAATACAAGAGTTCAAACCTGGTTTAGAACCACATGAGTCTCTAAATAAGGGAGGTCAGCATTTCTTGAAATAAATTATTGCTGTATAGGTGTCTCTGAAAGAGGAGAAGAAACAGTACCTCAGCCAAAAAGAAGGCACAGCCAAGAGCCCAGGATCATAACTAAGCAAGAGGAAATTATTGTTCTTATGCCCTGTTTTAAGTCTATATTCCAAACAGGGTCCTTTCATCAAACTATCATCAAATGTTTTACCCTCTTCACTTTCTGGCAGAATCTATTAGTTTTGTAATTTACCATATTTGTCCACCCAATGTGAGATTTGAAAAATATATTTCATGTCAGGTAACAGCCTCGAATGCTGAAAGTCTTCAGTCAGCCTTTGAGGTCTGAGTTTTTAACTATATTTTCCAGTACCGTGGGTGAAATGGTCCATAATTAAATGTGTACAGGATTGTGAGTACCATTAATTACACTTAAACCAGCCCAATTTCGTTGTGATTACATATAAAATCTTAAACACAGATTGAAACCTGGCTAGAAATTAGATCCAGCATCTCACTCTCCAGATGTCAGATTATTGTCAAACAGTTCATCCTTAACCATTATTCATACACACATTTGTAGGTAACTATTGGAGAATATCAAATGTTTACAGAATGTTAGAAAATGTCTGGTATTGTACATAAAATTGTAGATGAATGTTACATTTGTATTTTATTTGAATTGTCAATCAAATGCTGAGGAGGAAAGTTTTGAAAAAGGTGTCAGTGTTTCCCTAAGTGTTGATAAAATGTGGGCACTGCAGCTGTTTCACACGTGTGTGTGCAGCAAGGATGCTCCATACATGTGTTTGTCTTGAGAGAATAGAGACAGCTGGCTGTGCTACACAGCCTGAGGAGCCTCTCTAGTGGAAATCACTCTAACCCATTGTTTTTCTTCCATCTCTTCCTTCTTCCCACCCATGTCCTGTCCCTCCCTCCCTCTTGCTAGGGAGTTTTCCAAAGAAAGGGAAAAGGCAAAGGCTCGAGGCGATTTCCAGAAGCTACGGGAAAAGCAGCAGCTAGAGGAGGATCTGAAGGGGTACTTAGACTGGATAACTCAAGCAGAAGATATTGATCCAGAAAATGAAGATGAAGGCATGGATGAGGAGAAGCCTCGAAACAGTAAGCAACTTTCTTCTCTCATTTTCTTTTTCTTCTTCTCTCTTTCCTTCTCTGTCTCTCGCTGTGCTTTTAGCAATAAAACCTGTGCCCATCTGCTGTAGTGCTGAGGTGACTTCCAAGGAAGAGCAAGTTCTTCTGAGACATGCACTATGCTTATACATGATTCCAGTTGAATTCTTGTGGGGAACTGTGGGGAGCAGAAATACTCATACAAGAATTGATATTCTGCAGATCAGTGTTTAGTCTGTGATACGGGCATTAGATCTGATATTAAATGGATAAAAGGTCAATACTTGCTGGTAACGTCCACAATGGAGAAAAGTTTTAAAATACAAGTGTGCCTTCTACTCATTTATTAGTTGTAGCTCAGTGTGGCAGGCTCTTTGCACATGGTTGGGTCCTGATATTAAATGGATAAAAGGTCAATACTTGCTGGTAACGTCCACAATGGAGAAAAGTTTTAAAATACAAGTGTGCCTTCTACTCATTTATTAGTTGTAGCTCAGTGTGGCAGGCTCTTTGCACATGGTTGGTTCCTTTGAGAGCAAAGGTTTCTTAGAGAAAGCAGCATGGGAGGAGGACCAAACCAGCTCTGTTGTAGCTCAAGTGGGCCATCTGTAACTCCACTGAAATCAGTGGATTTGTGTTTGCTTTGGCCAGGCTGGAGTATGCTCTCAGACATTTCTTCTAAGGGTGTTATTTCTTACTCTTCTTTTTTTGGAGTTGACAAGATGTTGGTACAAAGTGAAAATTCACCAACAATCTCCTATTAGAAATCCTCAAGGAGGAGGGGCTTGAAGAAAGCAGTGCTTCCCAACATTTCATTACCTACATTGAATTTTCTGCCACCTTCTCTTTTACCACCACAGGCTGTGTATCACTTCAGAACCACTGAGCAGTTATCTTTGCTGGTTGTGCTCTTGGGAAATGTCAGACTTGGAACCTTTACACAGCCAAAGTAACTCTACTCTTGGCTTTCATCATGGGAATGTGCATTTTCTTTGTTTGGTTTTGGAAGAGGTGACATGAAATATGTCCCTAAATATCACCCTTCTCACCAGACAATCAAATTCTATGGGATGATCCCATCACAAACATATATTCCAGTAACAGGAAGATCAGACATGGGGAACTTGTGCCTTTCTTTCTTCAGCAAGATTTTTAATAGATGTTCATGACCTTTAGGATATTAGTAATCACTATTGCTACCAAAACAATGAAGTTCTTTTAGAAAAAAAATTTGGGTTGTTAATATCAGGTTATACCCACAATACTTAGGTATCTGGACTTGAAGGAGGCACTGTGGTGACTTACTCAGACTTTTCCCAAATCAGGTTATTTTGATTTTTATGCTGGTGTTTTCATAGCTCATATAGTTTGCTTTCACAATTTAACCATTCAGAAATGAATTTATTAATCATGGCCAAAATTTGCTTTTCTCTGGCATACAACACCTGAATAAATCAGATGAGGATTCACTGCATGTACTGTTGAGTGAGGTCAATCCATATTTGAGCTAACAAGCTCCTTTTATGGGTGGTGATATTAAAAACTGAAGCATCTCCAGCTTGCTTTCAGTTCTTCCTGGTCAATTTGATAAGGTGGATTTGGTAAGATGTGGTTATCAAAATTAGTCCTCTCACACCTGAGTCAGAAAAACTGAGAAGTAATGGTTTGAGATTAAGATAATACCACAGAAAAGGTGAGTAAGTGACAGGGCAGGGCATTTTGTTTAGGGCGAGGTTTATTTTTGGTGTCTTATCTCCTGGGTTGAATGTTTTGGCATTTTGTACCAGTAGGGTTAAATTGAAGGAGAGAGATGGTATTATTTCTCTTCCAAAAGCCATCTACAAAATAAGTAAAGGACAGATGGCACAGTTGTAAATTCCCTCATGAATCCCTTTGCCTTGAGTGTTCCCAGACATTTGAATCCCACCTACTCCCAGTCCAAGCTGACATCACCAAGACTCCAATGCCTTCCTTCTTCTCTTGTGTTTAGCTCAGTTGCCTCCCATGCACCTCCAGTGTCTTTTGTTCAAATGCTCTTCAGAGCTCATCTGTACTAGAAATTTCTGTTTCTAGTACAGCACCCTGAACTCCATGGCTGGCTGGTACTGCCCTTTCAAGCACACTTTGTTCAGTGACTAATGAATGCTGACTTTCCAGGTGTCAGCCCTGAGAATTTCAAATGGCTGAAGTGCACAGGGCAGTTCAGACCTCAGGCTGCTGTGTTGGCTCCATAAACTCCAGGTGTGGCCTTTGCATCACTGGTTTGTACTGATGCTCAGAGGACTTGTGCTCCTACCTGACCTCTGACACTGACCCAAACCCATACTTTAAAGAAGTCACATCAGTTTTGGCTTCTTTGGCTTTCCCTTGGAGGCTTTTTAAGGGCTTGGGTTGTTTCGTTTTTTTTAATAAAGAGTATCAGAATAGTTCAGAGGTTCAAATTAAAAATCCTTATTAATCTAGAGACTCAGCTAATGTAAGTTCTGAGACTCAGCACTTTACACCATCTGGGCTCTGACCCAGGTAGTCTCCCTAAACTGCATCACCCCAAACACAGATAACATATGTTTCCAGTCTCTTCTCTGCCCTTGGCAGCTACAGAGGCAGATTTTGCTGTCTTTTAACTTTGCAGAGAGTGCTGCCTGCTTGTCAGCATGGGCACTGCCTCCTGTAAAACAGAGGGTATGAGGTGGAAGGGAAGAGAAACTCCCTTGCATCCCCTTTCAGTTTGACTGCCTGTGACAGTCCTTAGGGCATCACTGGTCATATTTTGTGCGTGCTGCTGCTTTCCTGAGGCTCTCAAACCTTGCCCAAAGCCTCACTGGGTGTTTGCAGCCCTCAGTGAAGTTATCAAGTCCAAGGAAACAACAGAGAGGACCTTAGTGAAGGAAAGGGTAAAAAAGGAAAATGAGTGCAAGCAGAGTTAGGCAACCTGTGCAGTCTTTGCTCTTCTCTCCACAGAAGAGGTCTTGGCATTTTGCTGAGGGAGCTCATCACCCCTGTGGCTCACATGGATTGAGAGCCATTCACAGAGCAGGCTGAGTTAATTCCCTGGCTTTTGAGGAAGCACCACATTTAAGGCAGTTTTTCCATGTTGTTTGCAAACACGGGTCTGCCATTGTGACAGATGTGAGGTGGGAAATGTGAACAGGCTTCTGGGGGCTGTTTGTGTTGATGGTTTTGTTCTGTGCTCTTTCCCTGACGCGCCTTCCACACGGGAAGAAAGCATTAATTTGACAGAGGGGAGAAACACGTCATGTCACAGACAGCTACTGAATTCCAAATTACATGATAGCAAAGAAAACCGTCCCTCCTGTTGCCACAGTTACTGGGAATTTGCACTTTTGTTTTCCCTTCCTCAGAGTGGCCTGGAATGCATCTGGTGCTGTGGGCAGAAGCAGAAAACCTCAATCCAACCCAGATTCTCCTCCTATTGAAATGAATTGGCAAAACTCCCACAGACTGCAGTGGGGTCACAAATAATCTATGAATGGGCAGGGTGAAGTAATTTGATGTTTCTGAGGGCTTAGATTCCCTCTGTTTCCTTCTGTTTCAGTTCTACTTAGTGCCACCATGTGCCGTGAGACTATGACCTCACTAATGTCAACAGAGTCCCTAAAGTAAAAAAGCCCACTTTTTTGAAGTAGACTTGAAAATGCTTCGGAATTCTTTGCAAAGGCGTTCCATGGTTCAAGACAATTCTCCTTGTTAAGTCATATCCAACATAGTACTGCAAATTCAAGAACTGATTTGCAAGTACCTTACACTACTAAAATTAAAAGTCTAATCATTCTTCAAGTCCCTATTGTAATGGAACTGATGGCTGTAGATAATTAAGTTTTCCTGTAGCACAGCAGAAAAAAAAACTCAGTACAAATCAATGTGTTGCCTATGAAAATCATATAATATTTCAGATGGTACTTTAAATAATGAAAGGTTTGTGTCTGTACATGCAGATTTATGCCTCTGTGGAAGTGGGAATAGTGCACAATTGAAGACAAAAAGTACAGACATACAGGCAGGTTTTAAAATATATATTAAAAAATTAAGCAGTTTAAAAGGAAAAAGTCTTCAATCTTCACCTTCAGAGCATTACTGTAGTGCCTCAGTGACCTTTGGAAATGTTCATTAACCTCTGAGTTCACTGCCTCTAAGGAATCAATGACAACCTAACTTTTTTGGTGGACTACAGGTTTTGTCTCACTTTCAACCACTGTTACTTTTGAACATCACAATAACTAGGAAGTTGACTGCATTTAATCACAGCTTTATGAGAGTCTTCCCTGGGAAAAAAAATTATTTTGAGACAAGGAAGAAGTTTTCAGCAGAAAAAGCAAAATTTCAGGAGAAATTGGTACCTCTTAGACCATTTCAGCTTTTGGAAAATCTGTGTCTTTGGAGGAAATACTTTGTGCTTCTGCACATCAGGCCATAAACAAGAACAGGAGAGATGGCAGTTTAAATAGGAGAAGGGAAGAGTTTTAGAGCTCTAGAAATAGAAGCCTCAGTAATTTCAACCCAAACAGGGCTTTCTTCCCAAGACCTCCAATAGTAGTTTGCCTCTTTCATGTAACAGGGAAAAAAGCATGACCACCTGTCCCTAAAAGTCTGGGCATTCCTGTTGATTTGGCTTCCTTTTGTACAGTGAATTTATGTACCACAAGGAGACTGTGTTGATTTCAGTGAGGTTTTGTACAGAATACCCAAATTTAATGAAAGCTGTCACTGAACCCTGTGCAACCCTTTGGGAAAATCACTGATGTGGAGCTGTTGGATCGAGAGAGTTTTGTGTGCAGATCTAATCATGATACCAAGATAAAAACTCACCAACTTCAATTTGTACATTTGTTCAATTTGTACATTTAGTAATTTCATATGTCAGCCTTCTCAATGGTCTTCAAATCATGTGTTTAATGTACTGACAAGCTAGTGGTATTACTTTAAGTCTGAAATAAAATATCATGGTGCTCTGGGATAATGCCTAAGGTAGGAAGGATTTTCAAAGACTAGGTTACAAGGTAGAATTTCAGGATGGCCTAAAATACTCTTGGTCCATCTTCTGCAATGAAATTTAACAGGCAAGTGCACAGCTGAGGAACTAACATGAAAGATGCAGAGGGAAAAGGACACACTGGATGTTTAAAAGATAATGTGTTTTACATCCAGTCTTGACCCTCACTGCCTTAAAACCCCTGCCTTCTTACTGTATGAGCAAAAAGGTGATGTTTTGAGTTAATTTCTGTTCAGCAGAGCATACTGGAACTTGTCTGTCAGCAGCAAATTAGTTCATCCTGTATTATTCTAGTTTCATCCACAGAATCTGTCCTGATGTATTTTACATACACATGGAAGGACATGGACAACCACCCCTCGACAGGCAGGTACAGGTGTTCTCAAAAAGCAATTTAAAAAAACCCACAGGAAGCTTGCATGGAATTTAAGATCATCTGAACAAAAGCTCTAAGAGGCACAGGCTGGAAAATGAAACCTTTATCAATTTAATTCCTCCAATAACAGTTGGTGGCTTGAGAAAGGCATCATAGAACATGGTTGCATTTTGCTTTCCATGTTTAAATACAAGGAAATCAATGCCAGTCTTGTAAAATGATTTATTATCTGTCAACATCTCATCTGAAAAGGAAGAAAACACAATCTCTTCTACTTTTATCATTGTCCACTGATGTGGAAAATAATCATCTGGTAACCAAGAAGAGATCAGCTGCAGTGCCAACAATTTGTAGGCATTTCCCAAGGGCACCTGATAGGCACTTCACAAGTTTAGTAACTGGGATAGATCTATTCTCTTTCACCTGGAGGCAGAGGGATAAAAGAAGTGCTTTTTGGTGTACACTGTGCCACCAGTTTGTCCTAGGGGGAGAAAAAAAAAATCCATGTATTAGTGTGCAGAGGTTCCAACACATGGTTTGCTTGCAGGAGTGCCAGCAGCTCCCAGCTGTGCGCTGTACCCAGTAAAAAACAGCCCCAGTGGCATTTTCCTCCTTTGTCATCTTTTGAAGCAGCTCATACACTGCTCTTAACATAAATACCAGAGTTTGAGGACACCTAATAAAAGGCCTTTGTAAGTGACAAGTCAGCTTTTTGTTTCTGTTGTGGTTCTCCACAGAGAAGCTCAGGTTGCAAAATGCAGCCTGGGTCTGTGCTACAGATGGCCAGGTCGAGTCTATAATTAGGATGCTGCCTAGAAAAGGCTTCTAGGACATTAGTCCTCACATTAGGCTGAATCACTCCCACAGTCCTCAGGCAAAAATTGTACTGAAATTCCTGGGGATTTTGCCTGGGTAAGGAGTTGGGCCCCAGTTGGTTCCATCCAAGGTCAATAACAAAACGTGCTAATGTCAGCACTCCAAAAGGTTGCCCAGTGGGAGGTCCTGGAGCACAGAGGCTTCTCAGTGCTCACACATGACTTCAGTATTGTGTGACATTGTGGGCATCCAGCAAAGGGAGAGTGTGAGGTGGCTGGGTCTGAAATCACTCACAGCACTGGGCACTCCACTGAGCACTGTCTGCCCAGTGCATAATTCCACTGGCTAAAATGCAGTTGTGTCTGGCATGAATTAACCCACTGCCATTACAAACATGTGGTTTCCATGACTCTACTGAAATAAATGTGTGATCAGATCCAGGTCAACTCTGATATCATAAAAAGGAAAAGCTATATATATCGGAAAAAAAAAAAAAAAACAAAAACAAAAGAAGAGCATTTGTGAGGCTTTATAGTGCCCCTGCAGATAGCAGAGTACACAGGGCAAATGATCTCCAGTGGTATAGGTGAAAGTAAAGCTACCATTTCCAACCATCATTTTTATTGTATAATTTCTGTGCAGCTCAAGTAACAAAAAAAAAAAAAGATCATTTAGGATGATTCTTCTTCCACCTTCCATCAAATTAAACAAAACTATGATGTCAACATTTGATTTTTTTCCTATTGGAATAAAATCAAAACTGAGAGCAGGTTTTCTTGCTGACTCTCTTCATATGTTGCTTTCTTTTTTCTTTATTGTGAGTGAAAAAACAAGGAAGCAATAGATCCTTATCCTTGATTGTTTTCTTTCTCCCTTTCCAAGAGGAAATACTTGGGAAAAAAAGTAAGTCTTCTCAACAAAGTGAAATCTAAAACTTGGGGGTTTAAATTATGCTTTAGAATGCTTCAGCTACAACATTGATTCTTGAAATATGTGTATGCAGTGTGGTATTTGGAGAGAGGTGAAACCTTGTTCTGGACTCTTTTGTCCAATTAAAAAAAAAAGCTAAATGATGTTCTCAGGATCACCCACCCCCACAGTGCCAGTGGCACAGGCTCTCACACCATTTTCTACCCTCTAGAGCAGAAAGAGCAGAATTTTGACCCTGAATTGCATCATATATGGCATTTCCAAGTTTGATCAGGGTGCTTTTGAATTATTTTCCTTCTCTGGCAATTCACAGTAACCATGTTAGTCATTTTAAGAAATACAGTTTTCTTATTTCCTGAATGTATGGATGCTTCACTCCATCTAAGTGAATCAAAAGTTCTGATTTTCTGGTTTTTGTTAGTAATATAATTTAATAACCCAGCCTTTAGCAAAAGCAGCTTTTAGGTTCATTGTCCTGTAGATTTCACAACTTTCCACTCTTTCTTTCTTTCTTTCTTTCTTTCTGTCTCAAAGGAAGATTTGATCATAAAACAAAAAGCAAGCAACCATTTGAAAACCTTCTTCCCCTTTCTTCTCTGCTAATAAGTTACTGCTGTGGTAGGTAAATCCCACCTAACTCAACAAGATGTTAAAGCAATTTAGCTCAAGCCTGCATTTTCTGTCAAAGCACAGTATAGAGAAAACAATATTTCCTTTATTGGAAGAGAGAGCAAAAGAAGCTGCTGGTATTCAGGACAAAGCTGTGGCCAATGTAACAACCTATAATTCAGCAGTAATTTGTTCCATCAGAGCATCAGAAGGCCTGATAGAATTTGGTGAAGAGGGAAAAGCGTTTCTAGGAATCAGGGAAATTCTCCCATTTGGGGAAGGTGGGCTGAATTCAGGCATGTGCCTGACTCCATCAGCCAGCTTCCTGAGTGAGTGCTGGTGAGCACTGACAGCTCTGACATAATTAGCTGGTCCTAAGAGGATCACTGTGATGAGCACCAAATCTCTGTGCCACTTCTGCATGGGAGAATGGATTGCAGACTGGAGATCAAACTCCAAAACCATGCTAATTTTTGCCCACAGGCTTATTTTTTCCTTCTTGCTCCCTTGCGGGCATCACAGGTTACAACAATTAGATAAGCTTCCAGATTACTAGTTTACATTTTGGGGGAAAAAAGGCTCTTCCTATAATATCCCCTCTAACTGAAAAAGTTTTGTGGTGGCCTACATGTGCTCTTGCTCTCTCAAAGCTGAGAATTTGGCTTGTCTTCTTCGGCTTACAGGTCCTTCCAGTTCCTCCCTTCCCTGGTTCTTGTTTCCTGGAGCACAAATAACTTTCTACTGAGAGCTGCTGGAGCAGTGGTGTGTGAGCAGCTGCAGCATATAGAGACTGACATTGATGTTGCTGGAGTGTAAAGTTTATCCACTATAAAAGCTATCTCCCTAGCAAATTCTGACTGGTGAGAGAACACCTCTGTTTTTCCTGCTAGAAGAGAGACTTGTGTTGATGTAGGAATTCCCTTATAGTACCAGTTTGTTACATAGAAATGTCTTTGAAGGCAAGGCTTTAGAGGGAATCTGTTGTTTATATAGCTGGGGAAGACACCTTTGTGCAAATAAATCAGTCTCTATCTGCCCTGCTGGCAGGTGTTTCTTGAAGCTGTCAAGATTAATCCATTGACACTGGTTCTACTCCTCAAGAGAGGACATTAGGCTGTGAGAAATCTGCCTTTGCCATACCTTCTGATGAATTGCTTTATTTCCCATGGTTAGAGAGGCACAGAAAGCATTTGGTACCAGCATCTCCACAGAAAATTTTTGGAAGAAATGCCGCAAACCCCCAAGCAGAGTATTCATAGAACAAGACCATTTTTTTATTTCAATTTTTAAGCAGAAGCCCAAAGTGTGCTCTTAAATCTTTGCAAGGACACTTATAAAGTGGTTTTAAAAACTATGAAGTATTCAGCAGTTCCTGCTGAAGTCAGTGAGAATGGCCCATGTTCAGTGATTTAAAATAAGCTACCATTGCAGATGTAGTCTCAAGAAGAAAGCACTGGTGAGCAGGACTGATAGCTGAAATCCTGCGCCTTGTTTTGATGTGGTGTGAAGAAGTGTCAGGAGAGAGGCTGTGGTGTTCAGGAGCGGTAGCTGAGGGACAAGAAGCATGTGTTTTGAGTTAGAAACAACTGCTGGGGATGAGAACCAGTTTTATTGCAGTAATGTCAGCCAAGATCAAAGCCACATTGTGGCTCTGTATACAGTCTGGCACTGTATATACAGAAATTAAAAGTATGCTGTATGTATTTCCGTTTCACAGGAAATCCAAACTAGTAAAGATGGGGTTCAGCTGACTAAACACATTAATCTAATGCCAATTTAGACACCTCATCAAAGCCAAGACCTTCATTGTGCACTGACAGGTCAAGTAGAACAGCTGAGGCTTGAACTCCTGCAGTGTGAGAGTTGGAAGGAATATCCCAAATGGGGTGTCAAAAATATCATCCGGTGCCTCAGAAAAGGCAATTGAGTGTGGTTAGTCCAAAGACATGTAGGAAAAGTTTAGTACAAATAGAACCTTCAATATTGAACCTGTAAAATGAAGAGATGTCTTAAGAGAGTGTGATGGAACCAGCTGTAACAGAAATTGTTCTGGTATGGTGTTTCTTTTTCCTCCTTGTCTAAGTGTGTATTCATCATGACCTATCTCTTTGTCTTCCCTTATGTTACAACTTGAAGATTAATATGCAAAGAGGTAAATACTGAAGCCCAGACCAAGAGCTCTGTTTGGGAAGGGCTCAGAGCAGAAAGTCTGGGAGAGCCCAGGACAGACTGAGGGATGCAGGAGGTTCATGAGCAGAGCTCTCCTGAGGAAACTCTCATTTCCTCCACCTTGCCCAGCCCTCACCGCAGGGCAGCTTGAGTAGTTCATTGCTGGCTTAAGTTGATTCACAAGCAAGCACATGATGTCTGGGAAGGCTGACCTGGAAACAGAGACTGGGTAGAATAAAAGGATAAAAGGTATTTATTGCAAGGATCCAGCTTGGGCAGTGCAGGAACCCCTTGGGCCTACACCCAAGGCAAACCCACAGATGGGCACAAAATGGATCCCAGGCACGAGGCCTCACACTTTGATAGGTTTGGGTCCATCAGCACATTGGAGTGAATTGTCCAATTCCAGCTTCAGGTGATGAAGCTCCATCCTCCTTGTTCCCTCTCTTCCTTCACTGTTGTTTCCACTCTTGGGCCTAAAATTTGTCCTTGGTGCCCAGCTGGAAAGGAATTGTTTTGTCTCCCTACTCTGTGAAGAGAGTTTACCAACACTTACTATGAAGGCCAGAACTACACACATTAAACCAGCACAGAATCTGAAAAATATAAAAGCTAAAGCTTAAGGCATCACACACAAGAAGGCAAAGATAAAAGTATTTTGTTTTAAACACAGGTGGGGTTAGAATACCGACCCTGCTGTTGCACAGGCAGTGCAGCAGAGCTGTGCAATGAGCTGTGGCTGACGGGAGATCTGCGGCACCACCACGCTCCTGAGGCACAGCTCAGAGACAGGGAGCCCTGGTGACATTACACAGCTGAACTGGCACATGTGTAACCAAACTGGCAGTCAGTGCTGAGCAGCTGAGGAGAACCGACAGCTGTGAATGGCCCCCAGCCCTTCCCAGTGCTCTGGGGAGCTTGCAGCAGGACCCTGGTGCAGGCACGGCTCCAAGGGAGCAGCAGTCACACCTCACTCTGTGCCTCCTCCCTTCTGCTTACTGGGAGAAACTCCCCATCCACCCAGTGCAGTCTGCTAATGGGATTAAAATCTCTGCTTGCATTTGCTCCTGGGGAGAAAAGCAGGTCTCTCCATGCCAGTTATTTCATAGACAACATCAAGCCTGGAGAGGTGGCGGGGGAAGGAAAATGTTTCCAACTGAGGAACTGAACTGAAAATAGCTGTGGCACTGAGTCTGCCTGCTGATTACAGCAGCTCTTCAGTTAGCAGGATTGTAGAGACAAGACAACAGATTAGAGAATTGGCCTTTCAGATCTTGAGGCCTAAATTCAAAACCAGCTTTAGTGCCCACAGGTGTTCGTAGGGCAGCTCACGTCCTCATTCCATTTTACCAAGTTCACAAATCACAGCATGATGTGTCTCTTCTCCTTTTCCACCTGAGGAAGGGCTGCACTCAGACATGTCCCTCTAGGTTCAAACTATAAAGGACTTGTAGTGAACCCAAGGGTAGGGGTCCATTTAGATCAGGGGGAGGATATTACCAACCACATTAAAATCCCTAGTCTGGAGTAGCAGAAGGGTTAAGCGTCAGAACAAGGATGCAGTGGCAGAGCTGCTGGATCCTCACAGATGTGCAGATCAGAATGTAAGTGTGTTATGTGGCTGTTTGAAGAACCAGGAGCTATAACAGGGCTATGCCAGGTCACGAATGACTTATTCTAACACAGCTGTGTGAGGGAAGCTTGCATAACACCTGCCCACACTCAGCTTAACTCAAGCTGTTGTTATCAGTCCCTCACTCTCCTGCATGCTGGAAGTATTTGCAAACCAGGAATCTATTATTTCAAGGCCGCTATAAAATGCCTATTTTTTTGGCTCAGGGTAATCAATGCCTTGCTCAAGAGGTGGGAAAGCTTTAATCATATGTTTGACAAGC
This sequence comes from Phainopepla nitens, assembly GCA_013400175.1. Taxonomy (NCBI): domain Eukaryota; kingdom Metazoa; phylum Chordata; class Aves; order Passeriformes; family Bombycillidae; genus Phainopepla; species Phainopepla nitens. The sequence continues at coordinate 220,531 of VXBQ01014372.1, read as the reverse complement.
TGACTTTAGGGGCAAGGCTCTTTAACTACAATTTTTGCTTTTCTTCTGGCTGCACAGTAATACACAGCCTCTCCAGCTAGCATGTCTCATGCTTCTGACTCATATGATATTGTGATAATAGTGTCTAGTATCAGACTAGTCATTATGTTAGTAAAAGTGACTGAAAGAGCACCACATGCAGGAGCAGCACACAAAATCACAAGCATTTTATTTACTAGGCACAGAAGAAATGTAACAGACCAGGGTTTCCAAACAGAATTTTATGCATATTTGGGAATAGGAGAGGTGAGCTCCATTTCAGGTCATGATGCTGAATTGGATCTATTCAGTGTGATGCAAGAATACAACTCCAAGGGGCCAGTGCTTTCACAGAAATCTCATGTGTTTTCACAAATCTCATGTATTTGTTGCTGTATCTGTTGATCAGGGAACTGAATTGCCTGATTGTTTGCCATCAAGGAAAGCATCATCCATAATCCTTCTCACACATCCCACATGAATCCTGCTATTAGAAAATGTCTCCACTTTCTGAAAACTCATCTCAGTCAGGCACTGTCTGTTCAGATGGGCAGGGCCTCGCTGCTGTCTTTTCTTCATAAGATAAATGCTTAAGTATTTTAAACACTACTCCTAAACTGAGTTTTCCCAAATGCAGGGAGCACACACTTCTCTTGCAGCTTGCAGAGTGGTATTTGAGATGAAAATTCTCAGTCACTTTTTCTTTCCTACTGTCTCTTTGCCTGTGTCCCTATCCAGTCACTATCCAGTGGTTCTGCCTGTCCTTTGAAATAATGCAGCCTTTGAAATAGTTCAGTTTTCACTCACATTCTCTTTTCTTTGTTTTTTTTGTCTGGTTTTTCTGCCAACAAGAGCCAGTCTCCCAGAGAATAGTTTCCTTCTTCTATACCAGAGAAGATAGACCTTCTCATGGGCACAATTCCTGCCTGAGGTCCCTGGTTGTAGGGTTGTGCAAGCTTCCTCTGGGGAAAATGTCCATTGTGAGCTCCCAGGGCCTGATTTCCCACCCATTGCACCCCAAACAGCCCCTGCTGTCCCGACCCATCCTCCTATGTGCTCTAGATCACAAACTGTAGGCCACTAACTGAGTTCTCAGGCATCACCTACCTTGAAATGGCTTTTGACAGGCAGGAATGTCATAAAACAGCCAGAGCTGCGTCTCAGCCACTTTGAAGCTTAGCAGTCCAGGTGTAAAGCAGACACCCAGACTCCCTGGAGAGTTTCTGATGACCGAAGCAGATCAGCTTGGAAGCAGCTGCTGTGATTTTTTTTGCTTCTCCCAGACTCTGCAGGGAAGATGGATTCACAGGGCTGTGCACTGGAAGAGCAAAGGTGCTGCTGCTGAAGCAGAGACCCTGATCAGGGTTACCACCCCATCCTGCAGGTGTATATTTGTGTGGCTGGGCAGATGCAGAAGTTCCCCATGCACAGGAACTGCAGAAGCAGCACATGGGCTGCTGTAAAACCACATTTGTGCTTAAAACCTATGTCTATTTTCATTAATAACAATGCCAGTGAGAAATAGGAATAACTTCACGATTATTACAGGCACAAAAAGCAGAGGGATTTTTTTAGCTGTTTTTACCATCTCAAGGGCACTTCCTTTGCTGTTAGTTATTTTCTTCATGATCAATGTTTGTATCACTTCCCAACACATTACCCACGGCGTTTGCAGCTCTCATGCCCCATTTGTGAGGCGCCTGCAAGACCAGCCTGCAATAATGGAATCCTCATTTTCTAGTGAGATGGTCCTGCTTTTTGTGACCACATATAATTTTGTGGGGTTGTTTCAGGAGCATTTGATGGCACTGCTGCCTGTCCTAAGTTCCTCTGCTAAAAACCATAAAGAATGAGAGAGAAAACTTGTAGCACTCTTACAAATGAACTGTTGTGATTTGTTTGCAAAATGCTGTTGTAAGAGTCATAGATCCTCAGTAGTTTTACCTTTCCTTCATTTCATTTCCTTTCCTTTTGTTTGTCCATCCTTGAATTGCTTTAGAATTCTGTAGGGAACCAGGGAGGTTGCTAAAATGTATAATACTGGCACTATAAACCATGTCCTGGCAACTAAATGCCTTGCACTTTGGCACCTTGGTTGTTGCTCCTAGCAAGGCAAACGATGCAAGTCATTCATCAGACAAGAAAATCAGTTTAGGAGGTCATAGGAAGATCCAGATTCAGCAGAGAGACATCTTTCAAGGTGTGTTCTGGTAGCACCTCTGTCAGCCTGTGACCCAGCCAATCTGTCCTCCTTCAGTCACAGGGACTGTGGGAGCTGCTGGCACTGCCCTTGCAGGCAGATTCTCTGAGTGGAATGGGCTCCTACAGCAGCCTCAGGTGCTTGCTCAGCAGCACAAGCAGTTTTCCAGGGACACTGCCCCTCCTGCCCTTTCCAGCAGACAGACAGACTCCTTTCTGCAAAGTCCACTTTTGGGTGAGTCCCATGCCCTGCGCTTACAAGATATTTTGAGATACCACAGGTTATGCAAAGAAAAGCTTTGTCCCTCAGGCAGGAAATGCAAAGAGATTTTAAGTTCTTCCTTTCAAATCCAGAACAGAGCATGTGTGACACTGGCAAAGGCTGTCACTTGGCAGGGCCAGGAGTCTGACTGTGCCCATTACTTGGTCCTCTGTGCAATGTGCATTCCACTCACTGGCTGTCATGAACAAATATTTATGGAATGCAGCATATTGCTGTCAATATTGCTATAAAAAGAAGGGAAATGGCAGCTGTTCAAACTAGCTGAGGAGTTTGTTACAGTAAAATAAGTCCCAGGAAGATTAATTAGTAGCAAGGTAATGCATTCATAGGTGTGCAGTAATCTGCACGTGGTAATGACAGATCTGTTAATCACAGGCCTGCACAATTATTACATTTCACTCTCTCTCCTGTCCCCCTTCTGTAAGATATAAATTTGTGTAGCCCAGAGCTATATCCCCTCAACATGTCTGTGGACATGTGGTGACCCTCTGGAAGAGAAGGACGGGTTTAAACGGGCCTTTATAAATAAAATACGTAGTTTGCAATTTATATTGTAAAATAGATAATCTATCTGTGAATGGAACATTTGGTGATACAATGCTCCATCTCAGTACTGGCAATGTTCCTCCTTTGTGCTGCTCCATTCAGTAAAGCAGTGTTACACTGCACCAGCCTGGGCTTGGTGTAACCACAGCTCTTGTCACTGCACTGTGGCTGTGGTGCTTTTTTTGGTTAAAAAAAAAAAAAAGATGTTTTTTACCAAAATCCTTTTCCTGTTTGACTGAAGTGGATGCAACTGGCAATTACTCCATTAGCTCTTTGTTGCTATCCTTGTGTTCTGTGGCTGACCTTGAGTGAGAGTGTGAATCCAGCTCGTTCTCCTTGCAATTGCATTCATCTGTGCATAATCCAAAATTAGGTTATGCAAAGTGCCTGTGTTACATGTGTTTAATGTAATGTAGTGTATAATACTTTCCATTATGAGTATTGGTTTCTGAGCCCTTAGAAAATACTTTTCCAAGTATTTTCACTATTCTTCTGGGTATTTTTTACTGTGCTAGATTTATCGACACGTTGTCTAAGTTTGGGAGGCATGCAACCACCAAAATCCTACACATAGTTCAAGTTCCCTTTCTTCTTCTTCTGTAAAAGCTTTTCTGTCAAAGAGCTCCTTTTCAAAGCAGAAAACACTGAAGAATTCCCCTGTCACATCTACTATATTTTCCTGACAAAATCAGGACATCCATGGAAAAGTAATGTCTTACCTCTGCAGTTTACCTTCTGGATGCTGCTTGCATTTAAGAGCATAGCCACTGATTGTTCCCAAGGCACTGCATGCATGGGGCAGAATGAAAGCTGTATCTTATTTAAATTAATGAATAAGATGAATGAGTGCAGCATTTTCAAAACAGGCAGAAGAAGAAAGCTAGGCAATATTCACATACTAATTAAAATGAGAGCTTTCCACTAAAAAAAATACGAGTGAATTGATGTTCTGCCCATAGCCTCATTGATGAAATGATGGGTATGAAAGGCACCACAGGAAGCAGGGTTTTACGAGAGACAAAGTCATTCACTTGATGCATACACTGTTAGAGGAAGCAGCCTGGGTATTGCAATTTATTCTTGTTGTGCTTGATGGGAAAAGGAATCTTAAATCCCAGCTGAAGAATTCACAGGACTACTTTGCTCTTTAGATTTGCTTTACAGTTGTGCAGAGTCCCACTTGGGAGACATTAGCATCAGTAATAGCCATAGTACTTAGCATTTATTGTGATGGGTCTCATCTGCACCTCTCAGAGAGGCTGGCAAGGTGAGTGCAGAGTTACAACCCCCCTGGCAGAGAAACTGAACAGGTATGTAGAAACAGGTCTTATGGCCAAGGTGACTCAATAAAGTGTCTGTCTCTGACCTCAAATGCCAGTGTGGGCAAAAGGGGTTATTTAGATCCATATTTTGCAAAGTAATTCATTACCAGTGGACATTGGAGTATTGGAGAAATCAGAGTCTGAGTGAGCAGATTATAAAAGTCAATCAAATGTATTGTTGTTTTTTTAAATCTGAAAACTCACTACAAAGCTGAATATTCAATGAATATTGCTGGATAGTCACGCTGTTTCAAGTCAGGTACCTAACCCAAGGACATAAAATAAATGTGGTTTTTTACCTGCCCATACAACTGAGGGACATATCAGCAGGACATTCAGAAAACCTGTGCTAGGAATCTGCCTCTGCAGCCTAGCTCAAACAGCTAAGTCACAGAGGGGAAGCCAGACAGTGTGAACAACTTCTGATATATCCAGTTCTACAATTAATGCCCAGATCTGCAAAGTCACGTAGTAACATGTCCCATTAAAATCTGTGAAATGTTTGTTTTGTCTGCATCCCTGGAACTGGGCACCCTTTGCCCAAGCATGATTGCCTCTGAATCTGAAAATGTCACAGTATTAAAGTGAGATTCAGCAAGAAGTGTGACAGCATTATATAATCCACGGAAATAAATCCGAATATTAAAATTACTTCCACTGCCAAGATGACAAGCATTTCATAAATGCAAGATGCAACAGTGGAAATGATAATTCTGAACTGGGAAGCAAATATTGTTCTCCAAGTGTGTGAAGGAAAAATCATCTCAGGACTGCACAGAAGGGTATTTGCTCTTGCCAGCTTTCTGTTTCAGTGGTTGGCTGTCTTTTGGCTACCTGCCATCCAATAATTCATTGCATGCCCCTGGGGCATTTCATCAGAGGAGGGACATATGTTAGTGCAAGAGCAGAGCAGGTATCAGTGCTTGATGCCAGTGACATGGAACAGAGGCTCTCAAAGGGCCTTGCACATCTGTCCTCTCAGTCACAGACTGCACACTCTGCTCTTATTTTTCTCTGTCTGTTAGCTCTCAGAGCTAGAATTAACACAACACAAAGCATTTTTCAGATTTGTTGTTAAGGAAGCTGCTAGATGGCCTTTGCTGCTGCTTTAACTGCTGCAGGAATGCCACGGAAGTGATGTGAAATTGGAGTTTAGGTAGTCCAGGAGAAAAAAGTCTGTGTTCAGCAATGAGCCACACTGTGGCAAGATGTAAGAAGTGCAAAGGCTTCAGGAGGAGCTGGAGAGAGAATATCAAACCTATTGGTCCTTATGATTTGCACTCTGTTGAAACCATAAGATACTTGCTTGCCTTTAGAAAGTTGTTTCACTTCCCTTTAAAAAATTACCATCTATCCTACCGAGAGGATATGTAACTAATGGGAGATTTCATCAACTGCAGTGAGTTATGGATGCAATGATAAATCAAAAAAAAAGGAGATTCCCATGTAAGTAAAGCCACCATGATTTGTATCAGCCTTTGCATACTTTTTGCCTTTGTCTCAACTCCCAAAATTACAGGGAGGAAATGGCCATTGAGATGGCATTGTCTGTATGCCATGGTCCTAAACACAACTCTGGTCTGGACTTGAGCCCACCATTTGGAAAAAACATCTCTTCCTGATTAAAACATTCCTGTGGTGGATTTACCACCAGCATTCTTGGTGCATGGTTCCAGTAATTAATTACCCAGACTGCAAAAAATGCCTGCCTTGTTTCTAGACTGGAGCCAGGGTGTGGGCACAGGGTCTGGCTTCTCTGAGAACTGAGTCAGATAAGAAAGCCATCTGGGCTGGATTTGGTCTACTTCCTCTCATATTCAGCCCCAGTTTGTGCACAACTCTTCTGCAGCATCTTCTGTTTTCTGGTTTTGTTAACTGGCCTGAATGAGGCTGGCAGCCCTGCACACCTGATCATCCCCTGGCCATGAAGGTGGTGTGAGGTGCCAGGTAAAGTGATTGTGCTTCTGAGAGCACTTGGCATTGGGGAACTCAGCCCTGATGTCCCCTCTGTCTTGCCCTTTATCCTCTACACCATCATTCCTCTAATACTTCATGCCATTCTAATACTTGTGATTGCCCTTAACATTTTCCATCTGTGCAGGGTAATGAGCTCCTGTGAGGTGGTGCCAGCAGAGTGACCCATGGGGTCTCTTCAGCCCAGGTACCACTGCACCTGCACCTCTTGCTTTACTGACGTTTGACTTTCTGCAGCAGTAAGGTCAGGGAAGTACGAGGTACACTCTAAGGAGTCTCTGGGATATGACCCATAAATTGATTGACTTCATGTTCTCAAGAGCCAGATATAAAAAAAGAACAGGAAGCAAATGAGATTTGTGGTCTGATGATGTGTTAGTGATATTTCATACCTCTCTATACCTTTGTTTTGCATTTTGCACTTGTAACTCACACGATGCACTTTTCAGATAGAAGTGGATATCATGTGTAAGCTGAGTTCCTTGTTTTTTTCTTTTGCCTGTCACTGGCTGCATGTTCTCTGTTGATGTCTTGTTCCTGGTACTTGACACTGACCATCTTGTCTGTGAAAGGAAGCCCTCCAGCTGGTTTGCCTGATGAGAAGAAAGGAAAGTTTGCTTGGTTTAGTCACTCCACAGAAAGCCATGGTAATGTTCCACTGCGCTCTGTGTCCACACTGCGTGTGTCTGTGTGTCTGCCTGTGTATCTCTGTGCAGACTGGCCTAAATCAGCTTTGTGTTCTCCTGCCTGGGTGTGCCTGGCTTTGTCTGTTGCTTGTGCAGTGTCCTCTTCATGCTCTCAGGGCAACAAGCTGCTCTGCAAATCGATCTCGTGCTAATGCCTTCAAAATTGTTTTCCATTTGCAAATAAGCTCAAATATGTCTTGAAAGTGTTTTACCTCATCTTCCAAACTGACTTGTGAAATATCAGCGTTTTGGTTTTGTTCCTGCAGGGCTTACTCCGGACAAAAAAATTTAATTATGAATGTTGGTTTTTTCTCATAGCTTACTTGACTGTTTCATGTATATCAGAACATGAATTCAGTTTATTCCATAATTTGTCTTTCCAAATAGACAAGATTATGAAAACATCTGTCTTCATAAAGGAGCAGGCACCATTAGAGTACAATATTTCATAGCTCTGTCAAGAGTGCTAGAGAGCTATTATTTCATGTGGTCCTAAGAACACGGGACAAGAACGTTAGATTTCCCAAGAAGTGTGTTGGAGGTATGTGAATTGCTGTGATGGGATGAAGGAAAGATAGTTCATTTTGAGGGACATTTCTCAAAGCAGTAAGGATATTATTGAAGGACCTTCTTTTAGCCCCTGAAAGAAGACCATGGCCCCATGAGCATCTGCCCAATTGAAATGCAGAACCTATTTCTTCTACTTTGGCTCATTTTGCACCAATGACCCACAAATAGACATATTCTTACTATTGAGTTACACATTCCTGCAGGCAATTAGAAATCTCTCCAACAGCTAACAGCATGTGCTCTCAAGCCTCATCTGAGATGTGCATCCAACAGCTAATACAGGTCATGTTCTGAAGCTCTACCAGGCTCCTGAGAGATCTGTTTAACTCCTCCATCATTCAGTCTTAAGCATAATTTTTTCATTTGTTTTGCATATTCCAAAAGGAGTGAGGAGAGAACAGGACACATATTGGACCCTATCTGTTTTCCTGCCTTTAACTGAATGATTATGTGTAAAAAGCCATTGGAGCTTATGCAGGAGCTGTGAGCTACTGGGGAAATGAAAATGGTGTGGGTTTGAGGGATTTTTTTATGGTCTGCAGAAGCAAATAAAACCTTGAGGTTTGATTACAGCTAGAAACAGGTTCTTGAACCTAGATGAGAGAGGTTCACACCTCAGGTTGCTTTCATTCTATGTTTGTTCCATGGTACTTCTGTAAAAGCCTAGAAGGTTCTGTCCAGTTCTTAGCTGGGAGAGTCAATATAAAGCTGCACCATAGTCCATATCCATTAACTCCTTTGCTGGTAATATCTGTGTGGGTCAAAGAGTCTGAATTTCTTTCTTATATCTCTAAGTCCAGTTTCTAGGTGTGAGGTTAAATCACATTCATGGTTAGTAAATGACAGATGAGCCATCAGTATTCTTCATATGGTATTTGCTATCAGGCTAACAGAAGCTGTTTATCTGCATGCACCCCAATCCTGCTTCCTTTTGTTTGTATTCTAATCATTGCACAAAAATTGGGGAGGGCAGTGAGGTGGTTGGGCTGCTGCAGGTACAGAGGCATTTTTTTAAATGTTCAATGGAATCAAGCAAAAGCTTCTTGTTGGGTTTGTCAAGTTTTTTACTTTTCAGTGGTTCTCATTCATAAAACTTCCAGGAACTGACTCTGAAAGAAGGAGAGCAGCTGCTTCTTCCCTTTTCTTTATCATTTGAGTGAGTTGTATGTTCCTGAAGTCTACCTGCCCAACCTGCTCCGCACAGGGAGGCACTAGACTCGCTCAGCAAATCGTTTCATCCTCAGGAGCTGCAGCTGAGGCTCTTTCCACGAAGCCAGTTCCTTCAGCCATGCACTCCTTAGGAGATGTGCCAGGTTCTGACGGCCACCCCTGTCTTTTTGTCCCCTTGGAATCCTGCAGTGAGCATGCCCACCAGCGAGACCGAGTCCGTGAACACCGACAACGTCCCCGGAGCCGACATGGAGGGCGAGAACTGCGGCGCCAGGCTGGCGTGAGTACCCCACAGAAACTGTGCTTGGGCTGGGGGGCAAACGTGGCTGTACAGCAGCCTGAGAGGCCTGCAGCTCCTCCCAGGCTTGGGCTGGGGGGTTGCAGAGGCCTGGGGAAGACAGCTTTTCTCAGGCTGTGTTGAGTGAGAAAACTCCTGAAGGAATGCAGAGAGCTCAGGAGAAGAAATCGATTCTCATGCTATTTTGGGAGAAGGAATGGAAAACAAGAGATATGCACCTGTGGTGCATGATGTATCTCTTTCAGAGGATTGTTTCCTTTCTTTCACTGATCAGTCCCTTGTTTGTCTTTACTTGACCAATGTGGTTTCACCTATCGATGTTCCCCATAAAAGTGATCAGCTCTTTTCAAACAAACCTTTTTGCTTAATCCAGCAGCCTGAAATATTGGAGTCATTCTGTGTTGCTGTGACAGGCAAAGGCAGGGCAAGGGACATCCTTTTCAACATGAACAAAACCCACAGCAGGTCAAAGGGCAGGAAGAAGATCTCTTGATGCAGGTTCTTATGTTCATTGTGATGTAAACTCACTCTGCTCATTAGTGAAGAACCTCTGGTTTTACACAGGTGTAAACAAGGGACAGAGTGCCCAGGATAAGTAGATCTTATTACTTGCACTAGATCTAAAAGAGGAACTGGTGGATAACAAAGCTCTTATTTTAAAATTCCTCACTGATAGACTTTCCAAACCAGTATATGTAGACTGAAGAGTGGAAATGACTGGTCTATTTTAATTTTTCTAAAGATCCTTGTACATTTTACAGCGCCTTGTAATAGAAATACACTGAGGGTAACTCCCATCCTGCAGACTGAATTACACCCTTCAAATGCTGAACAGAGTACTATAGTGACAAAGGAATAAAACAATTAGGAGAGATTAATACCTCCTTGAAATTACACCATTGTAATTAGTGGAGATGCTCAAGAATTGTGTGAGGTAGCAGTTATGAAATGCCATAATATGTGGTGTATTTTTTAGCCTCACAGAGAGCAAGTTATAGGCAAGAGGAGTCCTTTATTCCCTTTTACATTATTTTAAACAGACGGGACTTCATGCTGTGGGGCAATACATTATCCCTTGCCCCCCAAATTTCCTTGACACATGGGCTAAACATATCAGTGCTATAGCTTGTAACATGCTTTTTGAGTATTTTGAGGCTCTTTCCTGTCCTGGGAGCTACCTTGAGCCCTTGGGTGTTGCTTGAAGGGACCAGCTGGATCCATCCTAGGGTGATGAGGGAGCAGAAGAGCTCTCCAAGCCACTCCCCATCATTTATCTTCAGTCCTGGCTCACCAGGGAGGTCCCAGATGACCGGGAGCTGGACAGTGTGACACCCATCCCTAAAAAGCCAAAATGAGGATCCAGGAAACTCCAGGTTGGGGACAGAGTGGCTGGACAGTGGCCAGGCAGAAAGGCACCTGGGGTGACTGACAGCAGCTGGACATGAGGCAGNGGGCTCTGCTCCCAGGGGACAGCACAGGACAGGAGGACACAGCCTCCAGCTGTGCCAGGGGAGCTTCAGCTTGGACACTGGGAGGAATTTCTTCCCAGAAGGGTGATTGGACATTGGAATGGATTGCCAGGGAGCTGGAGGTGGTTGAAAAGGCTGGGTGTGGCACTCAGTGCCATGGTCTGGGTGACGAGGTGCTGTTAGGCCATAGGCTGGACTTGATAATCTCAAAGGTTTTTTCCATCCCACTCAATTCTCTGTGATTCTGTGATCTGCATTAAAAGATTTGGTATGTGGAATATATTGTAATTTCAATCTCTGCTTTGCTTTAAGAGTCAGTCAACCTGGACTGGTTGTGCTTTGCTGTGTTGCTTCTCCAGAATATGTCAGAGTAGTAAAGTCCCTCATAGGTGTGGACACAGTGCCAAAAAAAGAATGGCAGCAGTTACTCTAAGGTTTCATGTATTTTTAATATTACAAGTTGCATTCATTTAATGTTCTTAATCCCAAAGGATGCTAAAGCACTTTATGAACTGTAAATGCAGGGATTGTTTTCACAGCGTTAGAGTTCAGCCACCTTCAGGGTAAAATGTGACAGGTGTTTAAAAACAACAGGCACAAGTGTTTCTGGGGTTGTATGAGGGATAACTTGTTTTGCACTGAAACTGCATTGGGAATTTCAGCAACCAGAACATAATTACCTGAGCTGGAATGTGGCCAGGAGGGCTGAAGTTAAACCCAACTCTAAATGTAATCATGACTTAGAATGGAGTTTACTTAAAATCATCCAGCATGCTCACAAGAGAATGGCAGCACCCTGATTTGGCATTAGGAGAAGGAGAGTCCAGTATATTTCAGGGAAAAAGCCATAGGAAGACAGAGCTTCATTTCTTCTTCTCAGGTTGTAAATGTTCAAACAGGGCCCGAAGTTTCAGCAGAGCAGGATGTGTAAGATTCAGAGAGCTAAACAGTTTCCTTGCCACTTTTCACTTCTGGAAATGGGGGATGTATAGGAGGCAAGTTGAAGTCTGTTATTGAGAAGGGTTTGTTTAGTCCTCACCCAAGGCCAGCTGGGATCCTCAAGGCCTCCCTCAGATTGCTTTTCATCTCTAAGAGATGGATAGGCTCCTTCCTCCATGAAAATGAATGGCTCTACCATTGAACATGATATTCTGGAGTCAGATACAAATTTTGCCAACGCTGCCTGCTTTTGTGAAATGTTTGTTTCAAGCTTGTGGATCTGCAAATTCCTTATGGGCAGAGTCCGACCTGCCTCTGTTTCTGAGGCTTGGAACTCTTTCTGATTTCTTTTGTAAGTGTATCACACACTTAGGCAGACAGAGAAGCCAGCTGTCATTGTTTCAAGAAGTATTAAGTACTCTTCTTTTTACTGAGCTCTCATTCAACTCCCCCNCCCCCCATAGGTCAATATTCCTTCTGGAACATATAAAATGTAAACAGGAATTTATTGAATGAGTGTGTTCTTTTATTGGAACCTGTCTAAGAATCAGAATTTAGCCCAGTCTTTAAGAAAAGTGAAAATTCATGTGAGAAGTCAATTGAGCTTTTAAAAAAAGTTCTCATCAAATACTAGATTTTGAGTACTAGCATTAATAATTATAGCCATGCCATCCTGATTTGCTCTATTTGAAGGTTAGGTCTGGACTTTTGAGCAATCACCTACTCTCTGTTTTTGCAGTTGGAACGGTCAGCCAAGTTTTTTTGTTTGATTGTTGAGTTTCATCTCTTGCAGATGAGTCTCAGTATTTTTACCAGCATTCTAAACTCACCCCGTGCCATGAGTCCCCACTGCTGGGCTATAAACACACTCTTCCCCAGAGGGCAGAGACTGCAACCAGACCTGACTGAAGCAACGTGGGCCTTTCAAGTCAAAGGCAATATATTTATTTCTTTATTGACATCAGGCTGCCTGGGGGGTTTAACCACCCCAGCACCACCCCTACAGTTCCAGGCTGAGCTTGCCATCAAAATGCACTCATGATAAAAGGAAAAAGGTGCCCAGGAGACTAAAAGAAAAAGCTTTTTTCATTGAAGGCAACTTAGAATTGCTCACTGTTCTTTCTGTTCTTTTAAAATCTGTAGAGTTTTGAAAGGCTGGGTCTGTGACTGACAGAAAGATCTGCTTGAGAAGCCAGGCTCAAGTGTGCCTTTTGGAAAAGGAGATCTTCCCTGACAGCCTTTCTCAGCTCCACAGAGACATATGCTATGTGAGATCAGCAGAGTACCTCTCAAACAGAAACTATTGCCTACTGATAAATTGTCTCAAAGAAGCTTTTATTTCTCCAGTATCCATACTATAGAAACTGCTTCTGTCAACTGTCCTGTCTGGAGTAATGCCAGCCTTCAAACCAGCAGGAGTTTCAGGAGGAATCTAACATCTGATCTCTCTTTACTTGCTGTGTAAATCCAGTTTTTTAGAACTATACCAAAAAAAAAACACCAAACCTATTTAATTAATAATAATTTCTGGTGTAATTCTGCTGGCAACAGGAAGGTTCCAGCCTTCCTCCTCCAGAGAAGGTTCTCTTCCTAAGGCTATTCACTTTATCAGGCATCTGAATTGGAAAATGGCTTTGCAGGCTTCCACAGGACATTGAAAAGCAACCCACAAGTTCCACAGTATATTACTCCTGTCATGGTATTGCCTTGTACTGGGCTGACATCTGCCCTGCAGTAGGAGCACAACAGCTTTTATTCTCAAGGACAGCTTTTGGAAGTGGAACTTATCTTATTTTGATGTGTCACAGCTTTCATAACCTGTTGCCTCAGGGTACAAAGAAACACATTTCCTCTGCAGCAGGCACCAGTGGGACCAACCCAGCCCCAGGAGCAGTGGGGCTCTGTTTACAGGACATTCCTACACCCAGGGCTCCCCAAGAGCCAGTAATTTCCCTGATCCTTTGGGGTTACTGCTGTGCAGGATTCCTGAGGACAGGCTATTGCTCATAATCAGGAGTAATCTGTTCTGTGCAGGGTGGCAGCATATATAATCTTCCAATACAAGCAGAATGTTAATTATCTAATACAGCTATACAGATCTGGAGTGCCACAATAGAGCTTGCTTTTATACATATGCATTAGCTAAAAAAAAAGACCTTTGTGGAAACTAATGCTCCACAGAGCCTCAATAGAAAAGTGAAGCACTTGAGCTCAAAGGGAAAGAGAGCTTAAAATTATCTGCTTTCACTGAAACAATAACCCACTTGGCATTTTCACCTTGGCCAGGATTTCCATACATATGGGGGACAGTTCAATTGCTTTTCCACCAAAGACAGTTCAAACAATAAAACAGGATAAACCAAAATGAACAACCTACACTGGCTTTCCAACTGAAAACAGTGTGTCCTGAAAATTTATGAGCAATGGAAAGTTTCCCTGGCAGCTGAATGGTCAGTGACTTTTCCCTTGCTGCTGTCCTGGCATGGAAATTAATTCCTGTGCAGTTCTTGCAGCAATCAGCATAGGAGCCAGAGGTAAAGGTAAAAGTTTCCTTGCAGGTTTGCTGTAGTTGCTGCTGCTTTTCACCTCATGAGAAGATGGGCTCCCTGTGATGTGACAGAACCAAAGTTCCCATCACATCAGGAGCAGTGGGAAGAAAATTCTGCCAAAAGCTCAGAAACCACTGCTGACTTCAGGAGGAAAACTCACAGGATCAACCCTTATGTGTCAGTCTCAGATACTGCTCTCCAACTTACTATGAGCAATTATTTTAATTCTTATTTTAATACTCACAGTCAGTTCTGGGTATGTGTCTAAAGGACAGGAGCATGCCCTTATGGAAGAGGAATTTTCTTCCTGCTTCAAATCCTGTGACAGGCCTTTCCTGTGACTTGCCACAGGGAGAAAAAAGATTATTTACTGAATGCTTACATGCTGGCCTATTTCCCCAGCCTGTAAGAAAGCCTGTTGAATAGCAAACCAACTCAATTTTATGTTAGACAGATCCAATTTCCAATTTCCTTAAGGCAATTCTGTAGATTGTTATTGTGCCACCTTACCAGTAACTGCACCCCATTGCACCAAAACAGGACCAGCCCCACCAGGACTCCTTCTCACAGCACTAAAATCTGTCAGATATGGCCAGTGAAGCTCTTTGGATGTTCTCCAAAGCTGTAAATAACCTAGAATCTTAGTGAAGTGCATTTCTATGTTGCTGCTTTTCTGACAGCTTTCTCTGGTGTCCAAAGGCTTTTGTGAGTCCTTGTGAAGATACTGCCTCTAAGTCGGGATTATAAAATGTAAAAGTAGTTGTGACCAGAGTGTTAGATAATTTCATGGTCATGTTTGACAATGTCCACACCCAGAAAACTGCTGTAATGTGGCCTTGGTGTCGTGCTTGGTGACCTACAAGATTTTTCCAGAGCTGTCTGTTTTGTGCACAATTCCACAGAGGCCTCAATCCCTGTTACACAAAACTGTCACATCCTTCACAAACACCTCCTCTGGTGTCCACCATGAACGGGGAAATGAAGACTTTATCTCTCAGAATGTGGGATATCTCATTACACTTGAGTTATGCTGATTATCTAGAGGTTGATGTTGATAAAAACCTTTAAATTTCACCATCTTATCTGTGTGTTGTAGATAACTATGTAAGGTGGGAGGAGTTCTAGAGAATTTCAGAGATAGCAGAGATCTGATTTTCCTGTTTGTCTTTTAGAAAGACAAGCTGAGTTACATGGTTCCTGTGATAAAAGCACTCAGTAGTGATCTGAAGTGGTTTTTGTTAGGCTCCTATACCATAATTTTAAACAGGAGTTTCTCAGGTCATTCCAGAGTTGGACACAACTGGAGTCTCCCTCTTCCTCCTCTCAACCTAAACCTCCAAGGACACCAGAGATGCAAGAGATCCATGTTTAAACCCAGCAGAGAATCTGCTCCACTCTGAACCCATTAAGTGCCAGCTTGGAGTGTCACAGCCCCTGTGGCAAGGCCCTATTTCCAGGCTATTTGACAGCCCCTAGTGATGCCATAAAAGCACTTTTTTAATGTGACATTGATAACCCAGGTCCTGAAAAAAAATTTTAATCATAAGACTCATTTGAAAATCGTGGTTCAGATTCGTGCATGATGTTTTCAGAAACGTTTATTACACAGTTTATTTCAAAAATTCCATTTCACTCTCTGATTCTACCTCTAAATTTAAATCTAATCCTCCTTCCTTGTCCTGTTCTATATATACAGCACACCCACATGTGATAAAGCCTTCTGCCACAGCAGCAAGGCAAGGTGGAGGGAGGGGGATGAAGGCTGTAGGTAACCTGTGGGAGCACTGAATGCACTTGGCTGCTGCTCATAATGCTCCAAAGGTGTAATTATCACACGCATGCTGAGTACTACACCTGCTGCATCTCTTTTGCTTAAATAAATAAAAGATTTCAGCGCTGCCTCACTGGGAAACCCTTAACCACAGAGGTCACCAGAGGATTTCCCACTCCCTGTCCTTCCCCTTCCACCTCTCTCTCCTGCTCTCTCTCCCTCTGTCCCTGCCAAACTATTCCTATCAAAATCCTCACCACCTCCTTTCCAGCTCAGCTTCCTGCTCCTTTGGGATTTTTGCATCCTTTCACTTCCCATCTTTGAGCCCTCTCTCCTGTTGCCTGTAAATGTGCTCCACTGCAGCTCCTGGGTGCTGCTTACCCAGCCACAATTCCATGTCAGAAGCAGGAATGGCTTTAGCATTGAGGATGTGTTCTGTAGGTGCTTCACTTGGCATCCTTGCTCGAGCCTGCTTTTCTCTGCAGCACAATTTAGCATTCTGCTCTGCCAGGGCTTTATTTCTCCTTTTGCCAGAGTCTTGCACATGTCTGTAACCTCACTGCTGCCCACAAGCTCAGCAGCAATGATGGATTTGGGGATTTGCTGCAAAAGCTTTTTGCTTTTTTTTTGGCTCAGCCCATCTGAGCCAAAAAGTTCCCCTCGTGAAATGTGAGAAGTTCCCCTGACTAAACCCTCTTCCACATAAGGAACCTTGTTGAAAGTTTTGTTTGGTTTTGGTTTTTTTTTCTATTTTTGTTTGTTTGTTTTTTGGTTTTGGTTTTTTTCTTTAGGGTTAGGATTAAACGAGTGAGATGGTATCTCTTTTTTTGGATCTAGATGTTTATTAGGTTTTATTTATATTATATATTTTTATAAATTTTATAGTATTTTGTGTTTTAATAGTATTTTTATGAATTTTACAGTATTTTAAGCTAATAAATTAAAAATGGTATTTTAGTTCTTTTTTTATAAGGTTTTTGAGGGTAATTTTTTAAATTAAGAAATGTTATTTAAGTTTTTTTATTTTTCACTTAATAATTAACTACTTGTGATTTGTAAGGTGGATTTTTTTAATCTAATTATATAATATTACTTAGACTTATGAAGAAGACAGTGAAGAAGAAGAATAAATTTTCACCCTAAAACTTTCACTTTGTTTTATATACATTATTAAATTCTACAACCTTTAATTTTAAGTTTTCTATTATTTGATACCACATACTTTTATTTAAACTATAAACCTATCATTCTAGTTTNAGTTCTTTTTTTATAAGGTTTTTGAGGGTAATTTTTAAATTAAGAAATGTTATTTAAGTTTTTTTATTTTTCACTTAATAATTAACTACTTGTGATTTGTAAGGTGGATTTTTTTAATCTAATTATATAATATTACTTAGACTTATGAAGAAGACAGTGAAGAAGAAGAATAAATTTTCACCCTAAAACTTTCACTTTGTTTTATATACATTATTAAATTCTACAACCTTTAATTTTAAGTTTTCTATTATTTGATACCACATACTTTTATTTAAACTATAAACCTATCATTCTAGTTTTATTACTGAATTTATTATAATTATTCACTTGTGATTTGTAAGGTGGATTTTTTTAATCTAATTATATAATATTACTTAGACTTATGAAGAAGACAGTGAAGAAGAAGAATAAATTTTCACCCTAAAACTTTCACTTTGTTTTATATACATTATTAAATTCTACAACCTTTAATTTTAAGTTTTCTATTATTTGATACCACATACTTTTATTTAAACTATAAACCTATCATTCTAGTTTTATTACTGAATTTATTATAATTATTCATATTATTTATTTACTTATTTAATTGTGGAAGCTTTCCTTAAGGCTCCAAGTTAAATGTAGTGTTTTTCTAGAGGTAAGCACCCGTTACTATAGAAAGTCTAAAATTCTAGAAAGTCGAAATTAGTGGCCAGGGTTCCAAGAGGAGCTGATTATCACTGATTATTTGTCAGGAACTGATGTCCTCGAGGAGGGACATACCATTTTCAGGGCTGCCACAGGAAGCAGTGGGAGATGCTTGCAGAGTTTCTCCTCCATCTCTGCTCCCAGTACATCCAATTTTAGGGCAGTGCACCACTGACTCACCCTCCTGTGGTGGAGGGGACCTTAAGGAATGCCTCAACCCTGCAGGAATATTTTTATTATTTTTTTGCAGTCATTCCCCCAGGTTCTTGTTTCTGCTGCTACTGGAAGTAGATTTTGCAGCTTCCTCAGTCGCCTCAGACTCACAGCAGTGTACCCACATCCATTTTTTTCTCTGTTTGCCAAGGTGTTCAAAGGCCTTACAGGACATGTGTCAAGCAGAGCAAGGTGGTGATTTAAGAACTGGGGTCATTTCTGGCTCTGCCTGTGACTTCTCATAAAAGGTTAATGAGATTATTTAGGTGAATAAATCCAAATGTATGGAACTGGGTATTCAAACACATATATAGTGGGAATATGGCCAAATTTTCAGGAATGCTTAATCCTCAAAATTTCATTGAGAGCAACAGAATCTATTATTGTACAGACCTATCTGAATGCAAACCAATTTACATAGACAACCAAGACAAATAAGTGTTGGTATCTAAGTTTGAAAATATTTACCATGCACCGTTTTTCCTTCAATTACTGAAAAAAACCCCATTAGTTTCACCATTATTGTTTCATAATATGCTTATAGATCCTGAAGTGACAGGGGATGTGTGAAAGCAACGAGTCTGCCTCTATAAAGTCATGCATATTTCAATATGAGAAAAAGAAATAGTGACTAAAAATAATAAAAAAGTCATACTTGAGAAATAAATATGGTAGCAGTTCACTGATATCTATAGGTGGTAGAATCCCACCATTACATGATTTCTGCTTCATGAGTCCCTCCAAAACACGAGATTTGGTTATTGGGGAATTCTAGCCATGCCCAGTGCCTGCATTAACTTACAACAGATGCAAGGGGAAAACAGCACAGATTAAAAAATGCATTGAGCTTAACTTTGTTTCCTTCTATTGCTGTATTCACAAAAGCCTGGGAGGTGTGGGACAGCTTCAGAGACTCTAATGGCAATTCTTGTCTTTCAGGCATCGGATCTCAAAATCAAAATTTAGGTAAGTAAAACTGACTTTTGCTTTTTCTCCTTTCTATCATTTTTGTTTACACGGTCTGGCTTTAGCTCCTATAGGTGAGAGCCCTGATCTCAAGCATGGCTGGAGTTTGCCACTGAAGATTATACACAGGACAGGAGTAGCCAAGAAAAGTTTTTTGTCCTGTGACACTGTGTGTGTGTCACTTCACACACACACATATGTATGTAGTATCTATATAAAACTATTAGATTTATTTTACAGTGGCAAGTGTTGCCTGGAAACCGGTTGCTATGCAAGTTAAATTCTGAAGAGTAGGAGGTGTGTAATTAGCTTTAAATATCTTCTGTGGTTAGTAATTACCCTGAGAAATCAGTGACACAAGGGGATGTGTTCATGGAAGGCAAACTTGAAAAACTCCCTTGATTAGCAAATGCTACCCTTAGTTCCAGGCATGAAGGTGAGATGCTGAAGTCCCCTAAGTTTTGGGATTTTTTTCAGAACTAACCCTTGTATTGGGCTTACTCCTGAATGCTGGAAATGTTCTTTAGATTTTATTTGACCTCACCTCTCCAAAGACTTAATCCTTCAGCTCCATGTGATAGAGCATCTTTCCATTGACTATCCTGAGGCTGGGCAAGGTGCCATTGCAGGCCACAAGCATCAAGTACAAGGAGAATATTTATTTTTGTGGCAGCTGAGCTAAAAAATCTCTTGGGGTTTCTGCAGTGGATGTCTTGCTCAGATTAAGATATTGCTTGAAGCGCTTGCAAATTGATTTAGGACAAACTTTATTCCTACAGCAATAGGAGGGATGCTCACAAGTGTCAACTCGGACGAGAGGGTATTTCTCAGGGTGAACTTGAGTTACTCTCTACCATTCTTGAACAATAAATCAAGACTAGGGTCTCCCTTGACAGAGAGCTGCAACAATCTAAAGATCCCTGTCTGAAAAGAACTTTCCCTTCTTGCATTTTTCAAGCCGCTACTGGCGCCGATGGAATCGATTCTGCAGGAGGAAGTGCCGTGCTGCTGTCAAGTCCAATGTTTTCTACTGGCTGGTGATCTTCCTCGTGTTTCTCAACACCCTCACCATTGCCTCTGAGCACTACAACCAGCCAGACTGGCTCACAGAGGTCCAAGGTGAGCAGGAGCTGCTGGTTCTCTTTATTGTGTTATAGTATTATTATTCTGATTATTATCGGTGTCATGAAAGAGAGCTGGGAGAAGAGCTGATGCATTAAACCACACGATGGAAAAGGAGCACACACAGCTTCAAGCAGCCCTGTGTCTCTGGAGGACCCTAAATAACACAATAAACTTCTCTGCCTGCAGTGGGAGATGTTATGGGAAAAATGTAAATACCTCCTGCCCAGCCAAAGCAGTGTTCCATTGGGTGTAAGTGAAAGAAATCAGCAGCTTATGCTAAATTTATATTTGCAGCAACTGGATTCCCAATTTATGGATAGCTACTGGGAGCCCCACATGGTCCAGGGTTTCCCATGAAATGGCATTTATGAGAAATTCTAATTATTAGGGAGGTGATGAAGAGTGATTTGTGAAGTTCTTCTTTCTGCAGAACAGCTGAATTCTCTCTGGAGGTGAGAGCAGCTGAAAAGGTTTAATTAAGCAAGAGTAGGTAGCACAGCAGCTCCTCTATTCCCCCTCTCTGCAGATGAGGGCTGTGAAGGCAGGTTGTGCACAGGAAGGCGTGCCCCTGCCTTTGCAGCTTGTGTAATACCTTGCAGCTGTGTGTGCAGCACGTCAGAATTGCTGCAACCCCCTTGCTAAAACCTTTCTGTGAATGAGCTGCCCACGCTTTTCCAGTTCATTCTTTGACCCAAGCTCATACAAAGTTAACTTTTAAGACTGATCCTTAGAACGCTTTCTTAGAAGCAAGGGCCAACGATTAGCTGTGATGATCTTTTGACTAAGTTTCCTTAATCTGTTTCTTTTTGCTTCACGAGACACTGCCAACAAGGTGCTGCTAGCTCTTTTCACGGCAGAGATGCTGCTGAAGATGTACAGCCTTGGTCTCCAGGCCTACTTTGTGTCCCTCTTCAACCGCTTCGACTGCTTCATCGTGTGCGGGGGCATCCTGGAAACCATCCTGGTGGAGACAAAGATCATGTCACCCCTGGGCATTTCAGTCCTGAGATGTGTCAGACTCCTAAGAATATTTAAAATCACAAGGTACTTCATGGCTTCTTTGGGGCTGGAGGAGGGCTGCTGCTCAGTGCACATGTGTGGGTGCAAGTCACTCACACCCCTGTTTACTTTCACTTTTTCTACCACTAATTAGGTAGTGAGAGTGCTAGATTAACAGTCCCCATCTTCTGAAGCCTGTAATGGGGTGGGGAGGGCTGCACAGACTGGCATCTAGCCCTGATGTGAGTGGTGAGGAGCCTGGCACAGGAGACACCTGATACCATGGAAAGTGTTCAACTGAAATGTGGAGTAGCGAGAGCTGAGCTCGGGCTCTCACAGTTCTCTGCACAAGACAAAGAAAACCAAAACAGCAGATAGCCTTGTGACCTCCTCTGACGCTGTCTGGTGACAGAGAGGAGCCTGAAAGGCTGCTCTGAGGCAAACAGCATTTGACTGAGGAGCCCATGCCAGCTCCATAGACTCAACAGTGACCCGAGTGGGAGATTGTGTCAACACCAGCAGCTACAGGCAAAGGATGTTGCCAGCTATTCCCCTTCCAAGGAGTCCATCACAAAGCAGCAACTTTATGAAGAAACCAGACTTTTTCCAGCTTCCAATATCTCCTCTTTTCATTCTTTCCCCTCTCCCTCTGCATAAAGGCATAGTGGTATCTATCAGTCACTGTGTGCTGAGCCAGGTGCCTCCAAAACACCAGCTTGGTTTGGCAGGGCTTCTTCAGCTTGAGGAGAGTTTGTAGGAGAGATCAGGTCCAAAATTTACCCAGAACTCTTGTAACAAATCTATTCTCGTGCTTGCCTCAAGTAGCACAAGGTCTGCCTTTTCCCATGTGGGCACCAGTCAGCACCTTACAAAAAGCTTGGCTGAGGTGGTGAAAGAGTGCTTTTTCTGCATGCTCAGCCATGAAAATGTCCCTACAATTGCTGTAACAACCCCCCACCCCCTGCCAGAGGAAATTTCTGACAAATTTGAGAGACATGAGATCAACAAGTCCAAAACTGGAAGATAGTTAAGATGGCTGAGCTGAGAGACAGAAAAAAACAACTTGTGCATCATGCAAGTTTTACCCTTAAAGCTTCTGAGGCTCAGATCTCTGGCAGGATGGATGGATCTCAGGGTCGGATGTCAGAGACACAAAATCAGTTCACAGTCTGAGAGAGAGAGGCCAAAGCAAGCCTACAACTGTTTCAAAAGAGGGAAAAAAAGTGAGTGGTCTGTTTGGATGTGTGATCATAGAAGAGGGGAAAACCTTCCAGAGGGGCACATTCCCTCCCAGAGAGGGGAAACAAGTTTCCAGCAAGAAAGGCATCTTTGCTCTTTCAGAAATTGTGGAGACCTCTGGTCTGGGGACTGTTTTTCCTGGATCTGTCCATTTCCAAGTCCCAGGCCTGGTTTCTGAGGAGAGCAGTAGCTGTTTCAGGCATGGGTAATCAGATACACCCAGGGCAACAAACCAACAGCTATAAAAGCATGAGCTCCAGCATAGCATCCTGGAGAGGTCATTGTTTTTTCAAGACATGTCTCCACTCCTACACAAAATATATAAGCTAGCTAAGAGAATTCTCTAATAGAAAGGCAAACACTGAGAGAATATCATGAATACTTTAGAAAGCCTGAGCTAGTGGAGTACTCAGATATTCCTGTTCTGGCAGAAATGTGATGATGGAACCAATCAGCAGTAGGACAGGTTACATTTGCCTTCACTCTGCAGCACAATTAAAATACAATATTTCCTGGAAAAAGTGTTACCTGGGCTATGTCTCCTGCAATTTGTGCATGGGTCTGTGTGTAAAGCACAGAGCTAAGGAAGAACTCATGATGCATAATGTATTAATCAGATTTTTCTTTCTTTCTTTCTTTCCTGTTCCTAAAATATTGACAAGCAGGCTGCAGTAGTTTCAAATTTATATGTTTTGTAATTATTCATAGTTTTCTCCATAATTCTTCCCTCTGTGGGTGAAGTTTACCCTCATGTGGAAGGCCCTATCACATGTGGAAGCCTCCAAAGCAGTATTTTAGGCTCACTCATGCCTTCCTGCAGGACAGAATATTTTGGCATTAAAGCCAAACTTTTACCTTCTCTAGTAAATTACAGATTTTTCTATTGTTCACTCATCTCCAAATACAATGAGAATTTGTTAATGACATCAGCACTGGTGGAATACCCCACCTGAGTGCAATGATAATTCAGGATACAACACTGGAGTGCTGGGAGGGGCAGGAGGAATGGTAATGTTGTTTTTTATATCAAACATACATTCATGAGCATAAGGGGACATACAGTGGAGGTGAGAATAATGATAATCTAGGATAATAAAAAGGTACAAAGCAGGAAAATTACTTTGGTGAGAATATATCAGTAAGTAGACTATTTTTTATATATTTGCATAGATATTCCATGATAAACACCATGCACAAACAAATTCTGGGTCATCAAGATGATACAATTCTACAAGAAACACAAATATAGCTCCATAATAGAATAGAAACAAATAAAGACACCATCAGATGAACAATGCATCATTTTAGAAACACCATTTAGAATTTCAAAAACATTTCTTCCAAGCATTTCTTCCAAAATTATAAACACATTAGACAAGCAGACAATGTAATCTGTTTTAGTCTCCCTAATTTTTAAAGTGCTATGCAGAACATCTCATTTTGCTATGAGAAGACAGATTTTTTTTTCTCATTATAAACAATCCTTTACTGCTTTATACTGTCTTATAGTCCTTTGCATTTAAAAAATAAATAATCTAATTTGCAACAGCATACAGAAATTTGATGTTTTATACCTAATCCTGCCACTAGGTAAGTCACTGTTAGTTGTAGGGAGGAGAGACAGAGTGCCCTGGTTTTTGTACTTTCTGTCAAAAATCACTGTCAAAGTGGTTTTATATTGGATAAACAGGGTGAAGCTTTCCAAAAATGAGTCTGCCAGCTGTTGCTGCTGTTTTAAGCCCTGCATCTGTGATGTGATCACAGAAATATCAGGCAGTGGACAGAGAGGAGAGGGAAGAGAGCAGAACAGGTTAAATTCTAATCCAGTTCTGAAGCTGATGGTTGAGTGAGATGTTGAACAAACCACTTGACTCCTCAGCATCATTCCTCCCCTTTGGAAGAGGGATCACAGTCACTCCTGCTCCCTGGGGGTTTGCAGAGCCTCGTTCACAGCACCCTCCAGGGATCTGCAGTGGGGAGTGAGGTGGTTTTGGGTCCAGAACCTCCTGTTCCACCCAGCACCCAGTGCTGATTTTCCCTTTGTAGTAAGGTGTTAACCAGAGAGGATGAAGCAGTGAGAATCTTCTTCTTTGTCAGGGCTTCACTGCTGCCATGAACTCCTGTGTTTCACTGAGTAATCCTGTTCCTGCTAGTTCTGCAACCACCAAATGTGACAGATGGTAATGCCAGGTCAGGCCTCTAGGACCCTGAGATAAGACTATTGTTATTTTCACATCTTAATCAGTCAAGCATTTCTTATCCTCTCCTTTTTCCTTTTTCTCCTTTTCTTTTTTTTTTTTTTCCCTGATTGGTTTGTTTATTTTTCTAGTGGTACTATATTTCTAGCTAGCACTAGTACACATAAAACAGCACAAATCTTACCACCAGGCCTTCTCAGTTAATTGCTTGAAGCTTGATACTTATATAAGAATCTGAATCCCAGGTATTGAGCCATTTGTAAGAAATGCAGAGCTGATAGAAGTCTGCACAGTTGTGAGCTGAGATAGCAAGGCCTTTAAGCTTAAATTGAGTGCAGGTATGTAAAATCTTTACTGCTTCTTAAGGGTACTGCCAGAAAGAGCTAGAAAATGTGTGTCCTGGCTGACATTGGAGGACTTGGAGATACTCTGGAGCCCATCAGCCTCTGCTTTAAGGATGCTGAATTCATTTGACTTTCATCAGAATGAATTTTTCCCTTCTCCTGTGTCACTTTCCCTTCTTTGCAAAGTGTGAAAGGATGTGAGCTGTGAGCATAACTGCAAACACAGGGAGCTGTTACATTGCACATTCCATGTGGGTATTTGGTGGCACTGAGCCCACAGCTTCCATGCCCTTACCTTTGCTCTGTGGTTTTTCATTGCTCATCTCTTTAATTGCAGTTAAACTTTAAAGCATCCTAGTTTTCTCTGAAGTGCTGAAGCTGGGCTGGAGGGAAAACATCACAGCTCTCTTTGAAGCTCAGTCCTTGGAGATGAACTTGAGAGGACATGGTGATGTCCCTCTGCAGATCAGATTGCTAATCTTCCTGAGGTGATTGGGCTGCTCAGGCAGTCCTGCCTTCCACAGGACAAGAGAAGTATTCTTTTAGAGCAATATTTTAAAATATTAATTTAACTAGCATTTTAAGAACCCTTGTCTCTAATGAATATATATATACTACCTTCAGAAAAAAAATGATGAGTTGAAGGATGAGGCTTCCACAAAAGAGCCAGAGTCTGCCATCTTTTTTACCTGGACCTTTTGTCTTCAGGGAAAATATGGTTAGAAACAGAGAGTCCTCTGAGTAGGAATGTTCGAAGCTGTGGGCTTTGGGAGAAGGAGCTGGAGGGCATTGGCCTTGGTGGACTCTCAAAGCATGGCCAGGTAGAAGGAAGAGCACAGGCAAACATTGCTGACCTGAGGAAGCTGTTGAGGCTTTGCTAATAATGTGCCTCAAAACGAGGTGATTGCAAGATTACAGTAAATCTTCAGCCTAGTCTGAAAGCTCTGCCAGCCTCAAAGCACAAAAGAGAAGAGCTCATGAGCAGCTAAGGAGTAGATTAGGAGTGACTGAGCAGATGCAAGACCAAGGTGGAAGTTGCTTCATGGATGATGTGGTGAATTCTTTAGAAATTTTTTTTCTAAAGCCTCTTTCCAGCCTGTGACCACTCTGCAGGCTGGCAAAGAATGCAAACTTCCATGCTGCAGCAAACACACTGCTGGCATCTCTGAGCCCTAAAGTGGAGCCACAAGGGCAAGAAGATGCTCTGCCTGCATCATAGATGAGTCTGAGCTGGGCACAAGCCTGAATACACTGGGAGAACAGGTCTTAACCCTCCTGTCTCTTGAATGAAGCCATTAGAAAATGTTCTGCAGCCTGTTTGAAGAAGTAGAGTAGGTTTGAAAACCAAAAAACCCGGTGATGTTGTGCTCTTCCAAATGAACGTAGATCTGGAGTTTGCTTTAGTGTGCTTGTAAAAGGTGCATTGATCTCTTTCTCATTCCTCCCAATCCCAGAGAGCTCAGCAGCCTCTCTGGGTTGTGTGTGAGCCCAGGCACACACTCCAAATTTTGGGCAAGTTTTTATTTGCATCCAAACAGTTTCCCCATCTGTTCCTGTTAGTTATTACAGGCCATTCTCCAGAGTGAGGTATTCGGGCTGCCATAACATCTGTGAGTGTTGTAATGGGGTTGGTTAGAATGTAACTCACTGAAGCAGCAAGAACTAATCACTGTATATTGATATGAGATGTGCAGAGCCTTAGATGCAGAGTGCTGTAATAATCTGGGTGTGTGTGTGAGGAGTGGGGGGTGGAGGGAATTGTGTATGTACACGTGTGGTAGTAAAATTACTCATTAGCTGCAGCAGGTCTCGTTATCCTAGGGAGGCACATCAATGATTCACTGCCTAACAGGGAGCTTGGAAATGCCTGCCTTACACAGAAGGCAGCCTGATCCAATATCCTGTGCAGTCCACGAGCACCTGTCTCAAACTGAAGGAATTTTAACTGCTTCTGTTTTCTCTGCCAGATATTGGAACTCCCTGAGCAATCTTGTGGCTTCACTCCTGAACTCAGTCCGCTCCATTGCCTCCCTGCTGCTGCTTCTCTTCCTCTTCATCATCATCTTCTCCCTCCTGGGGATGCAGCTCTTTGGGGGCAAGTTTAACTTTGACGAGATGCAGACCAGGAGGAGCACATTTGACAACTTCCCTCAGTCCCTCCTGACTGTGTTTCAGGTAAGGGCATGAGTGGGGCCAACACGTGGTGTTTGCATGGGGCAAGACAGGTCCTGCAGTCCCCAAGATGGGGCACAGCCCCAGGAGCAGGGGGCCTGGTTGTGCTGCCAGCACAGGGTACTCCCTCCTGGCCTGGGAACCAAAGATAAAACCCCTGTGTGTTGCAAGGCCTTTGCAGGGCAGGACAAGGGAGCAGCCACTGCCACGTGCCAGGGCAGCACTTGTGTGCCAGAGCCAGCCCTGCTGCTGTCCTCCTGCTCTGGGGAGCAAAGACCTGCTCCCAGCACCACAGAAGTTATCCCATGGCCTTTGAGCCCTCTGCAGCTGTGGGAGTGACCCACAAGAGCATCAGGATCAGGATTTCACTGACCTGTGAGAAGAAGGGAGATGGCCTGCAGGGCTGTGCTGAGGGCAGTGCTATAGTGCAGCCTGTCTGAAACAGCAGCAGGTGGGAGGGAAATGCTTGGAACAAGGGGAGACTTGAACAGAGTTGTCTGGGAGAGCCATTTCCCTTCAGCCATCATCTTCAAGAAGACACTGTTTGGGGTTTTTTCACACTTTGAGCACAGGCCTTCTCTGCATTTTCTTTGTTCTGTGGTTTGTTGTTTGGTTTTTGGTTTTTTTTTTTTAATGTTCTAGATGGACACAGCCAGAGTCTCCATCAGCTCCATCCTGGGGGAGGGGGTGTTCTCTAGGGCAGGGGGTATCTTTGTGTTAATGGGGTTTTCAAGTTCTCTGTTTGGTCTAACACTGTATCCCTTATTGGTGGGAATGTGTCATTTAGATCCTGACTGGGGAGGACTGGAATTCGGTGATGTATGATGGGATCATGGCTTATGGCGGCCCCTCTTTTCCAGGAATGTTGGTCTGTATTTACTTCATCATCCTCTTCATCTGTGGAAACTGTATCCTTTGATGCTACTCTTTTCTGCAAGAGGGGCTGAATTAAAACCACTATTTGTTTTGTTATGTCAGAAAATAGTGAATTTCACACCTCACGTTTTTGCCTTTTCCCTAGGTCTGAATTTTGGTGTTGCACTGCCAAAAGTTAAAGAAGTTCATTTTGTTTTAGCTGGTGCTAAGGCATATAAACAGTTGTAAGAGCCAGCTACATGCCAGTTCCACATGCTAGCTTTTATTTAGTATTTTTACATGTTTAGTGTTTTTATTTTTCATTCCCCTTAATTCTCACGTAAATTTTTCTTCCCTGCCTTCTCCACAAACTCTGGGTGTTCCTACTGTACTTACTGCATATTTTTTTACTTTACTTGCTTTTTTAGTAATATATTCCATGTGCTTCCATCCAAGACTTATGTGGAATAAAAATATGTATAATCTGCAATATGCTATCTACAAATGCTGTAATAGGAGTAACATATGTTTGACATAATTGATTTATGTGAGATCATATATTAATTCATGTATAAACTAACAGGACCTGTGTTCCATTTCAGTCCCTGCAATCTGTGTGTTCTTCAAACAGAAAATTCTGTGCTCTGTTATCTTCCAGCCTATGCTGGTGTCAAGTAACTTCAGTTCAGTCTGGTTTGAGGTGAAGTGAGGGCACTGTGCTTACCCCAGGAGGCACAAAGCCCATGGCATGATGGTGCCCTGAGTGTCTCTTCACAGGAATTTGCATATAACACAGAGCTGCCATTCTGTTCCCTAGCTCAGTTTGCTCCAAATTTGTCCATGTTTAGTTTCTGCTTCCCTAATAAATGGCCCTCCTGTGTCAGAGGTGACATTTCCTTTTATACTGATGCTTCTATAAAGCCACCTTATGGACTCAGCCCAGCTCTTCTGGCCTTTGCCCATAATTCAGGTCTCTCAAACCCTGTTATTTGACATTTCAGCTGACCTGCATGCCCTCACTTCAAAGTGAGGTGGTGCAATTCCACTTATCTGAAGGTCAAGGTAGGCATCTGGCTGACAGCTTAAAAAAAAAAAAAGCTACAACTTGGATCTCCTTGTGAAAATGTGAGCCAGCTCTACGTGCTGGCTGACTTTGGAGCCTTTAGACCTTGGAGCCCAGGGAGGGGGGCATGTCTGTGTTTCCAGACTAAGCCTTGAACCAGGGTTTGCTTATAAAAGTTATGGTGGTATAATAAGACCTACCCTCAAGAAATGTATAAAACAACCTTATGGTCAGATTTGTAACATGAGATCTGACCACTGGCTGGAAAGACAAGAAAACAGTTGGGATTCCTTGCCCTTCAGCTGCACGGGCATGACTGGCCATGCAGGAACTCTCTGCTAGGAGATGGCAGAGTTGTCAGCTCAACCCTTCACTGCCCAGATTAAATTAACCTCAGAAATGCCCAGCAGAGTACTGTGCTTGCTCTCCACAAAAGCTACTCGTGCAACCTAAGCTGTCAAAAGATGCAAAGCATTCAGTGCTCCTCTTATGTTCACTGGGATTCTCTGCACAAAGAGAGACACTCTTGGGAAACTGGAAGCTAAAATGCAAATCTGGGTTTAGATGTTTTACATCAGCCATTCTGTTGTGAAATTTGGAAAGCCCACAAAGTGTGTTATCTGTGTGGAAGGAAGGTGTAGGTTTGTGCATGATGGATATGCAGTTGTGTGAAATGGAAGTTTGGAAAATCCAAGAGATCTGATGACAGGTTGCTAAAAATTTTCAATTAAGAAACCTGTGGTATAATCTTTTTTTGCAGTTTTCAAAGCCTGTTTTCTTTAAGTAGCACACAAACAGATATCCTGCTGAATGTATTTTTGGCCATTGCCGTGGACAACCTTGCTGATGCTGAGAGTTTAACATCTGCACAGAAAGAGGAGGAAGAGGAAAAAGAAAGGAAAAAGCTAGCTAGGTAAATCCATTTGCACACATTCCTGTAATTACACACAGCATGGATATATATGAATAGGATGTTTATACATACATGTAAGATATATGGCTTGTCTGTAAGTGTATAGATTATATATGTCATTAATGTAATTGCATATGGAATTAAGTGTATATAAATTTTCATGCAAAGGAATTCCAGCTGTAAGACAAGAAGGTGGTGTGAGCTAGGAGTCCCCCCAGCTGCAGTGGTGTGAGCAGAGGAAAGGAGGTGTGGGTCACTGATGGGCTTTCAGAGCACCAGCAGACAATGAGTGTGACATGGTGTCACTCCCATTTGAACCTCCCTCCCGTCTCCTGATTGCTTTGGGCCACCAGGCATATTTTCTGTCATTCCCACAATGAGATTCAGCAGCTTCTTTTTCTTTTGATGCCACATGCTGTTCTCCTCTTGCCAGCTCTTTTAGTGTTTCTGCAGACACTTAAAGGGCACAAGCTGGGTGAGGAGCTGCTCTGCCACTCCCAGCTGCCAGCAGCAGGGAAGCCTCTCCTTGCTGGTTATTCCTATTCCCTGTCTTCCAGGCTGCAGCTCTTTCTGCTCCCTCCTGCATCAGCTCAGCAGATTTCCCTCACTTTAGGGGTGCACTGAGAGGCAAAACATCTGTAGGCAATGCAGCAGGAAGTTCTCAAGACATGGCTTGAAAATGGTCCATGCCTTTGTGGTTGGGTGAACAAAGAGATCCCTGCTGACAGACCTAAAATATGCATTTGCACACACACACAAACACATGCCATTGAGAAAGATACACAGTGAAGGACACTGTATAAAAATAGATCAGAGCCTCTGCCTTTGCCTGCAGATGAGGACAAGGTGGAGCCCCTGGCATGGAAGCTGAGCTCAGCATGGAGATGCCAGCCAGCTGATTGTTCTCATGGTGTGTGCTGAACTACATGAAGCTCCTGAAAGGGAAGCAGCTTTCCACCTTTGTAACTCTTGGCTTTTTTTTAATCTTGTAAAATTGCTAGGACTGCTAGTCCTGAAAAGAAACAGGAGATTGAAAAAACAGCTGTGGAGGAAGAGACAAAGGAGGAGAAAATTGAGCTGAAATCGATCACTGCTGATGGAGAGTCTCCACCTGCTACCAAGGTAGGGCCTGCTGGCAGCCAGCACTCTCTGTGCAGGGATGGCATCAACAGCTGGGGTTTCTGAGGGAATGCAAACTGTCTGCCCTGTCTGATAAAGGCTTTGATGCTTCTCCTTCCATTTCTGTCAGATCAACGTGGATGATTACCAGCCCAATGAAAACGAAGAGAAGAGCCCTTATCCCACAGCAGAAGCACCAGGTATTCCTCTCCTTCCCTGTACCCCTCCTTCAAGAGAAGCTCCAGTTGCTAATGCACACAAAGCCAAACTGTGGAAGCAGGAAATGCCTGTATGATGGGACAGGATGGAGTTTTGTGTTTGCAAGGCCATTTGAAGTCCCTATACTGATGAGTCATGTTTGATTTGGTTCTCTGTTAAGCTCTTTATTAGAAAATACATAATCAAATCATATAAAAACCTCCCTGTTTGAAAACATACCTATGACACTGTTTTCAGAGTGCTTTTTCAGTACTCAGTGGTCAGGAGAGTCTCACAGCAGATAGTCATGAAAGGGAAAGAGCTGAATTACTTTTTGCACTGTTTTCTAACCAGAAAGGACACTGTGACACTAGCATAACTCCAGAGGCATAAGATCGTTTCCTGAAAGTGCAAGAACCAAGCTGTAGCATTAGTTAGGCTGGTTTTCAAATCTGATGGGCCTAATTAACTTCATTCTCAGATACTTAAAAGATTGCTTGAAGAAATCTCAGAACTTTAAGCAGTGTTCAAGAGACCCTGAATGGGGGCTAGTCAGTTCTACTTCCATTCTTGGAAAAGTGCTGGAACAAAGGATGAAACAAACTATATGGCTGCAAGATAAGGAGATGACCAGCAGCCAACACAGATTTGCCAAGGGCAAATCACATCAAGCCACCCTCATTTTCTTCTGAAAGGGGCTGAAAACATTTGTAGACAGGAGAAAAGAAGTAGGTGTCATATTCTTTAACTTTGCTAGGGCTTCTGACTTCTCTTATATATTCTCACAAGGTGACCAGAAAAATATGATCTAGATGATGGTGAGAGAAATGATCAGACCCTTTATGGGGAGAGAAGTGATGGCCCAAGTGAGTCTACAACCCAAAAGCCTGTCTGGAGTTCAGTTCAGTTCATTGTTGATGACCTGAATGATGGAAGAGGCAATATGCTTATTGCATTTGTAGATGACATGAAGCTAGGAAGGACAAGAAGCATGCTGGAGGGCAGCATTAGAATTCAAAGAGCTCCTGAGGTCCTGGATAAATGGTCTAAATAAAATTGAAAGTGCCAGGCTCTATGCATAGCTGGGAATAAACAATTCACAAAGAAAGGATCTTAGGTGACAGCTAGTTAGGTAACAGTCCTTGAGAAAAGGATCTGAATATTATGACCACAAGCTCAACAGATGTCAGCAACAGTTTGCTGTCTTTGAAAAGGCAAGCAAGCAGTGAGGTTTATAACACAGAGAAAGAATGACCCTTTTGTCCAATTATGGGTTTGTTTTAACTGGTCAGTGAAAGCTGATCAGAGCAAAGCAATTGTTTTATTGTGTTCCTCATTGAAAAGCTCTCTGGAATCTGGAATATCAGAGCTCTTTTCTGCTTAAGAGAAGTGGGGCTGAATTAGGAAGAGGATAGAAGAGAATGGTGAAAGCAATGCTAGTAGGTAGCAAGAACTAAGATTGAATGAGCCTTGGTCATTTGACTTAGGAAAGGCAGGAGAAACATTTTCAAATGCATAAAAACCTTCTACAGATAGGAGGAGAATTCTCTCCATTATGAAGTAACAGATTTAAGGTTCACAGCAGAGAGAATTTTCTAATGGTGAGGCTGTAAGAGTTCACAGAGGTGGTTGTGGAAGCCCAGCATCACTGAATGTTGTTAAGGACAGGTCAGAAAAGTGTCTCCCAGAAAAGGCTTAGATATAATAATTAGTTGAACCTGGCTTGGCAGAGGCATGAACCAGAGGGCCTTTTGTGATCCTTCCCTGCTCTGCTCCTCTTTTCTGTGATTATGTAACAGGCTATTACAGGCTGTAAAACACTTTCTCTCCTATTCCATGATTCCTAATAAATAAATGTCTACTAACAGGTTGATTTGATAGGGTAGAAAAGAACCCAAGAGTTCATTTTGAGTAGATGGACAAGAGTTTCAGACAGGCAAAATGGAAAACTGTTCATTGTGTTTGATTTTCAGTACAAGAAGTCCTCACATATGCTGTGCTTGTATTCTTCCATATTTATAGCCCATTTATCAGGAGTAGAGTGTGGTTCTAACTCTGTGCAATGCTATTTTAACACTGCCTGAGGCAGGTCACTCTGGATTTAATCTTCCCATCACCTTTGTAGGCACAGGCACTTCCTGGACACACATCTCCAATTGCTAGAGGGTTTGTGGGGGTCTTTAGTGAAAGGCACAAATTAAAACAGCTTGATACAGTTTTGTTTCTGTTTCTCAGCTGGCTTGGATTTGCAGACAATTACATTTTTTTTCAAGTGAAATGACAGTCATCTGAATGTCAATTTTAAGTCTACTGCTAATAGAATTGGGGCTTATTTACTTTCTGTAGATAGATTAGAAAGAGTAGCTTATGAATGAAATATATAACAAAACACTACATCTACTTTTTTTTATTATTTTGGTCATGCAGCCATGCATAGAATCAGAGTGCAGAAAATCAAGTGAAAACATTTTTCATGCCTGCCTCAGGGTGCCAGTTCCTGTCTTAAGATACTTTTGAATACAGCCTAAAATTTCAATGGATTATCAGGTTTTCTCCTGATTAGAAATGCAAAGGGACACCATCTTGATTACTTGCCTTTGTATGGCACTGCTGCCATTTCCAAACAGGCCTGCTTCCTGAACTGTTTATCAATTCTTTGTGAAGGCTGAAGATTCAGTGTTGAATTGGTCACTTCATTTGTTTTTCCTAAAACACAGGGTCTTTCCTAAGCTGCCTTGCTCCTTCTCTGATTTGTTTCTGCTCCTTAAACCAGATTTCTCACTAAGCTCTCCTGACTGATTGCTGCACAGCATTGCTCCTCAGCCCCAGGATAGCTGCAGCTCCTCAGATCACCTGGCCTCTTTTTTGGAAGGACAGCCTGGCTCTCCCAGAGATTTGTGTACACTAGGAGGATTATTATGATGATATGTTTATTACAGGAAGACAGGGAGCTAGTCTTGCAGTCTAGTACAGAAATAGACAAAGAATTCAGAACGTCAGATGAAGGTAAAAGCTTGGGATGATTCATGGGAGCTCGAAGCAAAATCATGTCCTTTTACGAGAGTTCTGGTCTTTGTACAGTGAAAAAAAACCTCCCCATCATTGAATTTCTCACTGAGGCTGCACTGTAGCCTGTTTGTTCTTGTCTCCACAGCCAGAGAACATTTGCTTCTACAAACGTGAGCAGCTGTGCTGCTTCTGTGTGGAGGTAGATAGCACGGGCAGTGACCTGGGATGAGGCTGTAATCATGTTATTCTCTGTGAATTTGGCCCTTTGTTTCCTTTCTTCTGAGCCTAGATTCTCAGTGAAAAGTAGAACATTGCTCTTTATGTATGGCTGAGGAACTGAATGTGTTTTAGTCTGAAAATATTTGGTTCCCAGAGTCATTAATCTATATTTCTTGCTGTATGGCAGACACGAAAAAAAAAGAGGAGAGGAACAATGTTCTTTATGGCCTTCATGGGGCTGATCCTTCTGCTAAGGGTCTATTTTCCAGAGGCATTGTTCCATGCCCATTTAAAAGTGTATTTTAAGCATTCCTCTGAGTAATAAAAGAAGAATGATCTCACACTGAAGGCGCAGAGCAGGGACCCAGAACACTCTCCTTAAGTAAGAGTTTCAAATATCCCACATGATCCCAGGCATTGGTTTTCTGGCCTGTTAAAGAAGAAAAAGAATTTGCTTACCTCACTCTTTGTCAGTCTCCTCTGAAACCTGTATATGAAAGGTGCAAGTGCAAAGTATGGTTATATTACATAAACACATGCATTAACCTTAACACCTATTTACAAGTCCTATGTAAAAAAGTACTTCTGAAAGATGTTTCTTTAACTGATAAAGCCTGTAGAAAGAGTATTATGAAGTATACTGCACATAAAATTGAGCTGTTAAAAAATAGACTGACTTGAAAAGTACAAACTCTATGTACCAGCTCAAACATTTATGCAAAGATCTATCAAGCCAATTTGAGCTGAACTCTTGGTACTGGAAGTGTAAAGAAGGAATCCTATTTGCATGTAATAATGGCATGCATTCAAAAAGGGCACTTTTCTCCTCTCTCTGATATCCAGATCAGGATCTGTGCTGATTCATCTGTTCTTTCTGATGTGTCCTGTAACCAGATCAAGTACAGTACCTCACCCTAAAGGAACACCATTCCTGGAACTTATCTTCCTTTATGGTCTCAAGATGAACCTTTTAATTAGAGTTTCCTCCTCTGCAGTGCCTGGAAGATGAATCAGTTATATCTAACATGTCAAGCTCCTTTCTTAAAGATTTTTTTTTCCTGTTTTGCTGATTAAGTGAGAGAATCAGGATCTGTAAAACACCAAAATCCTATCATGTCATTTACAAAACAACATCTGAATTGAGCAGGTAGAAGAAATCCTCAAAGGCAGAAGCTTCTCTTTCACGTACCATTTAGCCTTCATCTCTGCCTTTTCTGTCTTGAGCTTGCTCACTGATCTGCCTGGAGATGACACAGGTTCAAGAGTCTCAGCCTCATTCCCATCTTTCTGATCTTCCCCCCCTCTAAATTATAATAGGGGACAATTTTCAGACTTTCTGATCAGTGTAAGTCAACGTGCATGTGCTCACTGTTTGTTCTGGGGCATACATGCTCATCCAGACAGGGTTCCAGAAGCAGCAGCAGCTCCATGGAGATGCTCACAAACAGAAGAAAAACAGTCTTCATAAACTGGAGGAATTGTCAAAAGAAAAAAAATATGCCCTTCAGTAAGGATGAGGGCTAAGTGCCACTTTTGAGAATAGTCAGCAGCAGAAATGCAGAGGGGGAGTGACAGGCCAGACTGTTGCTCTGTGGTAAATAATCTGTGCTTTGCGCATATCAGACACTGATGGCAAATTAATGCCAAAGTAAAATGAAAAGTCTCCATGAAGGACATTTAACAGGAAGATAATATCACAAGATATAAGTAATCTAGCTTTCCTCTGCAGCAGTAACACCTCAGCTGCAGGTTAATCCTGCAGATAATCTGGAAGCAAGTAGCAAGAGTGATCAGAGACCTGGGCAACACAGCACCTCAGGAAACTGCTGCTGTGTTGCTCTAGGAACCAGATATTCTCCCAGAGGCATAATAGTGGTCCTCAAGTATGCAAAAGCTTTCTGCAACAGGAAGGCAATTTTTTAATTTTCTGCATCCATGGAAAATAAGAAAACAGATAATGGACCTAGACAAGGAAGATTCAAATGAGCCATTAGAAGGAGTCTTGCTGTTGTGTCAGGTTTTTTTGCAGAAGGAACTATGAAGCATCTGAGGAGAGTGAGGATGCTGTAGGTTTATCAGCACTAATGGCTTGACAGAGAGACAAAACCAATGTCTGCCAGGGTGAGCCCTGGGTAAAGGGCACTGCCTCGAAGGAGGGAAGGGCAAGGAAACTCAAGGCACCCTATTTTAATGGTTCTTAGTTTTTAGTTCTAGTTATTGCAGAGACAAATGCCCCCAGCACTTTGGAATGGGTTATATTTTGCATTAAAAAAACAAAAAAAAAAAATGCTTTTTGCAGCAGAGGAAGATGAGGAAGAACCTGAGATGCCTGTCGGCCCTCGGCCTCGCCCGATGTCTGAGCTGCACCTCAAGGAAAAGGCTGTGCCCATGCCTGATGCCAGTGCTTTTTTCATCTTCAGTCCTAACAACAGGTATTTAAGAGATTGGCTAGCCAGAAGAAGGAGGTGAAGAGCTGGTACCCCTTTCCCATTGGGCCCCAAAAGTTCTGAGGTGCAGAGCTCCCTTTCAGCAGTTCATATCAGAGGCCTCCTTTGACCCACCTCTCCTTTAAGGCATGAAATCCTGTGAAACCACAGCTGTAGGGAGCACAGTGAAAATATTCAGTGGGAGTTCATGGCATGTGCGAGGCTGATTGAAGACACAAATCATGAAAGCTTCAGAAATAAGGGACACAGAGGCGAGTCAGTAATTGGAATTTCCCGACATGTCCAGGCCCAAACTGCAGGAGAGCCATCATGCAATCAATCAAGTGGGAGCTAGCAGCTTCCTGTCCTAAGGGCTACCCAAAATCCACTTCCAGCAGGGAGTTCATGTGTCTCTGCTCATTGCTGCACATTGAGAACAAGCACAAAAGAAGAAATGAGAGGGGGAGGAGAGTCCATAGCTCTGAGGGGAGTCAAAGGAGCACAGTTCTTCTCTCCCACTTTGCCCATGGGCTCCTGCAATGCAGCCTCAGGCTGTCACACCTGCCTCTCCAAAGCAGATGTGCAGGACCTGTGGGTGGAGGGCTGTTAGGAGACAGGTGAGTTTATCTTTGCAAGGGCACAGCAATGAGCTCCCTGCCCAGTGGTCTGTGCAGCACCACGAATTCCAGCACCTCTCCTGAGGACTCAGCCTTCAAACACAGCCCCAGAGGAAGGCAGGGCTGTACCTGCGCTGCTGAATTCACAGCCACTTTTTTCCCAGCAGAGCTTTGTGCCACTCCTCCTTGGGTATGTGTAACAGGGAGGGACTGAGGATGACTGGGGCTCGTGGACTGTGATGCCAGCTTTGCCACCCACCCCCTGTCATTTGTAGAACTAAATTAACCTCTGCAGTCATCTGTAAAATTGCTATAATAGGGACTTGGAGCCCTAACAGCCAAGAGTAGAGCTAAATAGATTAATGAAGTGCCTGTAGAATTATGCACAGAGCTGTTATAGGGTTTAACTCCTAAAATCCTGCTACCAACAAATGGAAAGTGGTGTAATGGTGTCCAGTAAGCAAGCTTGATGGGAGACTGCTCCTTCTTTACCTTTTAGTTTCCCACTCAGAGCACCTAGTGGGCCAATGTTTAGCATGCATCCTGCATTGTGGCTTCAAGTGAAAGCCTGCAGACTTGTCACTTGAAGCCACACTGCATGGCATGATGTCTCTCAGGAGTCATTTGCTGGTGCCAGCCTGCCCTATATCAATTTGGCCAGGCCTGTACCCTGTTAGCAAGGTAGATCCCCCACAGCTCCTGTTAAATGGCAGTCCTGTCCCAGCTCAGAAAGACATTGGCACCCTAAATCCTATTTCTGCTGCTTTCCTCTTAAATAAATCCGGAATGGTTCCATAAATGAAAGCAAGGGATATACTTCTGGGCTGGCAGGTTTCAGACCTCAGGGAAATCACAAAAAGCTCTGTCAGGAGGGAGTGATTGTTCATTCAAACACATCGAGTGTGAGTCCTGTGTGGAGAGCCAGCAATGCCCTGCACAAGTTGCTCCTGTGCTGGGGCAGAGGGAGGATGCTCTGCAGGGCAATCCTCTGGTCCTGCTGGCAGAAGAGGAGGGGGGAATTGTTTCCCCAGGTCTTGCTGTTCTTTGAGAGATAACGAGGTGCCTCTCTCCTCTCTCCTCTCTTGCAGGTTCCGTGTCCACTGCCATCGCATTGTTAATGACAACATTTTCACCAACCTGATCCTGTTCTTCATCTTGCTCAGCAGCATCTCCCTGGCAGCTGAGGACCCCGTGAGACACCTCTCCTTTAGGAACCAAGTATGCTCCACATCCTCCTTCCCTCACTGGGTATTGCAAGCATGGTGCAAGCAGATATCATGCCTTGAAGCCAGGAAAGGCAGAAAAGGCTGCATCAGAGGCTTTGGGAGTGCCTGTCTTCCTTGATTTCTGCCTTTTGTGGGCTGTGTGTGAAATCATTAGGTTTTGCAGGAAACATGAGTCAGTGCAGAATTTGGCCTCTAGTTCACTTCAGAAGTGTGTGCAGGGAAAGGAAGAGCAGGAGGCTGAAGCAAAATTATTGTTCCCTGGGATTAAAGCATTAGAAATGAGCTGTAAAAACATTGATTGGGGATACAGATAATTCAGTTCTGAGGGATTTTCAGGTTCCCTTTGGAACATTTGTTCTGCTGCCACATGCTGTCTTCTAAACTAAAAAGCCTGGGGTCTGATTTTCATTTTATTCACACTGGAGTAAATCAGGAGTAACATTCTTGAGTTCGATGCTGTCACTCCAGGGGAAATTGATGTCATCAAGGTTAGAATCTGACTTTCTGAACATAAACTGCAAAGCTATCATTAAATTTGAGATAACCCTCAAAAAATATGCTATGCTCCTCTCTTACCTGCCTGGGGAGAGAAGAGGAGAGCATTCAGCACAGAGATACATTCTCACCCTCTTTTCTGGCCATTCTTATTTGCTTTTTGAAATGTTCAGTGCACCCTTAACTTTGCCAGTGGTTGTTTTCATTAGCCAGGGGTCATTGCAGAAAAATGAGGAGTCAGCAGACATGTGCAAGACCTCTGATTTCTGGTGTCTGCAGTGGCATTTTGGTGCCTCGATGCCTGAAGAGTTTGCTAGGATTGAAGAGTGGGATGGTTTCTTCTTGTTTAATAATAAAACCTTAATTTAATGCTCCCTGAAATATCCTGGCCTGAGCATGCATTTGAACACATATGTGCATGCAGAAAAGGTGTTAATGGAAGTCTATTCCTGAGCATATCTCAGAGTGGCTTTGCATTTTGTCCTGAAGGAGGATGCTAAATAATCCAGTGAAACCTGTGCCACCAATAACCCACTTGTGCACAAATGAGGGTGCACACCATGTAGGGATAACTGAATGCCAATATATATTAGTGCTGCAGCATGTCAGCTGGCAGATGGGCTCCTGACATGCCACAGAAACTGTCACAGAGTCTGTAGCAGAGAGATTTAAATGAGAAAGGGGAAAAAAAAAGTCAGAGCTGGTTGTGCTGGATTAAAGAGCTGAAGGTTTGAGGCAAAGCATTGTTTTGTGTGTGTGTGAAGCCACTGGTGCTGCATGAAAACCTGTGTTTCATTTTTGCAGGTACAGATGTTTAAAGTGTACCACACAAGGGGACAGTGACAAGATGTTTGGGTTGCAGATGTGGCCTTTGCACTGTAGAACAGTGAGATCCTGCCCTCCCCTGTGCCCACACAGAGGCCTGGGAGGAAAAGGAGGAAAGCAAGCTGGAATCAAGCTGAAAGCAAAGCTGCCTGTGCCTTCACCCAGCACGAGCCTGTGCAGGCTGGGGATGCTGCTGTCCCAGAGCAGGAGCTCAGGAACAGAGAGCCCAGCAAGGGCAGGTGGAGAGCTTGGACTCTGCTGCTTTCCTGGGGCTTTTTTGTGTCCCACAGGGCTCAGGCAGTGAGGATCTGGCAGTGCCAGCCCAGTCTGACCAAACCCCAAGTTTGAAGTCCAAGCAAGTCCTAAGACTGCTCACAACATTCTCCTGTTTGCACCTTGGCAAGCTGCTCACTCATTTTAATATGTTCTAGAGCAAGTTCATATTTAGATAATAATAAGTATTATTTATTTATTAATGATAAATGCTGATAAATGGCACTGCCTGCACAGGTGGAGCAGAGACCCATTGTCATTAGGCATGATTTCATCTTTGCTAGCTGCACCTTTGGGGCCACACTCCCAGTGTGTTCCAGCTCCTCTGCATCCCTCAGGTGAGGTAAAGCAGCAACAGGTGCAGCTTAACCATTCCCTTTAATCAAGTTTGCAGCTCCTTTATGGTGGTGGAGTCATGCAAGCAGTTAGAGAGTCCCCATGAATCTGGCCCATTGATTATAAAATTATTCCACTGGTAAATAATTAAATGTCAGGATTTACAAAGCAGCAAGGGAAAAGGATATTTCCAGCTGTTGTGTATGTAAATTAATATAGGTTCAAATTGAGATCTGTGCCCTTGAAGTGGCCCTTTCTTAATTCTCTAAGCTGCAAAAATTGACAGAGCCCAGGTCAGCCTTGAGAAGAATTTGGGATTAAAAATTGAGCAGTGATCTGAAGAATTTTGAGTTACAATGGTAGCAGTAAGTGATACATCCCCCCATCTGCAGTGTGTGCAAATCAATCCAGATTTGGATTGATCCTAAATAGTGCAATGTGAAATAACCCTGGAACTTGCAGCAGCTGCCCCTCTGCATGCTAAGCTGTAAATAAATCTGAGTGAGGATACAGGCACTAAGATACAATAAATGCCTGTGGGATGGGAGAGGACACTTTCCTGTTTTATGTTTATTAGTGTTTTAGCAGCAAAGGTCTAAATTTCACAAATTATCAGTTTTCTACAGCTTCCATATATCAGCCTTCTAGTTTAAAACATGATTGTGGTAAAACAACAGTAAACCATGGGCATGATACTTTTCATACTCAACATTTATAGTGTAGATAGCACTGAAGTGGCTTGGGATGTTGAAATAGATGGGAAACAAAGAGAGTTCAAGCCTCATCCCATAAATCAGTGAGAAAGTTCCCATGTACTCTGGGATGCCAACACATTGGCAGTGAAGGACATTCCTGTCCTTGATGCTTATACTTTGAAAGCCCCTTTACACTTTTGACTTCTCACTGCCTGCTGTGACAGCACTTTTTGTGGTCTGCTGGGCAGGCCAGGGGTACCTCCAGCAGCAGGCCCAGCTCCTGGGAATGATGAGCATTTCAGCTGGCTGCTGATTCAGGATGCAAAGAGAAAGGTGCAGGATCTGTCAGGTACCTTCAAAAAATGACCAAATGATGGTTGCAATACAAGGGCTGGGATTCTGTTCAATTGGCAGAGTCTTTGTTATTCATCCTAATCCAGAGCAATTCAGGACAGAGAAAAGAAATAGCTAGAGTGTGATTTTGCAGTTTGCTTTTCTTCCTTTGAGAGAGGCACAGGACAAGACTGAATGGAAGTTAATAAAAAGGAACTCATGTTTTCCACTGAGAGACCAGGATTTCTTTGTATTCTCACTTTGGAATCCTATTTGGGAAAATCCTTGAATGTTCTTTTTGAGATTTAAAAAAAAAAAAAAACCTACAGCAACCAAAAAGTTCTTTTCCTCTATAGAGCTCATGGGATTGTAACTCAGGAAAGATTTCATGCAATGTGCTTCTTGTCCTCTGTGCCAGGACCTTCACTGCATTCAACAGGAGGTTGTTACAAAACCATTCCCTACAGAGCCATCCTCATTCCCTCGTGAGCAGAACTCATGTATTTGATTTAACTGTGATTTCCCATTCAAGTGATCAGTCACTGACCTGCCCTCCCCACTCCTATCCCCTTTTGTTTTTTACAGATTCTCTTTTATTTTGATATAGTTTTTACTGTCATTTTCACCATTGAAATTGCTCTGAAGGTAAAGTGCCCATCTTCTCTACCATCACTTGTTCACAAGCTTTTCTGCTTTTCTGCCACTCTCTGTTGCTAACACACACGCCTGTTTGTTCCTGGTCACCCTCAGTACCACTAACCCAATTGTGCTTATTTTTCAGATCCTAGGCAATGCAGACTATGTCTTCACTAGTATCTTTACATTAGAAATTATTCTTAAGGTAACCAATCTGAGAAATACACTTGTTTTCTTCTTTTCTTTCTCTTTCTTTCTTTCTTTCTTTCTCTCTTTCTCTTTTTTTTTTTTTTTTTTTTAACCTTGTTATTATCTCTACACAAAAGGTTGTTTTTCTTTTCATTTCAAGTTTTGGTAGCTGCTTAGAAAGTCTCCTGGGAAATTTTGATATTCAAACTTGTAATTGAGGGCCTATAGCAAAACAATGCTTTTTAGGGGAATTGCAATGAAAGGATGCAATGCTGGGAAATGTAAGAGGACCAAGAAAAAGACCATCCCCTGATAAATTTCTCCCTCTGCCCTGGCCAGTCTTTCCAAAACAGGATTTTTCTGCTCTGCAAGAAACTCTGAATACACACACCTCTCACACAGGCTACACCCAAAGAGAAGGTCTCCCTTCTGCAGAAAGCAGCCCCAAAGGTGGCTGGAGACTTCTGTGAGCCCACAGGCTGCACAGCCAAGCAGGAGGCAGGGAGCACAGTGCATAAGCTCGCTTTTTAGGTGTAGAGAAAGTACAAATCACTGAGACACCAAGGACAGGAGCTGCCAATGAAAATTGCTGCCTAAAACCCAGCTTCCCTTTTCCCAGGAACGTGCTCTACGCCAAGGGGAATGCGCAGGAGAATGGTTTAGCTTGGAAGAAAATAAAAATAGGCTGCCTTGTTCTTAACTCCAATTTTCCTAAATTGGTAGGCTAATAATTTAAATAACAGTAATTGAGCAAAGTTCTGGCTTTCTAAATGCTAGGTTCACTTGGCAGCTGGTTTTTTTTTTCTCAGCAAGCTAGTTCTAAGTGCTGCCAGGCAGTGCCTTAGAGTTGCTCAAATTCTGCAGCTCAAGACCCTAATAACAGTATCTATATGGAAGGCTGGCAATCCGGGGTGGGCCCTGCATATTTTTCTAGTGAAA
Source organism: Phainopepla nitens (assembly GCA_013400175.1). NCBI lineage: Eukaryota > Metazoa > Chordata > Aves > Passeriformes > Bombycillidae > Phainopepla > Phainopepla nitens. The sequence goes on along the minus strand of VXBQ01014372.1, from coordinate 177,171 downwards.
CGTGCTTTTTTCTGATATGACTTGAAATTACCAAAGCCATAATGTTCTCCAGGGAGATGCACACATTCTGCCTGCGTGCAGTTTGCATCTGTGTTTACACAGTAAATCTGAACGTGCACAGATCACATGGCAGATCCAAAAGGCCTGTCAAGAAAAGGAAAATATCCCAACATGAAAAAAAAAAAAGGAAAAAAAAAGGAACAATAGTTCAAGGCACCTGTTTGGACTCACTAATTCTGCTTGCTCTGAAGGAAGTGGTAGCACTCCTGATGACTTCAGTGGAAGCAGAACTTAAGCCAGCCCTTTGGCCTGGGCCTCCCCAAGGTCCTCGTTTAACTTCAGTGATTTCTGACAACATCCCTGGATATTCTCTATGTTCAAGAGGGAGAACAGTGCAAGGACCATAAGTTTAATTCACAAATACCTTGGTTTCTCAGTGCAAGTTTCTCTGCTGCCTTGCACTGAGCACATTGTTTTGCAAAACAGCAAAGTTAATGTAAGTGGTAAAAACAAAACAGTGAATGGCCGTGGGATGTTCAAGGCTGTGGAGAAGCAAGCTGCATCTGCCCTAATGTTGCTGAAAACAGCACCTGCATCCTGGTGAATGTTGGCAAGGTGACTGCCAAGGATGTTTAACTGGCAGCCTAAAAGGCTGTAACTTGTTTAGTGCCCCAGATGGGAGGCAGATATAGATTACACACTCTCTGAGAGTCTCTTCTGAGATGACAAAACCTCTCAACAGGCTGAGAGAACACAATTTGTACTGAACTGAAACTCAGCAGAGCTTCCCCTCATGATTTCAATGGTGTCTTTCTTTCAAGATTGCCATACAAAATCTGACCAGTAAAGGGCATCTTTACCACCTTTGTTATGGCAAGACCCTCTCCTCCCTTCCCCAACTGAATGTGTCTACAAGTATAAATTCTAAGCCAAGATCAGAGTTTATACTTCCTCCCCCTCTAATTTCTGTCTGATTGATAGTCAGTTCCCTGATGTCATGGATGTTTGGTGAGGAAAATAATCTGAAATACCATCTGCCCTTCCACCCTGCTCTGAATAAAGTTGTCACAGGCTGGAAACCACCAGCCAATACACCATCCAGAGCTACTGGTGGGAGCCAGAAAACTCCAGTTTGGCTTTCCAGTTCACACTTCTCAGCTGGAAGTCTGGCTACAGTTCAGTCTCACAGTGTCTGCCTCAGGTTACTTTAGACACTTAATTTAGATGAGACTCAGAGGAGCAAACTTAGAAGGCTGTATTCCTGGATGGGAATGAGAACTGCTAAAGAAGGAGCATTAGCAGTTGTGGGGATGGGATTTCTTCAAAGCAGCTGCATTAGATCACTCTGAGTCCAAGGTAGGTGGCACAAATACCCCATCAGCTCACCCTCCTCAGCTGGGCCAGGCTCCTTTAGGCACATTCTGTAACAGAGCTCAGTCTAAACTTTTCTGTTCACACTGTCACTCAGTCCAGCTCTGGAGCTGTGACATCCTCCTCAAAGCCAGCAGGTTTTCAAAACCCCCTCATACCCAGGCAGGGCAGAGCCTCCCCTGTAAAATATGTAATATTCTCCCTCCCTCTGCCCAGTGATGTTTATAATGATTACCTCCACAAAGAAATTACCTGTTTCAATGAACACAGCCTGGGCTTTGTAAGGAAAACTAAAGGGAAAATACAACTGCATCTAGAGTAAAAATGAATGAAGATGGATAGGAAAAGGGATGTGGGATTGAGCTGAACAAAGGGAGCAAGCTGCAGAGAGCAGTAATTCGTTCTCTTGTTTCAGTTCAGCTCTAAAGCAGCATATCCCTGAGGGATTCTGATTTTCCTTCATGAAGGGAAGAGTCATCAACTGTCCACTGCAGCTGGTCTAAGTACTAAAAGAGAGAAGAGCCCATTTTATTTTATATTTTTAATTCAATTTTGCTAGAGAGACCTTTATATAATACAAGTGTCCTCTGTCACTAAAGGAAAAGGGAAAAGCATTGAATTGCAAAGAGTAGTTTTTGCAAACAGTCATTCTGCTGCTTTGCTAATTCTAAATGTTATTTACTCTGTGCACTCAACGTGCAAATTTCCTCTCTTTCTTTAGTCAGGCCTTTCATCTTGCTGTCTTTTTCACTCTCTTTCCTTTCCATGGGGGCTCAGCTTCTCCTCGGGGGTCTGGGGGTAAATTGTCTGCCAGCAATAGAAACACTGCCCCCTCCCCAGTTCCCCCCTCTGAGATCAGCAGCTGGGTCTGGCTCCTGAGCAGCTGCTGATGGCAAAGTGTGTCTGTGTGTCCGTGTGCCTCCCTGCAGATGACTGCCTACGGGGCTTTCCTCCACAAGGGCTCCTTCTGCAGGAACTATTTCAACATCCTGGACCTGCTGGTGGTCAGCGTTTCTCTCATCTCCTTTGGGATCCAGTGAGTGAGCTGTTTCCAGCTGCCTGGTTTTTGGGGGGATTGTGGGGCTGGGCTGGCTCAGGCTCACTGTCTTGTCTGGGTAAGGTTTTTCTCATGAGCCTGTTGGGGTGTTCATGGGGTGTTCTTCTCAGAGGATTCAAGACTGTTAAAATTCATCCTCAAGATGTTAGTAACTGGGTTACTGGTGACTTGGAGGGGGGGGGAATCTTTCAGAAAGAGTTAATGAGAGCAAAAAATGAATATATTGGGAATCATGACACTTAGCTTTGTTCCAAGGCCTTTGTTTCACTGTAAAAGTTCAGGACAGTTGAGTGATTTATGGTTCCCTCTTAGATTTTTCAGAACCTCTTTGGAAAATGGGGTTGATAATGTTTTCCTGCTTCCTAAGATGTTGTGAACCTTAGTCAATGGAAGGCCATCAACATTTGAAGAGTTTTGTGAGAATCTTCAGAGTGGTAGTGGCTGCTCTGTCATGCTGTTTGCCTTTGGTTCATCTGTTAGTTTGCTTAATAATTTATAGATTTACTCGACTATGTGTCGGGTAGGAAATTTCCTAATTACACATCTGATAACAAACAAGCTCCCAGTTGCTACCATTACAGGTTAGCAGCTCACATATGCTGCACCCCAAGTCAAGCAGGACAATTTGTAAGGCCCATTGGGCTTTCAGTCACACGGCACAGTTCTCGTTTTAACCTGCAGTTTCTTTCTCACAGACCTAAGTCAGACTCTTGGTGTGTTAACATTAAAACTGTTCCCAAAATCAGTAGGAGAACATGATGTCATTGGGCACGAGGAAGATTCTCAGGCAGGGTTTTAGTCTTGGAAGGTGCAGAGAGCTCTGCTGCAGAAGATAGTTGTGCTCAGTACTTAAAAGTGAGCACATAACTCATCCTGATCAATTCAGTGGCAGTTTTCACATCCTTAAATCTATGTACACACTTAAATGGTTTGTGGGTTCAGGGGCCAAACACACTGCAGGATCAAACTCCAGGTGAACAGTCTAATGCTGGAGGCTCCTGGACTTCTCACTCTTCTATGAATATTTCAGTGGGGCACTTCTTTGAGCCTTATCTGAAAATGCCTTGGTAATGACTACATCTTGGCACAATTTCTATATCCTAGATATCTACAGAATCTGTTTGCCCTGCTCTAAAAATACACCTTGCCCATGTTCCATTCCCCCTTCATTAATACAGCAGAGATGATGAAAGCCAGAACAAGAAGCCAGACCTCTGAAGAAAACATCAGGAATTGGTTTTTTTACCCCTGAAGTGCCATGACAAAGAGTTACTAAATCCCTTATGCAGTGTCAGGCTGTGCAGAATTCCAAAGATCTGTCCTTGCTGCACAGTCCCCACTTTGCTGTACCTCTCAAAGCTTCCAATGCTTTCTCCCAGGTCCAGTGCCATTAATGTGGTGAAGATCCTGCGTGTTCTGCGGGTCCTTAGGCCACTGAGGGCCATCAACAGAGCCAAAGGACTAAAGGTTAGAAAAGCCCCAGTGCATTCTATGAACTGTAAATTCAGGTTATTTCAGGCTACAAGGGCTTTTGCAGAGGTTCAAGTAATGTGTCAGCAGAATCACAGTCTGGTTGAGGTTGGAAGGGACCTGCTCAAGCAGGGCCACTGAGAGCAGGGTGCCCTGGCTTTAGAGTGCCTCCACAGAGAGAAACTCCACAGCCTCTCTGGATGACCTGTTCCAGAGCTCAGTCACCCTGCCAGCAAAAGTGTTTCTCAAAGTTCAGACAAAGCTACTCTGTTTCAGTTTGTGCCTATTGTCCTGTCAGTGGGAACCACTGACCAGAGCCTGGCTCTGCCTCCTCTGCACCCTCCCTTCAGCCATCAATTACACTGACCAGATTCCCCTGAGCCCCCTCTCAGGTGAACAGGCCCAGCTGTGTCAGCCTCTTCTCATGGGACAGATGCTCCAATCCCTCAAGTCTCTTTGCTGGACTTCCTCCAGTGTGTCCATGGTTCTCTTCTACTGAGGAGCCAGAACTGAACCCAGTACAACAGGCATAGTCCCACCAGTGCTGAGCAAAGGGGACAAAAAATGATAAAATCTTTGCCTAATGCAGCCCAGGGTATCACTTGCCATCTTTGTAGTGAGGGCTCATCTTTGTGCCCACCAGGATTGCCAGCTCCTTTTCTTACAAGCTGCTTTTCAGCTGAATGGCCCCATCAGCACTGAGGTGAAATGATGTGGTTTTTGAGGGTTACAGATGGGCCAACAACCCTAAAAATAACCTTTCTGTATTAGCTAAATACAGAAATTCCTCCAGAATTGTATGATAAATACAGAAATACTCCTTCCTATGTGCTGGTGCTGCTGGGTGCCCAGCTATGAGGGAAGTTTCAGAGAGCTGATGTTGGTATTTTCTCACCCCTTTCTGCCTGCTTCCAAAAGCACAGCAAAGATTGAAATAAGTTGATCCCCTTTCCCATTACTTGGGTAATGGGTACTAGTTAAATAAATTTGTCTTGTATTTTTTACTCTTGAGCTTCTCCCTTAGCCAGAGCAGTTGAGAACAATGCCACAAGTGACTTTTGTTCCTCTCTGCCCTCTGCAGCACGTGGTGCAGTGTGTGTTTGTCGCCATCCGAACCATCGGGAACATTGTGATTGTCACCACTCTGCTGCAGTTCATGTTTGCCTGCATTGGAGTTCAGCTCTTTAAGGTAAAACCACTGGGCCCATTCATTCATCCACTGCATTGAGCTGGGAAGAAAAATAGCATGAAAAGCCTGAGGAAGGGAAAATGGTCTTTAGTGGGTAACAGGCAAGACACCTGGGGCACTGCTGATGTTAGCTGGGCTTCTGCTGCCAGCAGTTCTCCACAACTGAGCCAGGCATGTGCATCATCTGTCATCAGAAGAAATGATCAGTAATGTTGTTTCTCCCTCAACATGGTCCCAGGAGGGGCTGTTCAAAAGGATTGGTCCTTGCAGGCTCTGTGCCTCCCATCTTGCAGAGGAAGGGGCACACCAGATAACCATGGGGGGGTTCATTCGCTTTTTTATCTCTGCTTTTATCTCCTTGCCTTTCATCACCCTCATGACAACAATTGTTCAGGACACACACACATAAAAGTACAAGCAGCAGCTTCACCCTTCTTTCTTCCTTCCCAAGGGCAAGCTGTACAGCTGCACTGACAGCTCCAAGCAGACAGAAGCAGAATGCAGGTGGGTCTGAGCTTTTCCCATCCCTCCCCTTCACTGCCCGCCCGGTGCTGGCAGGGCGGGTCTGCCACGTCCTGTCTCCACCCACAGGGGGTACTACATCACCTACAAGGATGGGGAGGTCAGCCAGCCCATGATACAGCCCCGCAGCTGGGAGAACAGCAAGTTTGACTTCGACAACGTGCTCACTGCCATGATGGCCCTCTTCACCGTCTCCACCTTTGAGGGCTGGCCAGAGTGAGTGTTTCTTGGACCAGTGCAACACCAGCAATGTCCTCATTCATTTCAAAAGAGAAAACCCAAAGGCAGAGCATAGTCCTTCCCTTTCTAAGTATTTAAATTAGTCTAGAGCTTTAAATATAGCAGCAGTAGCACTGTAGTGTTATATACTTTGTAAATTCCTCAGGGCCCGCAGGAATTTCTGTTACTGTACTTGTAAACAGTTCAAAGCACTGTGTCTAGTTCTTAAAAGATGATTTCCATTAGTAGCAGTGTCTCTAGTTCTTAAAAGATGATTTCCATTTGCAGCAGTAATACCAGTATTTTTTACAATTCTTATGTGTATAAATGAATGTAAAATGCATTTCAGGTCCTTTCCAGCTCTGCCAGGTTTCAGTTTCCCCACAGAGTGAGCATTATGAAACACAGCATGCTGCCTCTGCAGTCCTGGCACACATGGGGTGTCTTTGTCCTGCTGTCTGTGCCACAGGAGCTGGGGACTCCCACAGAGTCCCTCGGGGTGACCTGGACAAGCAGGGCTGACCCTGACCTGTGTCACCAGGGGATGCCAACAGCAGTGATAACAACTGTTGACTCCTGGCATCCCCTTTTCTCATAAAACTCAGTTCCCAACAGCTCTGTTGGGATACTCCTGTCTTTTGTAAACTGAAGAGCAGGATATTGTTCCACTCTGAAGACATTTTACCCCTGAACAGGTTCAAATGTGTATAGAATTAGTAAGAGCCAGGTCTTCTCTTTTGCAAGCGTTTGCACTCAGACTGGTGCAAGTCTGCACATCTCTGAGTGAATTAATTTTGATACAACTAGAAGAAAATCACAAATTTAAACTTTATAACATCACCTATAAGGCCTCAAGGCAGTTGCAGATTTTCTCTGCATTTGGCTCCTGTTTGCTTTCAGGTTGCTGTATAGGTCCATTGATTCCCACATGGAGGATGTGGGACCCATCTATAATCACAGGGTTGAGATCTCCATCTTCTTTATTATCTACATCATCATCATTGCTTTCTTCATGATGAACATCTTCGTTGGTTTCGTCATCGTCACATTTCAGGAACAAGGAGAACAAGAGTACAAGAACTGTGAGCTGGACAAAAACCAGGTAATTTACAACACCTTGCTGTCAATAAAGGTAGAAAATGTACTGAGAATAAGCTTTTAATAGATAAATGCATACAGAGAGGAAAATGTTAATCTTGCCAGCAAATGCACACAGAGAGGGAAATGTTAAGCTTGCTAGAAAGACAAAACTGTAAGCTGGCTTTGCTGACATCTTTTAGGAGTCAGGTAGAAAAAAAAATCTTGCTGTAAGATTCTCTCAAGGGACAACAATTGCTCAAAATTGTTTGCTGTACCATTTGTTTCACTGAGATTAGATGAGCACAAGAGCAGTGTCTGGCCAAACTGAACGGCCAAAGTAATTGCACACAGAACTCTTCAACAGGTAAAATGTGCACATTCACATTCTAATAATAGAAATTCTTCTACTTCTTTCATCTCAGTAAAAAACCTGAAGCATGTTGTATTTTTGTTGCATTGGGAGGTAGCTGAGCACGCTGCTGTTTTGGGTTTGGGTTGTAAGTGTCCCCTGCCTCTCCCACAGCGCCAGTGTGTAGAGTATGCCCTGAAAGCCCGGCCCCTGCGCAGATACATCCCTAAAAACCAGTACCAGTACAAGGTTTGGTATGTGGTCAACTCCACCTATTTTGAATACCTGATGTTCGTTCTGATCCTGCTGAACACCATCTGCCTGGCCATGCAAGTAAGTGAGCAAGAAGAAAACCCCCAGGTGATGAAGTAGTAGATTTTGTTGGGGAAAATGCAGAAATGGCTGAGGTTGAGACCTACTTTCACCTTCTGAACATGTGCTGAGGGAGAGGGACAAGCACATTAAAAAAAAAAAACATTGTACCATGTTCACTTCTACTGACATGTATTGAAATGAGGAATCTAACTCTTGCCCTCTTCCTGCTAATATTTGACCCTTTCAACAATTCTCTTTTAACTCCTTAAAAACAAACAAATTTCACCTTTCTAAACAGAGTCCTGCAAGTACTAGAGCCTTTCAAGGAAAATGTTGAAAATGCCTCAACACTGTATTTTTCTGGGCCTTGCATTCAGCTGCAGCTGAATTGTTTCACCTGGAGCTGCTTTGAATAAATCACCCTGTGCCAGTACAGAGCATGAAAATCCATCCCAGCTGTTTGAAGTTTGTTAAAGTTAAGCAACTACAAATGGGATCTTCTAAAATGTACTGGAAGGTGACCTTAGAATAAGGCAGAGCAATCAGTTCAAGTATCATGATCTGGAAATAGGGGAATGAAAAGTGAGGTGGCAACACTTGCAAAAGACACAGCTGAATTAATCAATAGAAGATGGAGAGTAACTTCATAAAGATCTTAATAAAGTTAAGTGAATGGGCAGCATAATTGCAAATTTAATTCAGAGCTGACAAATGCAAAACAATGCATATTGGAAAGATGTGATCTGAGCTGCTCATGTACTTTGCAGAATCCTGAATTTAGAGTAATTACCTGGGGAATGGCTTGGTACCATTATGGACAGCTCAGTGAAACCCCTGCTCACTGTGCAGTCACAATCAGACAAAAAAGTAATCCAAATGTTAGGGAAGGTTGAGATAAAAAAACACAACTGGAGATTGTATTGTAACATTGTGCAAATTTATAACGAGCCCTGAATTGCAATGATAAGTATGATTTTGGTAGCCACTTCTCAAAAAGATTCTTCTACAAAGAGGAGATCAAGAGCCAGGTGGCAAAAAAATGGATAGAGGCATGGGAGTGCTGATGTATGAAGGGAAGTGAGAACTCTTAATTGAAAAAATGAAACAGCCTGGGGTCTTCCTTGGAGACCCTTGGCATGAGGGGAGACCCAGAGGGGTCCTGTGTGTTCCTGTTCCTGCCTTGCCCTACCCTCACACTCCTGCTGGGCTGCTGTTTTTCAGCACTATGGTCAGAGCTGCATGTTCAAGGAAGCCATGAACATCCTCAACATGCTCTTCACTGGCCTCTTCACCGTGGAGATGGTCCTGAAGTTAATTGCCTTCAAACCCAAGGTAGGTGCTCTGGGAGGGGAAGTCCCTGGCTCTGTGTGTGTGTGCATGTGTGAGGGGCAGCTGTGAGGAGAAGGAGGAGGTGAAACTTTCTCATCTGTTACCCCACCAACAACTGAGCTGGACAGTTGCTCTCTGGATTGGAGTCTCACTTTTATTTAATAACTTTTTTGCTGGAGAGTAGACACACTTAAAAAAAAAAAAAGGAAAAAAAGGCAACAGCTGCTAGTAGAGACAGTTCCTAGTTTTCATTAAGTTATCACAGTGACACTCTGCTAAGGCTATAACATGTCTTCCATTCTGAATGTTATTCTAATGCTCTCTCTCTGACTTTCCTTATGTAATTTATAAATAGCATCTCATGATTAGTCTCCTGACCCAAGTGAAGTTAATCAAGCATGACTCATTTTGAGTTATGAGCTTTGGAAAAAAAAAATGTTTCTTCTGGGAGGGCTACATCTCAGTGATGGTTTGGATTGCTCTAGTTTTGAATTTAAGACTTCATTGATAATATTCAGTACCCCAGCAGGTCCTGTCTGAAAGTATTGTCCTGTGCATTGGGCCATGATATTAGGCTAGTACAGCTGCACTGTGAGGTATGATTATAACCTCCAAGCTCTTCTAGTTCAGTTCTCACAGCTGCTGCAGGACAAGGACAAAGATCCTGACCTCACAGAATTATCCAAGACTTCGTTCTGTGGGGTTTGAATTCAGTGATGTGTCATAAAAAGTTGAATCCAGATACCCAAATATAGGGGTCTCATGTCATTTCATATCTTCAGTGGTACCCTGACACATGGGCTTGTGTCTTGAAGGATGCTTTGAAACATTGTGGAGATGGTCAAGATGCCCTCTGAAGCATCAGTTATGACACTGGTAAAAATGAGAACTTTTATGTCTGGCAATTATTCTTGTCCTTCATGTTAGAGTTAGGAGATCACTGAATTTACCTCCTCCCAGGTGTAATCTAACACTTCCTCATCCTCTGTTCAGAAACTTTGCTCTCCATTTCTACTGAATTGGGCCTTATTTTTTTCATTTCAACTCCTTGTTGACTTGACTCCCATCCAGCTTCTCTCTTTCTTCCACACTTTCTAGAACTTCTTCTTGTAATAGTCACAATTTTATTTTCCACCCAAGCCCAATATCACTATCCTATCTTGGATGTTAGGAGCAACTAACTCTTAACTCTTGGAAGTTAGGAGCATCTTGGCAGTCCTGCTGAAGACTGGGTTTTGGAGGTTTTTTTTGTGAGATCTCAAACACTGTCTTGGGAAATTTAGAAGCCTCATTATCTCTTTCAGCAGGGATTTTAATTTTCAGGAGTGATCTACCTTTCATTTTTGAGACTTCACCACGTCTGTCAGACAGCAAACTTTCTGTCACTTCATAAAAATTTTATCCACACACCATGTACCTAGAAGTGCATCTCACAGGCTTTATAGTGTTCTTCTGACTTTGCAATTCTGCTTTACAGGAGATTCTTAACTTTCAGGAAGATGAGAATCTCAGCAGATTTTGGTTTAGAACACTTAGGGAAGAAGTTCAACCAGGTTAAACACTGAGTTTTGTACATCTACAAGGAAGGCTTTACCTGACATGGTTGCTTCTAACAGTGAGGAAATGGCATTGATGATATTGGAAGTCCTTTCTACTTTCTGTGGTTTACTTTCCTCTGTTCAACCTCCTTTTCAAGTTTTACTGCACAAAAAAATACTAAGAAAATCAACCTAGGGTAAACATGTATCTCTGGATGGCAAAACATTGAAACAGATTTCCTAAAGCAATTGTGGAATCTCTTTAGTTTGAGGATTTAAAATTAAGTTGGGGGAATCTTTAATTGAAGACAGTTTAGGAATCTATGATCTGTCTTGAGACAGGCAAGTGGAATAGACCACAGGGCCCCTCTCAGCCCAATTTTCCATGATTCTGTACTTTCCAAACTAAATCCCCAGCTACTACACTACAGTACAAGTGAGAGTAAAAAAGAAATTTTCCTTATGATGAGAATAGGAGAGTCTTAATGAAGTCTTTTGAACTAGGACTCAGACAACAACCTCAGGTGAAAGAATAGCCAGCACTAACAGTAAATGTTTCAAATCCTGGTCTGGCCTGTATGCCAGAGATGGCACTAACTCATACCTCTATTTTAATGAAATACCTTAATGAAAAAGAGCCTCAACATATTAAAAATTGAAGCAAAGGTTTACAGGGAAGAAAAACAGGACTGACCTCATGAAAACAGCTAACACAGAAAAAAGACTTTCCTCCTGCAGTATATTCACCCTGAATTATGTCAAGTACCAGTTCAGTGACTTGGGTTTGGAAACACCAAATTCCTTGTGTAACTTGTCATTGTTACATACAAGGATTTGGCTGCAGCCTCCATTCCCTGCTCTCCAAAGAAGGCAAACATTTCTCCCAGATGACCACTGGGACTGATGTGGACCAACACTGGGGAGCACCATCTGCTTCTCTTCAGGTTGCACACCATTTCTGGAGATGAACTTGCCTAGAATATGTTCTCAAGTGGGAGCTTCCAGCATGGAGAAAGCAGATGGAAGTTGTCCCCAGGAACACCAGCTGGGAAAGTCCAAAAGCATTTTTTTGTCACCTGGGAGAACATCATTACCTATCCCCTCTAACCAGCCAAGTCCCCCCAACAAAGAAACGAGATGCTGAGTGTTATTAGTGTTTCCCAGATGGGAAATGGCAAGATGAAATGCTCATCTCTGCTGCAGACAGATTTGTCTGTCATTTCCTGAGCAATAAAACACAAACCAGCCTTTGTTTAAGCTGCTTTGTTCCATTTTGAATTTGTGCCCAAACATCACTCTTTTCTGTCTGAAGAATATCCTAAAATAAAAGAGCTGTAAGCTTCATGACTGACAACAAGAAAGGAGGAAACTTGGTTAGCTGAAGGTGTTGTGTTCTGATGACAAGCCCCAGGAGAATGTGGCAGAACAGAACTGAGCACAGAATTGAAGCTGGCAACATTCAGTCTGTTTTCTCCTTTTTTTGGGTGCTCAACCCAGTAGTGGATGCTGCAGCTTCAACTTCAACTGCAGCAAGACAAGCAGGAGCTGAGTTGTGACTAACAGAGCTCTCCCTTGCACAGCCACTTCCTAAAGGCACCTTGGAATGCAGGGTCTGCAGCAGCCACACAGGGATGAGGCTTTCTCCATCTGCACCAGGTGGAACGAGCTGCTGTTTATCCATGCCTTCTCCAGGGAGAGCTGGACAGGGAGCTGGGACAGGCCCCTGAGGCACTGGGAGCTGGTGTTGTGCTGCCTTCTCACAGGAGTCACCACAGGGATGTGCCCCTGTGGAACAGCTTCAGGGGAATCCTAATCTGCAGAGCTCCTGCTGCTGCCCAGGGTGTGGCATCCACTGCTACAGATGCACAGATTCAATTGGAAATGGGCTGAAAAATCATCAAGATCATCAAGTCCAACTGTTCACCTACCCTTGCCAAGGTCCACTAAATACAATGTACACCAGTGCTATAACAGAAAAGGTGATTCTGTGAGATGTCCTCCTGACTTGCTGCTCTCGGCACTAGAGGTGAAAAAGGCAAACACAATCAGTTGCACAGACAAGAAGCAGGTTCACTCATGTGCCTGCCTACAAAGAGCCAGCATGGATAATCCAGCCCTGCCCCTAGTTCCTGTGGTGGGAGCAAGGCTTTACTTATTGCAAGGCCAGCTGTAGGAATAAGGAGCCAAGTGCAAGTCAGGCCTCGTCTCCTAACACTTCAGAAAATATGTGAAGGGGGTAGGAAGACAAGGGCTTTCCTAACTAAACATACTGTTACTGCTGAGACGGGTTGCTCTGCTCAGCAAGTCCCTTTGAAAGCTGTCCTTGTAGCTGGCCATGCTCTGTGAGCAGTGTTTGGGTTTGCTTGCTCCCCTGGGAGGCTGTAGAGAAGAGGGGAGCAGCTGCTGCTGTGGCACAGCCACTGCATGCCAGGCTGGGACTGGCTCCCGAGAGCCCTGAGGGTTTGTGTGGCACTTGTGCTGCTGCAGAGGGTCAGCTACCCCATCTTTCTGCAGGATTAATCTAAGCACTGTGTCAGACGGCTCATCCCTGTCTGCAGTTTTGTCAGGAGGGTGTGCTAACAGTGAGATTTGGGATGATTAGGGCTGCTGATAGAGAAAACATCCACTACATGCCCTGCATCTCCTTACACAGTATTAATATGCTGCTCTGAAGCAAAACTCCCAAATGGACCTCAGTGTTTGCCTTGGCTGATGCTCACAAACTGATCCAAGCCTAGTTACTTCAAAGAGACAGACAGTCTAAAAGTAATGCTGTTGAGCCAAGGACTTTTGCTGCTTTGTTTTTCTAATTTTATAAATTCTCCAGCCAGTCTGCTGAGCTATTTTCCAATTCCTGCATGGAGAAAGCTGCTGCTGCTCCTGCTGCTGCTTCAGGCTTTTTCCAGAGAAAACTGCTAAAGGGAATGAGGTGCTGTGCTGTCTGTGGTGCTCACAGCTACCACTGTTCCAGCCTCTTAAAGAAGAAATCCCCACAAGAACCAGTCCATGAAGAGCCAGCTGCTCTACAAAGCCTGCCTGGGGTTTATCTTTTCAAGTCAAAGACAGTGACTTAAAATTCCTATCCATATGAAGCCTCACCATCTGTCAATGTACATGCTAATGTGAGGGTGGAGATTCCTCCAGGAATTTCAGATCTTTCCAGCTCCCTGGAATGGGCTGTTTTCCTGGTGAGCTACATCTACTTCTTCTTTCAGGAAACGCTTCATCTGTCCCCTTACTAGCTAGGGCAGGACCACAGTGGGAATTCAAGACACAGGAGATATTCCTGTGGAATATCTGGAAGCTTTTTCCATGGCCAAAGTTGAAAACTGTGCTCTCCTGAGGAATAAGACCTCTCAGGACAGGCACAGGAGATATTCCTGTGTCCTGAATTCCCACAGACCACTAATCCAAGAGCCATGAATTTTTTCTTGCTGTGCCTGCCATCTCAAACTAGGGAAGACACATCCATGGAACTGCTGCTATGCATAAAGTGAAGCACATGATCAAGTATTTTGTCAAATCTGTGCCTGCGTGTGGAAAGGGAATCTTGGAGATTTCCTCTGTGGAATTATGACTATCAGAGAGACTGCAGATCACAAGTCTGTTCCATTTACCAGACACTGTCAGCACCTTTCTTCCCTGGGTGTTTATGGATGTTACTTGCAAAGCAGCCTGTAACCACGCCATCTGTCCTGCCTCAGATAGTTACTTCAGTCCCTCGTTTGTCACTGCTGCTTCTCTCTGAATTCTTGCCATCCTTACATGTCATTTTTGTGCAGCAGAGTTCAGACTTCAGTGGGCTGCTTCAAACAAGCTTGGCATTCAGCACAAGGCACACAATCCCATGTGATCCCAGCCAGAGCTGTGACCCTCTGTGCTGTGCAAGTCACAAGTGCCACTCGTGGTTATTTCTTAGCCTCATGTACTGATGGATCTAGTGTCCTCAGTGTTTCTTTCTCCCCTGATGCATTTACACTTCTTTACTCCTCTTTAAGCTCCTCTCAGTCAGCGTTTATCATGCATTTGATGTACAGATATCTCTTCTAAAACCTGCAAAATGATTCATCTGTTTTTGTTCCCTTTTTACCAGTACATTTCTCATGCATTTTTGCCTATAAACAGATCTTTGAGCTGACTCTCCTAAAGTCACACTGGCTGCTTCATACTACTTACATTCTTCTTTCTCACCAAAACCATAATCTGTTATTCCTTGGTCAGCATAGAGGCTTCAACATTTTCACCAAGTGCTGAAATTTCCATCCATGCTATCCCCTTGCACCACGGAAACAATGTTGGTTAATTTTGGAAATCTAATGCTTTTTGTACCTCTTCATTCTAGTACATGTAGAAATACCTGTATAGCTTAGGATGCTGCCCTGGCATCATTCTCCACGGTGTTTTATTTCTCCAGCTGATACAGAGAAAGGGAAGTAAAGATATTCTGCACTGATGAAAAACATCAGGAAAACTGGTTACAGCTGAGAGGTCAGAGCTGAAAAACACATCATTTTGCTCAGAGCTGGATAACACCTCAGCTCCATCCAACAGGAATCCCATTTAGTTCAAAATGACATGCTCTGGGATGCAGTGTGGTGGCATAAATGAGTGGTTTAAGTTGTGTAAGTGTGAGCCCGTGGTGCAGGCAGCTGCCCCCTCCATGGGCTGTGGCCAAAGGTGATGGTTGCCAAAGGGCTCTTACTTTGCAGACTTCCTTTGCTGGTTTTGGCAGGTCCTGAACCTTGGTGGGCACCTAATTGTTTCCTCAGCTTCAGTGTGATCTCTGTTTTGGAGGGGCAGCCTCTTCATGGGGAGTATTTGGTGACTCAGTCAAGTACCCACTGCAAGAGGAAGGGCAATTTCCAACCACCACCCTGGCTCTGGGTGAAAGAAAATGCTTCAAAAAGCAAAAGAAAGCGCAAGAAAACTGATTGTGTGTCAAAACCTGTGGGTGGGGAGTAATATACATCATTTAACAAAAATGAAGAGTGAGCTGTGCTTGGTGTTGGGTAGGAAGTGGTGAGCATGGAGAGAACTAGGAATGATCAGGTAAGACAGTTTGTTAGCTGAAGAAAATAACTAAAACAACAGGAAGGACTAGGTCTGAGAGGAAAAGAGAGAAAACCCAAGTCCATGAGTTGTCCCCATGGACAAAGTCCAAGAAAAGCCATACAGATAATGAAGAGTGGGAAAAGATAAAATATCCTTAAAGGCAGGAAAAAAATAAATTGAAGACCTTGAAATAGTAAAGTATTAATAAAATGAAGGAAGAAGTGATTGGACAAAAATTGTTGCAGGGAAAAGGAAAACAGAAACAAGACTGAAAGAAAAAGTAAACACGGGAAAGGATTTTTAGAAAATTAAAAACTGAATTAAAACCCATACCTTTTAAGCTAATGAGCATCTTTTTGTGCTTCTACATTTTATTGAAGTTCCCTGGCAGGCATCCCAGGTCTCCATGTTCAAACACATTAGAATCTCAGCCACAGAGCCTCCCTGTGCACTGTCTTATCAAAATCATTTACACTAGAAGTTGGGTACAGAATGTTTCCCTACTTCTGTGGGTTAAACTGAACCCTGTTTCAAAATGCATCATCCAGTTACCTGAGAAAGGCTTTCCTTTTTCACCCCAAATTTTGTGGTGGGTGAAGTCTGAATGTCTTGTGTATTCCTCTGGATCTTCTCTACCACCAGTAGCCCAGCTGGAATTAATCTCATCTGCTTCAGCTGAGCCCAGCAGCTGCCCTAGGACCAGAAATCCCTGTTGTCTTTGTCATGGCCAGGTAAAAATCCCAGATACTGCATTTCTAAAGACCCCAGATACTGCATTTCATGGTGTGTGTGCAGTCAGCCTCAGGCTCTCAAGGAATTACTGAATCAGCCTCAAGGGTTTTGGAAATAAACTAGAAAAAGGGGGAAAAAAAAATCTTAACCCTTCATGAATCACTCCTCTGCTTTTTCTTTACTGTGATGACCTGTCTGCCAGGATTCCCATGCATTTTGCACAGTGTACACATCATGCAGAGATTTTACCATATTGTCTTTCATGTCCATAGGTCTGGAAGGAAGAAGGAGCCTCTTTTCTAACCCTTTCTGAAAAAGTGAATACTAAAAGTACTGTATGTCAGAGCAGCATTTTTAGGTGACTTGGGTGGGAAGAAACCCTTGGAATAATTATTCTGGACGTGGATGAGCAGATCATCCCAGTCCTTTGTACACATCAGTGGGTTGGCACAGCCAGCTGGTAGAGCTGCTCCCAGGAGCTGCTTGCCTGACAGAATTTCCATGTGCCCATATGTCCAGGAAAGAGGAGGAAAAGAGAGGCTAGGAAGGAAAGTGAGCCTCTTGCAGCACAGTCTGTGCCACAGCATTCTCCCAGCAGTTCAGCACTGAGGCTTTCTCACAGACCATGGGACACCCCACCAGCCAAAGCCTGGATTTGTTACTCCAGGTATTTAATAAAAAATACTCAGCAGAGAGTGCTCCCACACGTGACAAGGCAGTGAAATTTAAAGAAAGAGGAACCACATCCTGGTGCTTTAGGCTGCTGGCCCATCAAGTAGAGCCTTGAATAATAAATCTTCCAGCTAATACAAAGAATATTTGCAACAGAATGCTCAGAGATGAGGTTGGTTTAGCAGCAGTTTCTACAAATGAGGAGTTAGCTAGCACATAACTGCCTTCCCTGTCATGGGAAAGCACAGGGAATCCTCTTTGATGACTTCTAGGTTTCACTGAGCTCCTCACCAGTTCCTGGGTGTGTGTGGGAGAGGAAATCTGGCCCTTCCAAACACTTCAAAGGAGAAGAAAGTAGTGCCAGACTGAAGTTGTTCTATTGTACATATGCTTATATTCTGAGATGGCATAGGCGTGACTGAACCTAAACAAGTCATGCAGTGTGAAAAACACTTGGTAGGTGAATGTAACAGAAGAAACGAGATGGGTGATGAGAAATGAAACTTTCACCCTAAATCCTAGCTCATAACTCTGCTTGAATCTGGGTCAGGAAGCATCAAAGCCTTCCTTGTGAGCACTGGTTGACATCCTGTATAAAGTGGCTCTTTCCCGTTTTATTGTGGAAAATAAATATATCTGGCACAAAGCCATGAGCAGAGTGCATCTTACTTGGTTTCTTTGTTGCTGCCCCTAAGAAAGGGGCCAACAACGAACTGAGGATCCAGAAAAAACTTCCCCCTTCATGAAAAGAACTTGCACAGGAGATATTCGATGGAAACAGTCGGTGAGGGACAAAAAGGCCGTTTGATCTGCTGCTCCCCATGTTACATCTGTTGTTTAAATGCAGGATGTTCTCTTTCCTGGAGGACAAGGCCAGCAATTTTTTGCAAATAGATCCTCTAATTACTATACAGAATGTGTGAAATCTCTAACAATGATCAGCCAGAGCCGTGCAATCCTCCAGCTTTCTGAAGGATCAATGGAGAATTCAGTAGGCAGAAAAGGCTGTTAAAGGAGCTGTGTGAGAGCTTCAGTGATAGGGGACCTTTTCCTTCCCAGCAAACATTCCCAGAGAATTTGCATGTTGCTGCAACATTATGACAGATGTATTTTCAGTCTGGCACTTGGGGGTTTTAATGTCGTTATAAATGATCAAAAATAATTATACGACTGCACGATGCAACAGTGTGGGAAGCACTGTATTAGCTATTGCACTTAATTATTTAATACAGAAAATTATCTGCACGGTGTTAAAAGCCCAGTGGGATGGTGAACCAGGGCCTCAGCAGCAGCCTGGAAAGGGAACAGTGCCAGGGAAAAGCAACTTGCTCTCCCTCTCAGACAAAAAAAATCCCAACCCTCTGTCACTTCATGTGAGGTTGTTTTAAAGGATCAAAAGCTCTCAGAGATGTGAATCTTCAGGTAAGAATGGTACCAGACAGCAGACTGTGATACAGCACCTGTTAAGAGCCATTCATCATGTTAGAAAGTGACATTTCCACTGGCAAGTGGTCACCTGGCTGACATCTAAGAGAGGTGATCTCCCTTCTCTCATGCATCTGGCTTTTGGATACCTTGGAAACTTTAATTTTTTAGTTTTCTTTGTTTCTGCTTCCCCAAGAATAAAGTGAGAGCAATCATCCTCTTTTGGCAAGTTATGATTGATGGATTACATAAAAATAAGTATTATTTATTACCTACTGTAATCCATATCAAATTAAGCCTTTCATGAAAAAGGAGAAACCTGAAAAGGAACTACGTAGAAACCTCCTGTCAGCATCCACTGAGCAGCCACATCAGGGCAGTGCACAGCCTCTTCCCATGCAGAGAGGGGAGCTGTTCCAAGTCCCCACATTCAGAATTCTTCTTCATCACTGCTTGCCCCTGTCTCATCTTCCCACAGCTTGAAGGGACCCTTCCCTCTGAGAGATATGCCACTTCTGTTCTTACAGGCTGAGTTTTCCTCCTTTTGAATCATTCTTGCCTGGGCTGGCATGTCAGTCTTACTTTAGCAGACAGACTGTCTTAAACAATAAAGACCATTCTTAGCTCTTTTCATGGATTGTTTCATATTGCTGGGTTGGTTTATTGCCCTCAGGAATTATTTATTGGATCTCATCAAGACATGCTGCTTCTAGACCTTCCAAAGTCTTTGAGCACTTGCAGCTTCTTCCAAATGGAATTTGACAGCAAAGTTCTCATGGAATGAGAACTTTTAGCACTTTGTGATAAAAGATCTGTTCAGCCATCACATCCACTTTTCAGTCTTTCTGGTAAAACTGGTGCTGATTTTGTTTCTCTTTGCTGAGAACAAGTCTGGTTTCTGGCTGCAGGGCAGTAATTGTTAAATGACTGCTGTGAGCTTACTGTTCATGAGAAAAAGGGCCTGACTCCTCGTGGGGTATTGCTGTGCCACAATATACCTGCAGGAAGGTCAATAACGTTTATCTTATTTTCTAGGTGGACAGCAAAATTTATAAGAGAGCTTTCAGCTATTCTGTCACCATTTTCATGCATTTATATCAAGGAGGCCTTAGTCATTATTGTTCAGAGGCATTACTCACCCTTCCTTTAAAGGCACTTAAGAGTAATCCAGGCCAAAAATTACATCAGGATCAGCTAGTTGAATCATCTGGTTTCAGCATGCTTTACTGGTATCATTTCCTCAGGCCTTCTCAGCATGTTGCCTGGAAATACACTCTTTGCTATGTCTAAGAGATGCTTTCACAATAAATGCTTCCATCTTGTCTTGGCCATGCTTCTTTCCCAGTCTTTGGAGGATCTGGGAGCAGAATGCTGCACTTCAAACCTCCCCCGTGGCTGAGAGCTTGTGTATTTCTAAGCCCTTGCAGTAAATGAAATACAGGGGGATGGAAGATGACTGTGCCACCAAGTGCCACCACCTTCAGCAGCTGGAGGGGGCCTGCAAGAAGGCTGGAGAGGGTCTTTCTGCAAGGACACATAGTGACAGGACAAGGGGGAATGGCCTTAGACTGAAAGAGAGCTGGCTTAGATTAGGTATTGGGGAAAAATTTCTTCCCTGTGAGGGTGGGCAGGCCCTGGCACAGGCTGCCCAGAGGAGCTGTGGGTGCCCCTGGATCCCTGGCAGTGTCCAAGGCCAGGCTGGATTGGGCTTTGAGCAGCCTGGGACAGTGGAAGTTGTCCCTGACCACAGCAGGGATTGGAACTGGATGATCTTTAAGGTCCCCTTGCAGCCCAAAGCATCCCATGAGTCCATGTAGGTGGGCATGGAGGCACTCATGGGGCTCTTTAGAAAATACAGTTCTGGTGAAATGAACTGGATTGCAAAATCTGGAAATGGAAACTCTCAGTTCACAGATATGATATGGTATTTTCTAGTCATGTCTTCCAGGCATTATCCATTATCAGGACGAGTGAAGAGCATAAAAGAGATTCTATATTTCCAGCCTTCATTAATATTAAAGTTTGTCAAACAATGGCCTGGGGACCTTGGTCCAGGCAGTGGGTTTTTTGGTTTTTTTCCCTGTGATGGAGATACTTGTTCCCCGGAAGCACAAGTGAAACCTGTGATTTGCTTTAGGACCTACAGGATCCCAAACAATAATCAGAAGGTGCCCACTTCAAAGTGGCCAGCAACGAGGTGCCTCAGTTTTCTACCAGTGACCTAGAAATAAACATCTGAGGTCTTTCTCCAGATCACAGAGCCATTCAGGTCCTCCAACTCTTTTGCTCTGTCAAGCAGAGTGTTCAGGATGTCCAAGCAGGCCCTGAGACCTCAAGGGACACCTGTCTGCTTTCACAGGTGCCCTCATTGTGAGAGAGAGCATGAAACAAGTGAGGGGGGATAAAGGAAAACATCAACATTTTTGAGCATCCATCTTGGCCTTGTTTTCTGCTGGAATAAGCAAGGAGTCACGAGGCTCCTTCAGAACTCACCAGAATAGTCTGGAGTGAGGAAATGCTCCTCTTTGCTTTGCCTGTCTGTGGAAAGATTTGAAGGAGTAGAAGGGAGCCTTGTTTAATTCCCTGCAGCAGTGACTCATTACAGTGACTGGTAGGTGAACTGCAGGGACTCTGTCTCAGAATTAATCCATCAGGGGATGAGAGTTGATAGATAGTATGCAAATAGATGCTGTTTTCTTGCAGCCTGTCAGGAGCTCCAAGCAGCTGCATCCTCCACTTGATTCCATCTCTATTAGGTTCTGCTAATTTCCCTGATTGCTGTTATGGCTAAATGGTATCTTAGCACAACAGAATTTGCATCTGGCACACATCTCACTCTGTGTCAGGAGCTATTGTAGCTTTGTGAGATTGTTCAGGACACACATGAATCCCCCAAACTGCTGTGAGAGCGTGTGCCAAGAGCCATGGAACTGTTTAAATGTCCTTTGATTCAACACTGTCCCTTTTGCAAAAGTACTTTCAGGGAAAGCCTCTTTTAATGAAGTCTGAGAACTGACTCTCACAGCTCTAAACAGCCTGCAGCATTTTCAAAAACCAATGCTTGTATTAACTAAACATCAGCCAGACTAGCAGTTCATCTCATTTTGCAAATCCCCAGCAAAGTCTGCTTTGCCCTTTGCAATCAGCAGGAAATTTTTGCAGAGAAATCCCACTGAGTATCAGGGTATCAGCCCCTTTCTCTCCTTCCTGTGTACTCTCTTCAGCTGATTTAGACTTGATGCTTCTATTCATTGTTTTAGCAGGCAGGATTATTCCAGAGAAGTGGTAGCAAGGTCATCCTGCAGTTTCTCCTCCTTTTAGTGCAGTTATCTCTGTGTCTTAGCTTTTCCTCCTCCATGCTTCATTCCTGTATTCCTAAATGCAAACATGCATGCAAGTATGCATGTCCCTCCCTTTTTTCCTACAACACTGCAGCATCACCTCCCCCTGGGGACCATCCCACCTGCATTCAGATCTCACCCAGTGAACAGCCTTCACCTTGCTGTGCTCTTCATTTTTACAGACTTTTTTTTCTCAGAGGGGTTTGTTAAATTTGGCCAGCCGCCTCAGAAGAGGCAGAAATGAAAACCTGTGAGTAAGCAGATAAAAAACTGCATGTAAACTAACACACAAGTGACCCTGCAGGTCCCACAGGGCTCAGTGCTCAAAACCCAGTCATGACTCAACAGCACCCTTCACCTGAGCACTTCTGTGCCTCAGTGTGGATGCTCAGCACTCCAGCTACCAAATATTCTTATTGTGGGACCATATATTCTTAATGCTCCAGGTGACTCTGCACTTCAGATAGACTCCCTTGTGCAATTTTCCCTGTTGTTATCATTGAGGCTTCTTAGATGTCATATTTAGGATCTCATATTCACAAAAAGTAGAAGAAATGGTGTCCAGAGATGTCAATGCCTCCACTAGCACCTAAATAAACCTTAGTTTCTTTAACAGCTAATCTCAGCAACTAGGAAACCTAAAAATGATTGGCATACTCATTCTGAAATGTCTGCTCCTCTCATACAAATGAGATTCCATTCCAGGCAGCTACTGCATATTTATGCTCAGCCTTTCATTAAGTTATTGATCATGTGGTGATACACTATCATTTGCTACCTTTGGGGGAAAAAAAAAAAACAGGGGAAAAAAAATGTGCTCTACTGGTGGGGCTATTTCACACTTTCTGAATATTCAATCCAATCCTCCTGGTCTCTCTCTGTCTGTCCTCTTTTCTCCCTAAAAGCTTCATGGATCTCCAAAGACATCCCACAAGAGAGGGTGACTACCATTCCCCAGTAAAGCTCAGAGGATGCCATTGTGTGGCATGCAATTATAGCTAAATCAGGGTCAAGCATCTCCCTTTATGGGTAAAATATGGAATTACACTCTAAATTCCTGTACTGCAAAAACAAACAGTGCCATCAATTCATTTCCAGTCAGACCTCCACCCTCTTGGGAAAAGCATGCAGAACTTTCTGGTGGGAAAAATATTTTGGAAATACAACCTCTTTATTAGAGTGAAAGCTCTTCCTTTCATTCAGTTTGTCTTTCCTGAGCCACCCTGGCACAGTCCAGTGAGGAATGTGGCTGGAGGAGGTACTTGGAGGTCACAAGAGGCAAGTCCTGAAGGGGTGTAGCTCACTCTCACTGCACACTCATAGCTTGTGACCAGGCTGGGAGGTCTGATCCAAAGCTGAGTCCCACGGGGCCATTTGTAGGTAAATGTCTCTAAGGAGGGTGGGTGGCTTTTCAGGGAGGGATTCCATCACCTTGCACCCCAATGAAGCATTCTGTGTTCTCTGTTTCCTTGAGCTCTCTTACTGTGAATAATATCTTCCTATTTTTCACCCTTCTGTTCGAAACACAGAGGGAGCAGGTGAGGAGGAAAGGAAGGTTTTAAAATTCATGTGTTTCCTTAATTAACACTGGCATTTTGGATGTGGGGTTGAGTAAAACTGCATTCATATCCATGGTTCCTCTCTATCACCCATCTAAGAGACACAGGAGGAAGAGAAGAGCTCTCTGAGCTCACCTTACAGCCACACAATAACACACTGGGATGATGCTCTGTCTGGGATCCCAGAGCAGACCAGCCCATGACTTCCAAGCAAGGATCTTGCTGCTGAGACTCAGCAGAGCATCCCAGGAGAAAGAACTTGCAGTGTAAATGTGGAGCAACGCTGTTGAAGTCAGCAGGGTGACTCCAGATACACTGTGGTGTCTCAGAGGTCCACAGCAGCTATTTTTGATGGCAATGAAAAAGGGGCCTTTCCTTTCCAGGCCTGGATCTCTCCTGAGATGTGCCAGCTCTGTCAGTGCAGTGTCATTGCTTCCAGTGAGGTTGTATTGCTCCTACTGGGAGCAATATTAAACTGACTGGCTTTGGTGGTCATCTGAGGGCAGGATTTGTTGCCACTTGTCCCCTGGGTTCTGCATCAACAGCAAATGCTGTTTTACTACAGCAATGGTTATTGGGCTCTTTGTAAGAAGCTGCTCAGAAAAAAAAGAAATTGTAAATTTGGTTACACCGAAAACATTCTTTGCAGTGTGATGCCAATCACAGTAAAAATACCAAATATCTGCCACTAGAGATCCGAAAATCATTAAAAGTCATCCTCTAAACAACACATTTTGGATCTTTACCCTTGCAGCTGCCCAAAATCAAACTCCTGGGTTTTTCTGAAGTGGTTTGGATTCCTGCTGAAATCCTTACTAATTCCAAAACTATGCAATTTGAGAGGAAGTAGAACTATGCTTTCAACACATGCATTCATTTGGCATGTGGGCAGTGCCCCTGCCTTCTGCAGGACTGTGCCCATGGACAGGGGCAGGAGGATTGGGTCTGCTGTCTTCTACTCTCTTCTCTGATCCTGCAAGTGCACTGTCTGCCAAGGTCGCATCAGGCTGCAAAGGCACTTTGTGTAACTCTGTATGATCTGTGTCTGTCCTTTATTTATTCCAAATGCGTTTGCCTCTACCATTTAATCTGCTGTTCTCTCCCTCCCCTTCCTCTTGGTGAAGCCTAATTACAGTTTTATTCCAGGTCCATCTGGTTGCTAATGATGCTGGACATCACCGCTGAATTCATTCTAATATTTGTTGTGTATTTCTAGGCTGGACGCTGAATAATAATATTCTCTGAATTTGCTTTTGCTCCTGTTTGCTTCCTCCCTGTTGTAGCTAATTGTGTAGTCATGTGTAGCCATGGGATGGTTGCTCCTTCCAGTGTAGATCTGCTAAGAGAGTTGCCTATTTCAGGCTGCAGAATAAAGGTGTTTTATTCTGGTTTTGAGGAGAGGATTTCCAAGTCCCCTTTACCAGCGCCCTTCACTGGCATGGAACCAGCTGGGCAGTGGCTTTTTTTGCTTCATTTTTTAAATTTTTTTTTTATTTTTCCCTGCCCAAAGTGTAATGCTGTTCATAAATGTGAGTCTCTCATGGAGGCAGTGTTTCAGCAGATACAAAGACACTTTTTGCCTCTGCCTGCTCCATGGGATGGTTGAACCCACAGTAATTTGAGGTTCCCAAGCCTGACTTTGTACTGTGCCAGTACTGGGATAAGTTTTTTTTTCTTTCTTGTTTTTAATTTTTTTTTCTTTTCTCCTTTCTGCTTTCTGCAACGCTGCCTGGGAACACAGGCTCACACTTTACCCATGACCTGACTCTTGGACTAAGAATAGCAGTCACAGTGCAACTCGGGTTCAGTCTCACAGGAGACAAGCTGCAGCTGGGAAAAGGGAGGTCAGGTTAGCCCTTGCTCACAAAACCAAGCACATGAAAGGAGCACGGAGGATTTTGTATGTCTGCCTCCTTTTAAGACTGCAGAACAAAGGCAATAGATTGGCACAGGTGCTCAGTGAGCTAAGATGAATTTTCTTTGCTCATGGCACTGTAGAGGAAGTTTACATGCAGAGGTTCATCTCCTAGGCTGAACAGGAGCTTCTCCAAAAGGGCCCTGTGTCCTTGCAGCCTATCCAGCAAAAAAATATGTGGGATGAGGAGAGTAAGCAGTGCTGATTGGCATCTCCTGAGCTCTACTTAGGACAATGAGATGTCTGGGATAGCCCCTGAGGTGGACAGCCAAGGTGACAGCGCTGCTGTGGCACTGTCTGTAGCAGGAGTGAGCAACAGGTCTGGCTCTGAGCAATGCTAAATCCAGCTTTGCTCCCGTTCTTCCCCTTCCTGCTGGGCTGAGCCAGGCCACATTCCCAGCTCCATTCTGTGGTGCAGGTGTGCTTTCAGGGTAACAGACACACCAGTCCTGCTCTGCACTGTGAGACAGGACCTAAAGCACGACTGAAAGAAATGTCAGGCTAAAGACTGCCGTAATACTGACTGTGGCTGGGCAAAGAGAAAGGTGAGACTTAGAGAGCACATCCCCAGCCTGACTGTGCCCTCTCCTGCTCCATGGCACAGCAGGCAGCTGTTCCCTGTGCCAGCACAGAGCACTACAGCTGGAACATGGACTGAGGGACTGGTGCTGACAGTGGGGAGCCATTTCCTGAGGAAGCCACGTTATTCCTGTACTCTCCCCCCTAAGTCAAGTGGGAAGTCCTGCATTGCCAGGAGTGATGTCTGGAGGAGCTGGTCCTGCCAGCCCCATTGCTGCCAGCAGCCATGCTCAAAATGATCTGTGTGACTTCCCTTCAGCCCCTGTCTCAGAGTTGGAGGGGAGGGGTGGCTTCTCTGGAATCCTGAGCTGGAGAGGGGCTGCTCACACGAGTCACAGAACCCAGGCCTGGGCTACAGCTTGAGACACAACAAGTAGACTTAGGAGGAAAACCCCCTGAGGTATCAGAGCAGAAATTCTAATGGTAATTTTGAACTGTTTTTGTCTGTCTAACATTCCTTTTTAATCCCCATCCTGCCTGCCCCTTCCTTATGTAGGGTTACTTTAGTGATCCTTGGAATGTTTTTGACTTCCTCATCGTAATTGGCAGCATTATAGACGTCATTCTCAGTGAAACTAATGTGAGTATTACTCTACCCTCCCCAGGATACCACCACCTCCTCCTCTGCTGTTCCTTCTCTCTTTCTCTCTTTTTTTCTCTCTCTTTTTGTTTTCTGGTTTTTTTCCCTCTAGTCATGCTTTTATTGAACTTGCCGTCGTCCTTCTCCTTCTCCCAGGGAAAAAAAAAGGAGGGGGGGAAATGCCTCCTTCTTTTTCACTTGTCATAGCTGGCCCCAAGGCTGTGACTGGTGAAAGCGCACAGAGTTTGGGGTGTGTGTGCTTTTTTTTCCCTCCAAAAGGTAGACATGCTTGAGTGTAACTTTCTGACTAACCAGGCTTTTGTTGATACCCTCCATCATGTGAAACGTTACAGAGGTTTGAGCAACCAATACTGTAGAGTGGTAAGAGACTATTTAATATGCCCACATAACCTCTTTCTTTTCTTATTTTTTTCCTCTTCTCTCCCTCTTTCATGCTTTTGTTTTTATTTTCATTTTATTTTATTTTACTTTTTTTTTTACTTTTTTTTCCCCTCTNTCTTTTTTTCCCCTCTTTTCTCCCTCTCCCTCTTTCTCTCCCTCCTCTCTCTCTCTCTCTCTCTCTCTCATTCTTTCTTCCTCTTCCTTCTTTCCTTTCTCTCTCTCTCTCTCTCTCCTTGGCTTCTCTGCCACATGCAGCACTATTTCTGTGATGCATGGAATACATTTGACGCCTTGATTGTTGTGGGTAGCATTGTTGATATAGCAATCACCGAGGTGAACGTAAGTAGCTGGCGTCTGTCCATGATCGTGCCTGCTCTAACATTCATTTGTCTTTCCCGGGTTCTTTTTATTTTATTTTTTTTTCTCTCCCTCTTCCTCCTTTCTTTTCAGTTTATTTTCAGAATTTTTTGTTTAGTTTCAAAGCTCTTTCTTTTCTTTTTTTTTTCTTTTTTTTTGTTTTATTTGGTTTGGTTTAATTCTAATTTCTTTTGGAACGACTTAAAGGACTTTTTTGACTGTTGCATCATTTTCTTCCCTCCATAATCCGCCTGGCATGAATTAAACTGTATAGCAGGAAAAGTGATGGAAAAGGTGGAGTGTAAGTGGAAAAGCTCTTTGTGCCATGGGAAGCTGCTCGAGTAGGACTTGGCTCTGCCCACTGTTATGCTCTGCTTCCCATGGTAGCTCAACACTCTCCACCCCACAGAGAGATAAAGGTCAGTTCTTTCGAGGTGGAACTGAGGGAACCAAACCAGGAATCCTCCCTGTGCCTCCTCACTCCAAAAGAAATAAAGACCAAATCACCTCCATTTAGAGCAACCTGCTCCTAATGTTCCGTTCCAAATGTCAAAGTAATAATAAAAATAAATAAAAGGTAGATAAAATAAAAATAAAGCAGAAATCCCAAAGGAAAACAAAGCACCAGAGTTCAAACCCTCTTTTTTTAATTTTTTTTTTTTTGTTTGCAACCTGATTTGTTCCATCCCTCAAACTGCACCAGCCCAATTGACTGTGATTGGCCCCAGCTGTGCCCATCTCAGCTGACAGGTGAAGGACTGAGCGAGCCACGGAGACTGAAATGAGCATCTGGTGTGCAGGAAATAAATCCCACCAGGCAAAACTGTTCCTATATCTCTTTTTTTGGAGGTGGACAGATACAGAATTGTAGGATAAATAGACAAAGGATAGGCAGGAAACACACAGGTTTCCAAAAGAAAGGCTATGATAGGTTTATGAGCACGGGCAAAAATTACACTGAAAAATCCAGATTATAAAGCCCAGGAAAATAGAAAGATTGAAAGAAAATTGCTGTAAATATGTTAAAGAGCAGCAAATTAGTCATAAATTTTAAAAATTATGTGGCTGTTGAATAAACACTCCATCTTGGAATTGGGATGTACTGTAAAGGCAACCCATTGCAAGCAGAAAAGTGACAGCATAGTTTTCACTCAGTGCTGTGTTCAGAGAAAAAAAATTAGGCAGCATTTTGAAAAATAAAAATGGCTTACTTGGAACTTTCCAAACAAAATATTTTCATTTCTTGGTTCTAGTTTAATTCCTGTTCAACTTTTTTTCTTTTCTTTTTTCTTTTTTTCTTTTTTTTTTAATTCTGAAACAAGAATATTTATTCCAGCTGTAACAGTTTGATTTTGAATAACTGAGTTCTTATTTTTTTAAACTAGTTTATTTTCCTTGTCTTTTGAAAGAATGGAAAATAGTTTTTAACTAAAAATTAACTTTTATTTTGCATCTCTTAAATGTTCTACTTTCTGGACACAAAAAGTTGCTTACAACAGAATGCTGTAAACAATTTTGGTTACTCTTTTACTAGGTAGATATTAGTATTAGGCTGACTTTGTAGAGGGATGTTACAATGAGGCTGAAGTTGTTAATTTTTAAGAGTGAAATGAAAACCTTTTCTCTGCCATACTTTTCACAAGCAAACTAAGTAGGGAACCTGGCAATAGATTGTGGAAAAGTGCAATTCTCATCCAGAGAGGGAGAACTGTACCTGGCACTGGAGGGAATAAGCACAGTTAAGTGGAAATGAATCATATTAAACCTCAATAAGACTTCCTTGTCTGATGTATTTGAATCCATACCAGAGTCTTCTAAGCAGAAAGGAAGGAAATCCTTTTGTTTTGGTACATAAATAGTCAGAAATCCTATACTGCAGGAAAATCCAGTGGGTCCTTTTGAAGAAATTCAGATTAATCTCCTCGTTAACTTGCACAGTGTGAGAGGCAGAGAGTCACCCAGGTGTTAGTGGCGAGGCTGCTGCTCTCCCCAGGAGCCCTGGACAGGTCTGTGACAGGGAAATAAATTGCTATTTGGAAGTACCCACCAGTGACTGGTGAGTGTCTAGGTTTGTTAGGTTTGTCTAGACACCCAGCTCCCAGACATCAAATTTAAGCAGCATAAATCACATCCATTCTCAGCATCTTGTCGAGACAGTCCTGCTGCTGCTGGTTGTTGTGATCTTCAGTCTCCAGGGCTGTCCGTGCTGCTGCGCTCAATTGCCAGCGACAGGGCTCTCTCTCAGTTCAGGTTCATGTCAGGCAAGGCCCAGAATCCAGCTCTCCGTTACAGAAGCCTATGGAAAAGGAGGGCATGCCTCTGTCCAAACAACAAGCACCTGTCTCAGGTGAGGAGGCAGCAGGGGTGGCCCTGACTCTTTCAGTAAGGGCTGTGAAGAGCATTGTGTGACGGTCCCTCTGTTTCCTCTAAAGAACCCTTTCCTTCTATACAGTTTTACAGATCTCTGCACACGTCTTTTTGTTACCTGGCATGTTTAAATCTTCTCTTTTTATCTAGGCAAGTCCTTTGCTACTAGTTTCTAATGTTTGTTACTAAAAACTTGCACAACCTTTTGATGCACTGATAAATAAGCGGCAGCTACGGATTGAGTTTGTTCTGAAATGTTCTGAAATCCCTTTGCACTTATAACCCTTATTGAATAAGAGAATGTTTTGTATGTCGGTTTGTCCTGTCAGATTCCCTCCCTGCTAGCAGCACTTGATACGTTTCACCTGTAGCAAATGGGCTTTGGAAGTAGCAGCCCATCTTGGACGGATGTTGTCCCCTTCCCCAGCAGTGTGAGGCAGTTTATCAGACACACTTCTCCCCTCTCCTCAGGGCCTTGCTGCTTCCTTGCTGTCTGTGGGTTTGAGCAAGCCCTGCCCTGTGTTTCTGTACACTGTCTTGTCTTGTTCCTGGGGAGAGACCTGGGCTCTGAAAAGGACAGAAACAATAAACCCTAAAGTGCCAATCAGCTTCCATTAACAGGAGATGTTCAGACTGGTCAGGGGCAGGAAAAATATTTCTGCTTAACTCCTTAGAAGCTGAAGAGTGCTAGATCTTGGAAGGTGCTGCTCTTGGAATGAAGGGTCAGTTCTTATTGTGGTCAGTCAGAAGGGAAGATGGAGACTCCTGGCACAGGTCACTTTGACCTGCAGCCACAGACACAAAAGCCTGAAATGTGCGAGGTTCACCAGACCTCAGGAGAAGCAAACCCAGCAGGCACTGAGCTGTAGTTGTGAGGAGAGCCCTGAGTGACTGACAGCCTCCACAGTGTGTGTGTGTGTAGCTATGTGCTTGCTTTTGTTCGTGCACTTCCCCATGTTCTGGTTTGTCTTTTATTTTTTGTTTTAAAACATTTATTTTTGTTTCTTGAAAAGGAATTTCCTGGAGCAAACCCTTCGTTAAGATATATGTGAGCGTGCATGGGTGGGTCTTGGTGTGTGCTCTCCATTAATTGTACCCCATGTCCCTGAAGGGGTTTGGATGCCTGTATGGGCTACAAATCCATGGGAGAGTGTCCAGACATAAATCCACGTGTTGGGGGAAGAGTGTGAATGCAAGCACAAGTATTTCACATGTCTTTGTGCAGTGACTGGTTGTTGGTGGACTCAGGGGTTGCTGTGTGTGTAACTGAGCCCATGTGAGTGTCTCACTGTGTGAGTTGGACCTGGTTATGGATGGGTGATTGTGCCTGGGAGTTTCCTGGATGCAGGAATGTTCTCCTGCATGCCCAGCTCAGCAGATGTTCATTGTGCATTCCACAACAGAGGGAAGCCACGTGCTTGCCAGGCAGGCCCCCCTCAGCATTTCTGAGTCCTTCAGGAGCCTTCACCTCCATGGTGGGGAAATGTGTCAAGCAATAAATCCAATCATGTTAGGCCCTCT
This sequence comes from Phainopepla nitens, assembly GCA_013400175.1. NCBI lineage: Eukaryota > Metazoa > Chordata > Aves > Passeriformes > Bombycillidae > Phainopepla > Phainopepla nitens. Next base: position 146,230 of record VXBQ01014372.1, on the reverse strand, counting down.
TGCTTCCTGCAACCTGGCAACATCTCCTGAGTTCCCCCAAGGAGCTCCACAGACACACAGAGGCATCTCACACAACTGAGGAAGTGCAAGGGGCACAGAGAAGGTCAAAATCTGGTGGGTTTAAGGACTTCAGAGTGGCACAGTTTCTGCCAAATTCACCTTTAAATTGCATGACTCTGAAGCTGCATTTTCAGAGCTTTCCTCTCAGTGACTGCTGTACAACTAACTTTCTAGCCACAAAATGAAGATTTTTTTTTATTATTATTTTTTTCCCCCAACATTTTTTCGAAATATTTGATGTTTCTGTTCTGGGGCACTCTTATGCTGCTTCTTAAGTAACTAAAGAGGGGGGAGAGGACTTTTTAATCTTCTGCTAAAAAAAGAACTTCCAAGGCAGAGACCACATCTACCATGTGTCAGCTCTCTTCAAGACAAAGAATGACTTTTGGGGAGTAAGATGAAAAATGGTATAATATATGAGGCCTGGAATGTAGGGCCTGTGGATTATACTCCTTGGACATTGATTAGATCCCTGTACTTCAGTCTTCCCATCAGTGGAGACTGTTATTCTTCCTTGTTTTAAAAAGTATTGTTATTAGAGTTTGCAAAACCCTTTAAGCTCCTTAGAAGAAAATGGCAAGGTGGTAAAAATTATTTCTCTCTGTCATAATTGGAAATACATTTTGATAGGAGTTGAATAAAAACCAGCAAGTTTGGACTGTATCATCCCAGAAGCAGCCCCAAGCACAGAGCAGAACTTGCTTCCTTTCCACATCAGCAGACACAGCCTGGAGTTGAGCACTGTAAAGGTGACTAACAGCCTGCTGTCCCCTCCTCCAGGCAAAGAAAGCTGCTCATTACTGTTTGTTGCCCTCTATCAAATGGGAAAATCAAGTTCGATTTGTGCTGTGCCACAGTGCCCAAGGTAATGAAAGAAAAACAGTCAGACTCTGAGTCACTGGGAGCTGTTAATGCGACCTCCTTCCTCTTGGTCAGAGAGGAAAACTGACACTCTCTTGGTCCACAGGGTCTTTTTTCCTCCATCCTTCCCCCTGCCAGTGCCAGACTAGAGAAAGTGCGTGGCTCAGTGTTCATCTGCCAGCAGAGCAATGCTCGTGTCCGTGCCACTGAGCTGGGTGAGCCCCTGGCCAGCTGAGGGGCTGCTCCTCCAGCTGCAGGGCAGCTCATGGCTGCAGGTGTGTGACAGCTCCCGAGGCACGTCCAGCTGGGAGCACGTGTGTCTCAGAGCAGCACGCTGACAGTGGGGGTGTGGTGTGCCTGATTCCATCTGTCTGTCTGGAAAGGATGCCAGGGAGAAAGGATTTGTGCCTCTCTGTGGGTCTCTGAGGGCTTCTGCTGCTCCCTCTGGGCATGTCTGCGTGTGCAGGTGCCTCTGTGTTTGTCAGCTGTGCTTGGGGGTGCATGAGGGTGACTGAGCAAACCATGTGGGCTGGTGTGCACCCTGCCTGCTCGTTCAGTGCCACAGCTGCGTGTCTGGGTGTGTCTGTGAACCCTGCAGGAGGCACAGGGCACGAGGAATGACCCAGCACAGCTACACGAGGCGATGCAGCAGAGGTGATGAGCCAGGGGATGAGCATGGTTACGAGATGAGAACTGTCAGGGATGGAGAGCTGGTGACCTGAGGGCTTTTGTGAAATAACAGAACATTTCTGGGCATAAAATGCCCTCCTGTTGTAGCAGCACACGTTTTGCTAAGAGTGAACATTACAAGTGGTTTGAGGGTTGATGGAAACGGTGGGGTTTTACCAGGAGAGACGACAGGAGGGGAGTGCAGTTTTGTGTGTGGGCATCTGGGAGACATAGGACTGCAGTGCCTCAGGAAGTAGCCTCCTGTGAAGAAGGTTAGGGGAATGCAAACCCCACCTTGGTGTATTACTTCCCTAAAAAATGTCAGTTAGGTCTGGTTTGCCCCAGCCTGCTGGGTAATGGTTTGGTGTTTGCCCATCAGGTGTTCAGAAGAGCTGAGTATTTATACCTTGCACTTCTGGAAAGGTTTCCAAATTCTGTTAGGAAGTCAAGCAGAGGGTTGTAGCTTGATTGAATCTCGAGTACTGGTGCAGTAAGGCCAGAGAAATACCAAAAGCATTGAGCTCCCAATACCTGGAGACTTGTGCAGTGATTTCTCATTTAGTCTCTTTTATTTCTGACGTAAAGCAGCTCAGGCTTAAACCAGGCGCATGAGGCCTTTTTTTACAATCATCTCGCTTTTGGTGTCAAGAGGCTTCATATTATTTGCCATGAGCTCCTGCTCCCATTCTCTGGAATATCTGAAAGCCTATACTTAAATCTCCCTTTCACCCTCTCCTGCACTCCTCCCTTTTAACCCACACCCTGCCTTTCTTCCTTTTCCCCCTCGCTTTCCTCCCCCCCGTCTCCAGCCACACTAAGAGCTCATTTTTGCCTCTCAGCCGATGTGTGTGAGGCAGAGAACCAGCGGCTCGGGCCCTGCAGGCCCCGCTCGGGCGCGGCCGCCCGCGCGAGGCCTGGAGCGCCGCCGCACGCTCCTGAGCACACCCCCCTCCGAGGGAGCAAGGATCGCGGGAAGGACGACATGCACCCAGCCTGCACCTTCACTTGGGACTGCCATTCATATCTGTCGCTGTCTGTCTGTCTGTCCCCCTCTGCCTGTCTGGTTCTCTCCGCTTCCACGCCCTTTGCTGCTCAGATTTCGGCCGCCCCGACGCAAATCTTTGCAATTCCCGCGACTCGCTCACGCTCAGTTTACCCAAACCTTCGGGAAGAGGCAGAAAACATCTACCCTCCCTCTCCTTCCTCTCCCTCTCAAACGCCATCTGGGTAAGCAGAGGCCTCCAAATTATGTAGCAAAGGGCTGGAGAAGCACAGTGGCTTCTTTTGGCATCTTGTGTTGTCACTCCCTTACTGCTGCCATCCCAGAAGGTGTCCGTAGTCCCGAGCTCTCCCTGTGTGCGTGTCTATGTTTGTTTATATGACCTGTTTTCTTTTTGGAAAAGCTACTGCTAAAACTGATGGGGGTGAGGGGGAGGGTGGATTTAGTTTGCCTTTTTTTTTTTTTCCCCTACTATCTGGTGGTGTTTTTATCGTTGGAATAATTCAGGTAACACACCACGGTGGCCCCAGCTGTAGGAAGCCACGTTGAAGCATGGTTGTGAGCTGTAGCAATGGCAAGTGTTTTATTTTGCCTTTCAAGAACATCAGGAGAGCTGCTTTGGACTCTTCCACAGATTAGGCTTAGATCAATTTTAATATGATCACCTCCCATGCTTATTTAACAATTTAGTGCATGTTTTTCACCCTGTACTGGTGAGAAAGAAGTATGGTATGACTATTCAACCACAACCATGTTTGAACAGGGCCTCTTTTTTTTTTTTTTAACCTCTTGTCTTTAAAATGTTGGTATTTTGAGTGCATTTCCAGAGTTCATATTGTTATTTGCTCTTTAAAAGAGGTGATTTTGTTAACTGCACAACTTTATGTATGGAAATCTATATGAAATATGGACAATCAGAAAAAAGTATGTATTTTCTGCAAAAAAGGGGGATAGTAAATGCAAATGACTCCATCTTCAGTTTACCTGAGTATTTGAACTGTAGCTAACAATGGTAGCACCATAAGAAGGCATGTAGTTCCCACTTTGAAAGACTCTTCATACTACCCAATTTTAAGGAAGTACCTCAATATTGTGATTTCCACTAAATTGTTATACTTGGCTTCTGACATTATTCCAGTCCCATGGAAAAATCAGAATGTATTTTAATGCAGGGAAGACTTAAGAGCAGCATAAAAATAAATTTGCCTTACTGGAAAAATTTAACCACATACATTCTCGTTAATTAAAATAGGAGAAACAAGAAGATAAAGAAGCCAGGAGGACAAATTCTTAGGAGCTAAATGTGAAAGCAGCAAAAAGAAAATTAGGCAGCCTATGACTGTAAGACCTGATGCATAAACCTATCTGGAATCCTTCTGAGGGAAAATGTTTAAAATGGTGGCCCACAGCATCTCACTGACTGCCCTGAGGAGTGAATTGTGCTTTTAATTAGTGCAGACTTGCAAATACCCAAAACCTTGCTGGGTTTTAAGGCCTTGAGAGCAGAAGTCTTGCTTTCTTATTGGACTGTAAATTATTGTTACAATAACAGTAAAAGCTAATAGTAGGAACACAAAGAACCAGAGACCTTGTCCTGTGTTGGTTCAATAGCAAAAATAAGTGTATGACATCTACATTTCAGTACAAAGAGCTCTTTAAAAAGCCTACATCCAGATTTTCTGACCAGTACTTAATTTTACTTGTCGTTTTTCTATCACAGCACTTTGAAGAAAAAACCCACTACAATATTCTGGCCTCAGCATCTGTGATATATTACACTTATATTTCATCTTCCTTTTAATTCCAATGTGGTTTTCCACAAAGCTAGTTAAAACACTCAAATTAAAAAGAGCTATCCCAAGCTGATTATATTTTTCCATTGGCTTTCTAGCCAGGATAAATCATTCCTTTTGCCTAGCAAAAGTTTCTTTTAACTTCCCCTGAACTCTAACAGAGACTGTATCTTTATATGAATCCACAGAAAAATCTCTGACTCTTGATTCCTTAGGTCATCTCTGAATATATTAATGTTAATTAATGATCTCTAAGCACCCTAAGTTAGATGGTCAAAAAGGTGCTCGAGTGAGTTCAAATCCAGCTGGTTTTGTCATCTTAGGCAATTCCTTGAAGCAGTGAAAGATGTTTCTGGCTTTTAATTATCTTTTTTCTCAGACCTACCTTGCTGAGAATGCCTGGGGAATTTCCCAGTGTCGCTGTTCTCCATACACACACTGTGTGAAAGAGAGGGCACAAACCCCTGCATTCCACTCCCTCAGTTTTGTTGCAAAAGCTCCTGTTCTTCATGCAAATCACAAGAGCTTTCAGCACCAGTGCTCACTGCGTGCACCATCTTGTAGTTTTGTGCACATTTGGAGAAATTCTAACTAGTCCCAGGCTGCCAGTTGCAATGAAAGCAACAGAGGTGGTGGAAGAAGGGAAGACACACACAAGCACTTTACTTGTTTTCCTCTTAAATTGCTCTTTTCCTCCATCTTCTTCTCCCCAGGGATTTTCTCCCAGTTTTGCTGAAATCTTGGGCAGCAGACATTTTCAGCAAGGCAGTAGGAAGTTCCTCTCTATCTTATGTAGCAGTAGATTTTCCTCTCTGTCTTCAGCCAAGATCCCATCAGTCCAGGGGGAGAGCTGCTCCCCTTGGTGAGGGTTTTTGTGCCAGGCACTAGGCAGCCTTTCAGCATGGTGGTGGTACCAGTCTTCAAACCCAAATGTACAGACTTCCCATCAAATACACACCCAGCTGTGGGGGCTTTGCTGCTCACCCAGATTTGTAATCAAAGGTAAACACCTATAAATTCATTTTACCCTTCCTAATACAGCATCCTTATTTAGCTCTTGCCTTGCTTCCTCTACATTCTCATGCACCAGCCAAGCAAACACAAGAGGGGTGGGTTTTTACTGTTTCTTAAGAGACATCTGGTTTTAAAATGGCTGTGCTCTTACCTTCGCTCCCTGATCTGTTCTTTGTGGAGTCTGTGTGACACAACATGCCAACAAAACCACTTCTGCTTCATCTATCTTCCTGGGCATCTGCTAAATGGGACCCATTCCCTGCTGCAGCCAGATGACCAAGCTGCAGGGATTAGATTGCTGCTTACGGTCAATCAGCTGATTGATGGCCAAAAAATGTGACTAGGCTCTAATTGCTGCTGCAGAGGAATGGGATGTCCCAGCTGGTCACAGCCCAGCTGTTCTCTCCAGCTCCACTTTGCAGCTCAGAGTCACCAGCCAGCAGTGCTGCCTGCTGAGCCTCGTCCGAGGGGCTGGGAGAAAACCTCCTCCACCCAAAGGCAGACATCATTACATAAGATGAACAGACGTGAAGGCAAAGATGCCTCAGCTGTAAAGAAACACTTGTTAATAGAAGAACATCAAAACAAATTGATGTTTAGAGACAGGGAATTTGAGACTCAACTGTTTGACCGTACTTGAACGCAGTAAATCACGCACAGTGAGCGTTACACATCATCTAAACAGTCCCTGCCCTTCTTGTCTTTTACCAAAGAATTCATCAAATCAATAATAATTTATTCCTGGAAAAATGTGTAGAAAACAAGAAAATGTTGCTCAGTAGCTTTGTAAGATCTATCTCCAGTCTCCATATGACCACTTCTAATGTTTTCTGATAATGCCCGTGATTGGCATTTCAAATCCCAGAATGACATGTAGGCTTTATTGTATCCCATAATATCATACAGAAATCCAATATGAGCCTGTAGGCTGGTTTGTTTTTTTTTTTCCTAGGAAATGTTCTGCATCAACATTAAATAACTTTCTAATTTAAAAGGCAATGAAAAGACAGACTGGGAATTAAATACTAGCTGCTACAAATCTCAGATGAAAACAGACCATCACAATCTCTCTGTTTGGGCTGTTGGTATTCTGGGTATCCTCCCTTGAGCAAAGATTAATTACACAAAACTGACAGGAGCTGATAGCTCACCTACAGTCATCCAGAGCTTCTTTCAACCACAGACCTATTGCTTTGGAACCAAGGTGGGTTGGGTTTTCTCCTGCTTCCACCAGCATGTGCACTTCCTTTTTTTCTTTAAGCAATTTCATCAAAGCACAAGATGGCTCATCCATCTCCACACTGTCCCAGAGCCTTAGGGATTCCCAAGGCTGGGTCCTGTTCAGTTGGCAGTCCACCTGCCTCCCTTCCCAGAAAAACCACTCCTGGCCCAGGCTCCACCTGGCTCCAAGAGTCCCCAGAGTTAAACTGAGGAGTGGGGACTTTGCTGCAGACCACCCCACCTCAACACCACCAGGTAACTCCCCATCACTCATCCAGGACTTGTACAGTACAACAGAGATGCTGCTGAAGTTTCCTTCTGCATCCATGTGCTTCTGGAACCCCACAAAGTCCAAAGGTCTCCCTCCTCCTTTCAGCCTGAGGCTGACCAGAGACATCCCAGAAACACCACTACACTGAGAGCACCAATTTCCACTGCTCTTCATTTTTCCTTCATCCTTGTCCTTTTCCCACCCATGAAATCCCATCAGCTAATTGAGAAGCAATTACGAAATACCTGCAGAAGTGCTCAGACATCCAGTGCAGAGAAGACAAACACAGCCATGGCAGCAGAAGGACATGCCCCTGGGAGTTTGCTTAATCCCTCAAATCACCAGCCTGCAGGGAACAGGAAGCCAGCAGCTGCCTCTCAGTACCAATGGAGCAGTGCAAAGCTCCTGCCTTTCGATGGCTCAGGAAGTTCACCTCAAACAAGAGCTCTGTTGCCATTCTCATTTCCAAGGCAGGCTGTGGGATGCTACAAGAAATGGAAAAATCAGTTCTCATACAGTGCACAGCAGCATGTCTTTAAAGTCATTAGGACTGGTGTGAATGTTTTGAACATTTTTCTTCTGTTTTATTTTGACATCAAAATCGGTGTCATGGTCCTAGTGCACGAGAACCTGAGCAGGCCAAGTGTGTCAGAGAACATCTCCCAGCCTGCAGCCCTCCAGAGCAGCTGTGCTTTCTCAACAGTGCTACAGAAAAGAAGTCAAGATGATGGATTTATTTGGGTGTTTGGGATGGGAGAACCTGGATGTGAAAATAACACAGGCTGTGCTCCTTTTGGAAAACCTGTCTCACAGATTTCTCTCCCTCTTCCCTCCCAGACAATGGAAAAAAAAAAAAAGGAAGAGAATAATGAACAATGTAATTCTCAATATAAATCTTTCTAAAGAGGTAGAGGAAAAGAAGACTGCCCTTTCCAGCAGAGTGATAAATACACTGCTGAGTTTGATGTTTAAAAGCCATGCTCACTTTGCCTTAGGAAATGCAGTGAAGCACACTGGACTGCTCAGGAGCAGCAATGAGGACACTGCTGGCATGGATGGTAATAGAAGTGAGGAAAGCTGGAGAGATATGGCAACTGAAATTCTCACTCTTGTTCTCTCTCCCTCTTGCTCAGTGATCTGTTCTGTTCCCAAGGTCATCCCCCTCAGGCTGCTGGGACAGATTGATCATCTCCTTTGGGAGCCACTGCCCTGTGAATCAAGAACTGCTCAAATGAAAAGGCAAGCTAAAAGAAAAAAAAGCTCATCACACATGGCTCCTGCCAGAGGTGTTCAAATGAGCAAAACCTCTCTTACTCAAACAGAAGATCCTCAAAGTCACTCTGCCTGTAAGACAAAAGGCTACTGCACACAAGCAGCCTTTCAACATTTATTTTCTTGGCTCAATTCACCTTCAGCACCTCCTCATCCAGATGTTCTAGGGCTTCTTTTGGCTGCCTGTCCCACAGAACACAAATGATGAAACTCAGGCAAGCTGCACCTGCCTCCCTGAGTCACAGCTGTAGCTGTACCTGCAGATGAGCACTACACCTCTGGCAGTGGTTAGTATCTGCTTCTTTCTCAGCAGCCCCCCAGGCTTGATTTCCATAAGACTTGTTTTCCCAGACCTAATGAGAAGGATTACTAAAACACCCTGAAAATTAAGAATAATTTGCATAGCTATACTGTACCAATTGTTCTGCTTTTCTGAAAATCACAGGAAAAAAATAGAGCTTTTAGCTGTGTAAAAAAGCAGCCCTTTCATTACTTATCCTCTAATTGTCAATCTAGAGTAATCTGCATAACCAACTTAAAGCAATTGACTTTTCTTATATTTACCTTAAGCACTTGGAACCATAAGACTACTGTCTGACAATTTCATGGAGAGATATATATATATATATATATATGAAATTAATTAATAAGCTATTCAAATTGGTATGATTTGCATTTTAGAAGCTAATTAGAAAAGCAAGCTCCAGAATTATCAAAATCTTAAAATACATAGAAAATGAAGGGGAAAAAACTGATAGCTGCAGGATTCATTTGCTTAAAAAGTTACCTTGCCCTTATTAACTGTATTCAAACCAGGCTTTTGTTGCACAGGGAGATGGTAATGTTTCCCCTGAGGTCTGAGATCATGTGGAATCAGTGAATATAAATGCATGCATATTGCATTTGGAAGAGCTGACACTCAGTATCTCTTGGCCCCCATGAGTTGGTACAGGCAGAAATGTCATGGCAAACCCCATTGCAGATGTTGCATTTTTCCTAACTCCCCTCGTTGCAACAAATGAAATTTTAACTCCCTGCTGCAGGAGAGCTCAGTCTCCTCTGCAGAGATGTTATATGGCATGTTATATTGCACTGGAATACTCTTTTTCCAGAGAAATCAACAAGGTGTTCACCATTTGCCCCAGTAAAGGCAGCATCACCCCCTCAATTCCCTGTTTTCCTGTGCCCTTTTCTAACAGGCATTAAATGCTCCAAAAAAGCCTCCAGTGCTTCACCCAGATTAAAACTATAGGGAGGCTCGATTTTTTTTTGTTTGTTTTGTTTCCAAAAGCCCCTTGTAACATTTTTTTCTGTTTTAAAATAGAAGGAAAATTTAAAGTTGAAAAACTTGCAGTAAAAGATCATTTCTATTGAAATAATCAAGATTCAAAACATATGCTTCAGTGAAGTAAAAGCAGTTTAATCTAGCATTGATTTTTTTTCTTAATTATATATGATTTATAATGGGAATGTAAACCAAATTAAAATGTGTGAGGACAAAATGTGAGATTTCAACCTCACATTTCTGAAATGCCTGTTTCAAAACTGGCATGTTTCTACAGAACATTTGACTTTCAGCATCAGCACTCTTCTAACAGAAAATATTTTTGCAGGAAAAAAAAAAAAGAATTTTGGCTAGTTTTATTCAAAATGTTCCCAGAAATTCTCCAAGAGCTGCACACTTAAAAGAAGAATGCACAGATTGAGAAGCTTTTCTGGCTTTTTTTGTTGGTTTGTTGTTTTTTTTTTCCCTGTTAATAATTTGATTTCACTGTAAGGCTGTGGGAATTAACAATTATGCCATCTGCAATCCAGTCGTGTCCTGTGTCAGAGAAATCCCAGACACATTTCTGCCTGGCCTGACAATAACCTCACAGACTTCTGGTGGCTGGTGGGTGATGTCCAGAATTAGAAGCTCAGGCAGCAGTGGCAGACAGGTGGCTCTGGGAGGGGCTGTGCTAACTCCCCCATGGAATGGCAGACCATTACCTGCTTGGTTGGAAACCCTGAGACTTTTTCCAGCTCTCCACAAAGATTTGTGCAACTCAGCCCCCTGAGGTCACTCCGGGTTTTTGACACTAAAAACACAAGAGGATGCCCAGTCTTCTTTTACCATGTCTCCATGGCACAGATAACTTCTAAACCTCTTTTTTTTTTTTTTCCTCCATATTTTGGTAAATTCTTGTTCTCCTTGAAACTCAACCTTGCAGATCCCATGTCAGTGTAACCACACTGGAAAGAAACATCTCCAGAAGAGCAGTGTGGTTTGTCATTGCCATATTTGTGCTTTTAATTCCCCTCCACATTGTACCTATGGTTCTGACGAGTTCATTTCCCCAGAATGTTTTTTTCCACCCTTCACCACAGTCACAGATGCAGCTGAAGAGGCTGAAGTAGGACTCTTGGAAGAGACCTCCATGTACAAAGATTTTGAACAAAAAAAGGCCAATATCCTAAAAATCCTACAAAGAAATTACACAACACTTCAGCCTGCCCAGGCAAGCTGTGCAGAGTGGATTCTGAGAGGCACCCTTCCTGCAGTGAGGAGAAAAAAGCAAGAAGTGAACCTCTATCACCCCCTTCCTCACAGGACAAGGCTGACAGACCAATTACCAAGTTTCCAACAGATATGGGTAACTTTTCATTCTCCAAATTCAACAACAATCAAGGAAATGATACCTTAGCAGACATCCATCACCAGCAACCAGCTGCTCTAAGTGGGCTCCCAAAAGCTTCATCCATGAGCCACAGTTTCCTCAGAGGAGAAATGCCATTACACATTGTCACAAAAGGCAGGAGAAGCATCTGACCACTTGTTCTCCTGAGAAATATGAAGCCACTCTGTCATATTGTGGTGCTAGCATCTCAAACACACATTTCCTCCATCTCTTCTAACCCAGGGCTATCAGGCATAACTAGAAGGCTGCAGTTGTACCTCTGCATTGACTCAGACAACTCTAGCAAAGCTGTTATAACATGGTGCATTCAGCTGCTTCAATGCTCTCCACAACACAAAGGTTGAATTGTTTCTTGCAAAAAGAGATTCCTCCCTACGAATGAAAGTGTTGTTAGAAAGTAAAAAACTATCAGCAAGGAAGTTTTGCTCCTCAAACATCAAGGAAAAGATCAGTTTGGACTTCCTAGCAAAGGCTGATCCCCTCCAAGGGAGGTGAACTCATCTCCAGTGTGTCCCATGGTGTAAAAGAATTGCTACCCTCAGCAGTGCTGGCAGTGGGAATGCTGCCTGCCTGTCCTGTCATCTCAGTGCAGCCAGCCTTCAACAGCTGCTGCACAGCTACTGATCCTCACCCAGCAGCTGAGGAGCCTCTGTGGTTATATGGATTAAATGCAGACTGTACAGACCTGGTGAAACTCCATTTCAGGCATCTCCAGGTGCTGCTTCTCTGGAGAGCCATTACAGCTGTCAGCAAACCAGCCAAAAGGAGCTCAAACCTCCCAACCTGGTCCTCCATCTCCAGTGCTCCACAAGGATGAGGTGGGATAAATATCTCTTCTTGGGAATTTCCTACTGAAACTTTCATTTGAACCTGCCTATTAACACACTTTCTTGTTTCCTTCCAAATCTTTATGCCTAAGATATTCTAAGCCATGGATATTTCAGGGAACTTTGATACCACTGTGACTATACAAAGCCTTTTTGCTCATATTTTTGCTGCTGTCTTTACAGGTCTGAAAAGCCACATCATCCCTTCTCAGAATTTCAGAATGGATTGCATTACTAATATCCTACTATTTTGACTCTGTTACATGTTGCTCTTGAGAGATTGAGACTGGTTCTCCTGGAGTGCAAATTTTATCCTCTCCTAGCTTCCAAAGCACAACCCATTAGAAACTTTTGACCAGACGGCAGTATCAGAGACACCAAGTCTGATTTGTGAGACATTATGGAGGGTGAACAGGACCTGGAAGGGTTGTGTTCCTCACAAGCAGGGCCCAGTAAACCTCACTCCCACCTACCCAGGCAGAGCACAGTGAGCAGGAACTCAGTTACCTTACCCAGAGCTGTGGTCTCTGAGATTTTCAGCATCTCTCCATTGAATAAACCTGGCTTCTTCCTTACCTAGGATCCTGACTTCATGATGGGCAGAGGCTTTGTCTTCCTCTTTTGTGCCTGTAGGGGCTCACAGCAGCAGCTGAAGCAGTTGATCTGTTTAAAAAGCTGGAGTTCTGGTACACACTGAGCATGAATGAGATGGACACAGAGGCAACAATATTCTGAGGAGGTTTTCAGACATTGCAGGGATCACTCAGTCTTTATCCTACTGAGTTTTTACTTGGACTTCTAGAACCTTCTCTTCTCTTTCTTGGCCTCTTGTGCTCCTTAGCATCTCTGTTGCCTTTTTAAACATAGTGACATAAAAAGAAAGAGAGAAAAAAAATACCCAAAGAGTTCTCATTGCACTCATCCGCCTGAGTGTCTTTACACGGGGGCATCCTGCCTCAGATATTTCTTTTCCCACCTTCCCTTCTCTATCACTCTAAATATGGCCTTGGACTTGTGATTTATACTTCAGATCCCTTTTCTGTAGGAGGGGAACTGCTCAGAACATCCTCTCTGACTGACCTCCCTGCTGTGGACCTTTCCCATTCAGGATGTTCACACTGCTCACACCCCAGAAGAGAAGGGCAGAATGGAAGGCTTGAAGTTCCTTTGCAGGTTACACCCCAAATTAAACCTGACAGCCAAGAGTGCTTTCTGCTGAGTGGTGCAGCTTCTCCAAAAGCTCATTAAACAGATGAGGGTTTGTTTTAACACATCATTCTGAGATTTGAAGAAATGAAATCCTGTGCACTTCAGATGGGCAATAGACACTGCCTTTAATTCCATGCCTTGTCACCATGCCTCCATCTCTGGGAACTGATGTCACCACTACATTCTCAAGTGCCAGTTGCCTGTCCTTGTCCTAAAACTGGCATTCCCACATCACTGGCAAGGCTGAAGATTCTTGGATAATTTAGCAGTAGCTCTCTCAGCTCTAGAGTTCAGAATGGCCACACCTGAAAGCCCCAGTCATGGGTTCTCAGATACCTGTGCTCAGGTCCATGGGGCACATCTTTGGCACAGGTGGTAGGATTTGTCTCCTTTCTGAAACCTTTGTGGGTATCAGAAATGTATTCAGCAAGCCAAAGCTGGGGGTTGATTTCCCCCTCATGAGCTCCCACACTGTGCACAAGCATAGCAGGAACCTCAGCCCACGGTGCCAGAGTTTGTGCAAATCCCACCTGCCAGCACTGGCAGAACCTTTCCTGAGCTGCTTTTGAGCCTCTGCCATAGGTAGTGAGATAATATGGTACATTTTTGACCACATCTTAAAACACAGCCCAGTTAGCTCAGGGAATAAGAGAAGAAATGATAATGAAGGCACAATATCCCACAGCACCTCAAAAGGCTCCTCCAGCCTGTCAGTCACAGATGCACCAACACTGTCAGCAGGAAGGATGGAGAATCCTGAAAGTTTTTAGGCTTCCTTCATTTATTTTGAAGGGCCTTTGTACCTTCTATCAGGAACGCAGCAAGCAGCAGAATAAGGGTCCTTCTACTGTCAGAAAAGGTGATTTGCAGAACTAGAAAGAGGAAGGGGGATGGGCCAGAGAAACGCTTTGCTGGAAAGATGTTTGCCTAGCAACACAAAATCAAAATCTATGCCTGACCTGTAAGAAATGTCTCTATGGGCACTGCTTCTTCATTTGGTATTCAAGCCAACTTTTGCCTGTATGTGATCTGAAAACACAAGAGCAAACATGTGAAAGAGGAGGATAAAAGCAATGAAAGCTGACACTACCAAACCAATGAGTTAACCCAAATTATTAAATGAGTAGGTGTACCTTGGATTTTTAATTGCTCTCATTTGCCTGTATCACCAAATAGGCTGTGCTAAAGAAACTACAGTTTTTCTTCAGGTAATACAATGTCAGTTTGATTACTGCAGCATCCTTGGAGAACAGGAGCATGCTGCAGGAGTCCTCCATGGCACTAGAGGGGAGTTCTGACACTGACAGAAGAAGAAATACATCAGTTCCCACTTTGCTAAAGTAGCAGACAGGTTTGGCATATGGTAGAGGTTAGGCCTGAAGGATTACACTACTATTGAACTGAAGGGCTCCTAATAAGGACAGTTTTATTTAATTCACAATTCTGCTTCTTACACCTAAGGATACTTACAGCCTTGGGGATTATCTAGAATTGCTCTCAGTATTGCAAACGGCCCCAGAGGTTAATCAAGGAATATCAGGCAGAGTGTCTGCAGCAATTTGACTCTTCCAGGCATGATCAGAGCTCGGCTCAGCTCAGCCTGGCCTCCAAGAACACTTCCATGGGGTCCCTAGGGCTTTGCTGTGAGGTGGGTGAAGGTAGAGACAGCTAATGAGCTGCACCAACCCACTTTCCACAGCTGGGCTGGGTGTGGTAGGGTTGCCAAGAGCCAGCTGGACTCTCCCAACCCACTGCCTCACCCACAGCTGTGTGTAAGGAAATGGGGATATAGAAACAGAATAACAGAAAGTGTTGCTTTAGCACTGGGGTATTTTGGGTTTACAAATCAGATGGATGCACCAGAAGCTGGCTGGTCCCTGTGCAGATGTGGCCTGGGTCTGAGTTGGAGAGCTGAATCAGCCCCTGTACTGAACTCGTAGTAGTGACACAAAAAGCATTTTACCAGAGCAGTACCTGCACTGCCAGGGTGTCCAGCACTCAGGAGACACTGGGTGGGACTCACACGTGGTAGTGGAGAGACCAAATTCAGTGGCAGCTGTACCTACCCCTGCCACAGCCAGCCTTGATCCTGGGCATCCTAGGGAATAAGCCCAGCCTCTTGTGCATTTCTTTCAAATTCCCTTTTGCCCTCTTCTGCCATTTTGTTGCTCCTGTGTTAGCCAAGACCTAGTTTACTAGGGCTCTTGATTGGAGACTTATTACAGCTTATTTCTGTCTGCCTTTCTTTAAAGCCAGCTGAACATACCCAATGCTCTTCCTCTATGGTAAGACCGAAAATACAGACCACCCTCCCAGCTTCTGTGACACTCTTTCTAACACACTCCTTTTTTCTCTTCTCCGTGATCACAATTCTCTCTCCAAGCCCAGCCTAGTTATTTGTGCATGAAGCTGCCATGTCGTGTATTGGTGTGAGTCTGGTGTTCACATGAGCTGTGAATATGCTGCACATGTGTATCTCCTGTGCATCCTGAGCTTCCCTTTGGTCGAGTTAACTGTCGTTCTGCCTTCTAATGAACCACCAAGAGAGAACTGCACCTGGCAAGATTTCTTGTTGGCCACAAACCACGTCCCTGTGTCACTGTCAGTGTGACGCTGAATGAGTTTGCAGGAGAAGCCTCCAGAAAAGAAAGGGTTGGGACTCTGAAACTCCTCTTCAGTGAGGTGATTCATGAGGTGATACATTTGACTTGGTATTTTGCACAAAAAAAAAGAGTAAGTGGTGCAATGGTGCACAAAACACTGCTGCCTTGGTGTGCAAGGCAGTTCCCACACCACCCCCACAGAGCTGCAGTAACTCCAGGTTCTGGATTGCCCCTCTGCAGAACCTCCCTGCTCTGGCAAGGGTACGCCTTCAAAAAGCTGGATGAAAGCCAGGAGGAAGTAAGCAGGGCTACTCAAGCATCAGCTAATCTACAGCCACCTAGTTTTAAAATGACTGTGATCTTCTGAGGCATCGCTGAGTTTTTGGCTATGTGGTTTGATGCCAGGGAGTTGCAGATTTGCGTCAGGGAGGGATTTGTTCTGTTTATCTGCTGCTTTGCACAAGCCTGTTCCAGGACACTAGGAGGACAGAGAAATTTCTGCCTACAGTAGCTGCCTCCTCCCAGCAAGGAAGGACAAAGGAATACTAAAACCTCTGTCCAGACCCATGTCCCAACTTGCTGCCCCGTAAAGATCCAAGCCAACAAGAAGAACAGCAGGTAGAATAAGAAAACACTGGTTTTTAGTCACAACCACAGCAGCATTGCTGTCCCCACAACCTCTAAATTTGGACCTGAGCTCTGTTTTAGATGGTATTAGAGCTTGGCTTCTATAGGACTGGAAGAGGTATTTGACCCTGCAGTTACCCCTCTGGGACCATGGCACTGAGTATTCAGCGCATGATTTTTGATTCCTTGGAGGCCACACTCCCTCCTTCACCTCAGAGCAACTCCCTCCAATTCTCTGAAGCCCACAGCCTGATGTCCAAGTAATCAAACAAGGATGATGTGAGGTGTAGGGAGCACTCAGGCTTTTCCTTGACACAGCCTGTTTCCCCAATCTTTTTCACCCACAGGCAGCGAGTGTCAGCCTTTGGTACAGACTGGAGGAAGCTCCCTGGTGACAGACACAGCACAGACAGACAGCCAAACTGCAGCTGGGTGCAACCCTGATGTGCTGCACATGGTGCTGAGCTCTCTGTGAGAGCAAGGGGCACACCCAGCACACAGCTACAGCCCCTGCATAGGGACAGGGACAGAGCTGAGTACCAATCTGCTCACCCTGGCTCAGAAAGAGGAGCACATACAGGTACACATCTGCATCTGGACTTTTCATCCCAGAAACATCCACCCAGGCTGCTCCTGTGCCTTGGGTTTTATCAGAAGCAGACAGGGAGGCAGCTGCTGTTTTCACTGCCCAGTGACAGGAAATCCAAAGGGTCTGTTCTCTCTTGGTTTACACAGTGGTGAGTAGTTAACAGCAGGGGTGATCTGCACTGTTTCTTCCTCCCAAATGTTGCTCTTTTGGTGGTGTTCAGACTCAAACTGCAGTCTTTGCAGCCTGGGTGGGGACAGAGAGGGGGTTTCCATGCACTTTGCTCCACAGCAGGTCAAGTGGCAGGGTGACAGTGTTATCTCCCCCTGTGACAGGAGGTCACATTCCCACAGTGCTGCTACCGGAAGGCACCAGCTCCACAGGCTTGACACAGTATTTTAGGGGGTTAATAAACTGGAAAACCTGGCATTTGCTGTGCCCTTGAGCTAGGCAGTGAGTCCTCTGCCAAGGCCAGGTGAGCCTGCTGCTGCAGCAGCCTTCAGATGGATGCTGCCTTCACACATGTGAAAGCTGAGGAACGTCAGAGCTGGTTACAACCCCAGGGGAAAATGCTTAGGGACAAAGCAGATGCTGTGAGAAAAAACAGGCCAGAAGAAAGACTATTTTAAAATACTCCACGCTTGAACAGTAGCAGCGAAGCCAAAATAAAATGCCTTAAAAAAACCAAAAGTCAGCGCACAGACTGTGGGAAATACAAAGGGGTCATGAGAAATGAGAAAGGCCCAGCAGTGGGAGCGAGTGACCAGGGCCCAGCCCACAGGAGCACGGCCACAGCAGCACAGGGGCAGCCAGGCTGGCAGCAGGGCCAGTGACACCAGCTCACACCATGCCCCTGTGGGGTTTTTGCACCCAGGGGCAAATCTGGGACCTGCTCCTGTCTGCCAACAGAGCAAGCAGCACGTGGCTGGTGCCCGACACCAGATTCACCAGAACTGCTGGCTGGGGCACTCACTGGGGTGAAACACTCAAGACAGGCCAAAAGGGAAAGTGGCTTTCTCCTCCAGTGAAAGTTCAAAGGGGAATTGCCTCTTTGCAATGAGAGGAGACGTATTGGAGGGGAATAAGCATAACCTAATCCCTGCAAGGCCAGGCAAACTGAAGGGAGAGGCTGATGGCCTCTGTAGAGCAGCCTGACCCCCACGGGAGACAGGACAGCCTTGAGCAGCCTCGGCCTGGCCCTGGGGCGCCAGGGAAGCCCAGGGAGCAGCACCAGGACAAGGAACAGTGCAGTGAACCCTCGGCGTAGCTCCTCTGTGGCCCAGGGCCCTCGTTGCTCTCGTGCTGTTGTAACTCCTGCCTCTGTGCCAATGGCTTCCAGAACGCAGAGGAAAACTCTCGCATCTCAATCACCTTCTTCCGACTCTTCCGCGTGATGCGCCTCGTCAAGCTCCTGAGCCGAGGGGAGGGCATCCGGACGCTGCTCTGGACCTTCATCAAGTCCTTCCAGGTATTCCTTCACTCATCTCCAAGACCTAACTCCTTTTGATTTCCCGTGGTGGCCCCTCAGGGATGGGTTTCACCCCAGCACCGGGGACGAGCGGCGCGAACGAGTCAAGGGAATTGGACTCGCAGGGAATGACCGCCTGGGTATGAGTTTTATCTTTAAAGCATGAGTAATTGCTTGAGACCCTCCTGAACAGCCTTAATGGTTCAGTTCAACTCAATGACTGCCTGTCTGTAACACTTCGATCCCATCCTTTTTTTTTCTTTTTTTCTTTTTTTTTTTGCCTTATTTGAGCTGTATTTCATATGTGTAGCTTTAAGTGAAATACACAGCTATGGTTGGAAAGGCCTGGGTCTCAATTAAGCTTTCTTTAAGCCATGTTTTGAGGATTTCCAGTGAGTATTAGAGGTGTGTGGCCTCCATACTTTCATCCAGGAAGAATTCACCTTTTTAGCCCTCCTCTTTTGAGCTGGTAACAATGCCAAGTTATTAAATTGCTGCTGCTTTTTTTCCCTGGAGACAGGTTGCATTTCAGTGGTAGGTAAAGTTCCAGAGTAGATAGTAGGAAGTGAAGGAGACCAGACTGGATAAGAATCATCACCTTTGGAGGAAAAGAAACACTACAGCTATTTGCTAGAAAAAACCTAGCCACATATAGTAAAATGATAGTTAGAGAAGAAGCATGGCATAATCCTGCATTTTAAAAGTATCTGACATGGATTTACTGGACCAGCACTACCTGGATGTTAGCTGGGGCATATCCAAAGGAAGTGGCAGGGAAACACAGCACAGGAATACAAATGGTGGCCTAAACATGAGCAAATATGCAGAACACACCCCTGGACAAAAGCAGGAAAGAGTAACTTGTGCACCACACAAGTCTTGAAACAGCAACTATGCACCCCTCAGACTGAGGCTGTAAATGGTCAATAGCTTTTGTATTGACTCAAATGGAAAAGGAACTGACCCACACCAGTGACAACACAAGCTGGGACCAAAGCCTGCAGTGCTGCAGCTCATTGCAACTCCTGTCCCTTCTCAGCAGAAGTGGCACACCAGGGATCAGCACAGACCTTTTCCAGAGCAGCTCTCAGTGCTCCCGGTAGCCAGACCACCAGGCTGATGTAAAGGACTCATTTTGCACCCTCCCTGACTGCCAGAGCCCCTAACCCTGCCCAGCAGGTTTCTGACACCTCCCTACCACAGTGACTTTTTCCACTGCTTGCAGAGTTGCCAGCTTCCAGGTTGTTATTTGAGCAGTGCCACTGGGAACCATTTTGTCTGCATGCGTAGGAATGAGATTCCCTTGGCACAGCTCAGGCAGCCCTGATGCAGGGGACAGAGTCACACTTTCCAGTTCCTGCTCCTCCTCCCCTCGCTCCTGTGCCCCTCCAGCCTCTTTAGCAGCAGCCTGCCCTGAGCTGAACTTGTCAGGGCTCATGGCTGGAGAGCAGGAGATGGATGGGAAAGGGAGCACTTGGTACTTCCCTCCAGTGACCTTCAGACCTCTTCAGTTGGACAGTGACTTCAGGCAGGGTTGTAGGGTGGTGGGAGAAAGCATGAAGGGAGGGATCTTCCACAGCAGGAGAGAGGAAAAAAAAAAAGGCAGCATCAAAAGCAAGTGGCTTTTCCCTTGGAAGCCTTTAGCCATTTATAACATGGAATTCTCTGCTCCAAGTTCCTCCTCCTGCAACTACCGGGAGGCTCCTCTGGCAGCTAAGAATAGCCACTGTGCCACTCTTAACCCAGCCACTGCCACTGTGGGAATGTGGGATCCCAGCAGACTTTGGCACAGGCCCTTCAGTGTCCCCACACGCTTCCAGGAAGCATCTCTGCTCATGCAAGGCAGCCTAAGAAGCAACAAAGCAAACATCCAGTGGGGCTGGATGCCGTGGTGATTTCCACATGCCCTGGGCATGGCAGGAGGCGCTGAGCTACGAGCTGGGGCACTGCTCAGAGCGGTGGGAAAAGGCTCAGCAGGGTTTCTGTCTGCAGAGACAGCAGCAGGGTCAGGGGGGCAGTGGGAGGAGAAGGAAGTGAGAGGGTGCTGAGGGCACGGCAGGGCCGTGGGAAGCACAGGGACAAAGTGGTAACGCCAGAGGAGGACAGAGCCAGAGGAGGACAGAGCCAGAGGAGGACAGAGCCACAAGTGCAGAATATGGGAGGTGGGGAGCTGAAGGAGCCGTGGGGAACAAGGGGCAGGGAGGAGCAGGAAGGTGTGTCAGGGGAGAGGAATGGACTGAGCAGAAGAACATGAAAAGGAAGTGAAGGGGCAGACAGACAGGGGAGAAGACACTTCCCATCCCCATTTGGATGGGAAAACCAGAAGCACTGTCAGAAAACAGAAGTACTGTTGAGGTTATACACCTCAGATCCTGTCTGGACACTATTCTAGGAGTTCTTAGGTATTGTGTGTATCAAGTCCCAACTAAATCATCACAAAATGTTTGGAGCCCACTTCTGAGCTGGTGTTCTCTTCAGTGACATTGTGGGCTAAACATACTGATTTGTCTGGCCCCCTAAAAAGCCAGAGGAATCTGTCCTGAGACTCAAGATGATGATTACAGACATTGTCTAAAGGATTTGATGATTTTTTGCCATTTTAGTATTCAGATCTCTTTGAGATGATTTATGCAGATCTTAGTCATATCTCCAGGGTGGCCAGTGAAAATATTCCCTTGATTTTTCCTCTGGGATGTAGTTGCGTTGAATTTAGGATTACAGAAGGGTTGAGGTTGGAAGGGCTCTTAAAGATCACCTAGTTCCAACTACTCTGCCATGGGCAGGGACACCTTCCACTAGACCAGGTTGTTCAGAGCTCCATCCAGCCTGGCCTTGAACACTCCCAGGGAATGGGGCAGCCACAGCTTCTCTGGGCAATGTGTTCATGTCTCACCCACCCACATAGTAAAGAATTTCTTCCTAATATTTAATCTAAACCTGCCCTCTTTCAGTTTAAAACCATCACCCCTTCTCCTACCACTGCATGCCCTTGGTAGAAGTCCCTCTATGTCTTTACTGTAGGCCCCCTTTAGGTATTGGAAGGTACTCTAGAGTGTCTCAGGAGCCTTCTCCTCTCCAGGCTGAACAACCCCAGCTCTCTCAGCTTGTATCCACAGCAGAGGTGCTGCAGCCCTCTGATAATGTTGTAGTCTCATTATATTCTGTGAAATTGGGTGTTCAAAATCTACATCAGGGACTGTGCTCACATTTTCAGAGTGTGGGTGTCCACCTGTTTCCTCTGAAGCAAGTTCTGAAAGCCTCTGGTCTGAGCACTAAATACTTCAAAAGCCTGAGCCTATGAAGTCCTGAGCCCTTGATTCCTGTTAGAGGTGGAGGAAACCTGCAGCACTCACTGGCTGATGGCACTGACCTCTTCCTTGGGAGGCTCTGCATATCAGGGCTCTGCATTTCCTCTTCAGCAGCTCATCACTGACACTCAGTGCACGGCAGGGACACCCAACACTGAACAGGGAAGGTGCTGATGCTGCTTTAGGTACTTAGGGTGGCACCAGCCATTGTAGCAGAAGCCTTGAATTGAGATTCCAGCAGCTGGTGCATCTTTTATTTCACCCTACTGGACACAGGGAAATATCACCTTGCCATTAGTGCCCGAGTGATGCTGGCTGTGAGAGCTTTCTCCTCCGGGTAGGCCGGTGTTCACACTGGTTTTCCTGGCTGGGTCAAGGGCAGGAGTGACGGGAAGGCAGCGGAGCTCCGTCCATCCATCCATCCATCCGTCCATCCATGCATGCATCCATCCATCCATCCGTCTGTCCGTCCGTCCATCCATGCGTCCATCTGTCCGTCCATCCATCCATGCATCCATCCATCTGTCCGTCCATCCATCCATGCATCCATCCATCCGTCCGTCCATGCGTCCATCCATGCGTCCATGCGTCCATCCGTCCGTCCATCCATCCGTCCATCCATCCGTCCATCCATCCGTCCATCCATCCGTCCATCCATCCGTCCATGCATCCATCCATCCATGCATCCATCCATCCATGCATCCATCCATCCATGCATCCATCCATCCATGCATCCGTCCGTCCATCCGTCCATCCCCCACGGCACGAGGTCGAGCCTGCTGGGCTGGGCTGGGCGGGCAACCAAGCGTGGGCCTGCAGAGGCATCTAGTGGCCACCGTCCCGCACTACAGAGCCGCGCCGGGGCCAGCAGCACCAACCGGGCACGGACACAGCGCTCACTTTTTGTCTTTCCTTTCCAGGCTCTCCCCTACGTGGCTCTTTTAATAGTGATGCTGTTCTTCATCTACGCTGTGATCGGGATGCAGGTAAGCGATGCCTGAAGAGCTCGGCCGTGTCGGTCTCCTGCTAGAAGAGGCTTGCAGGGTACCTAGATCACTGTGTGGTTGTGGGGGCTTGCAGCAGGGTTTTCACCCACTGAGGTAAGAGGGCAGCTCACCTTGGCTGCAGAAATCATCTGCTGGGTGCTCCCAACAGCAGCACAACGTGCTCCAGGAAAAAAAGCAAGCAAACAAAAAGGTATTGACCCATTTAATGGCAGAACACAACATGCAAATAGGAAAAGGATGATGCCTGCCCTCCGCATTCTCAAAGGAATATCCACCAAGAAGATTTACTGCCTCGCTTGTTGGTTCAAAACAATTTTTAAGTGGGCTTATGGCCATGCTGCCCGAACAAACCAAAATGTTCTCTTGCATCTCTTTCACACTGGCATAGATTCCACTGAGTTGTAAAGAGCAGCTTTTGATCTACACCCATGAAGATAAATATGGGATCAGACCCAACGTACCAACGCTCAGAGTTTCTCCAGGAAGCTGCATCAACACAACATCTTACTCAGTTTGCAGAATGAGCTTGGAATCGTGCTGAGCATTCACCTGTGCAAGGAACTGATGTTGCACAGAGGCCATGGAAGGCAGCACGTGACACAGCCACAGTCTGTGACAGTCCCAACCTCATTTGCTGTGCTGCTTTTCAAGCTCAGCTTCACTTTCCCCTTCAGTGTTAATCAAAGTTCTCAGACAAGTCAGCCATCTGGGAGCAGAGGCCACAGTATAGAGAGGCATGGCATAATTGCTTCCAGAGGTCTTCAAACATGACAGGCTTCTTGGTTTCACAATGACAACAGAATTGGTAATGAAATTCATCTGACCTCTGTGACCTTGTTTTAATTTGTTTCCTGTTATTATAATCACGTTTTCTCAGACTCCATCTACCCTGCCCCACCGTGAAAAATAAAATTCATGTTTTCTAGAATTATCACAGGTTATCTCAATAGGCCCAGTAATCCCAGCTGTCATTTACTCTACTGAGCTCATACTGCATGCAAAACTTTCCAGTTTTGCCTTTAATACCTGAGATGGCCAAGCTCAGAATTACCTGTGCTATACAGAAAATCACTTCAGAATGTTAAGCTGGTATTATGTCGCTGTACAAAGCATTAAAAGTGGCCTCCAAGCACCCACACAGATGGGGTCTACAGTGATCAGGGCATTGCCAGGGCCAGATGCTTTCTTCTGTAATTGTACTCCTTTTTCACCTAGTTCTAAGTTCCCTATTTAAACCTTGCCTCACATTCAAGCCTCTGTTCAATCATCTCAGCAGCCTGAAGATCATACATGTGTCTTTCACATGGATCTAGATTATCCAGGTTGCTTTGTGCCCTCATGTCTTCCAATAAGAAAACCAACTTTTTTCATTTCCTCTGTTTGCCCAGAGCTCCCAGACCTGTGATTATCACTTTTTGTCCAAATGGCATCTCAGACATTTTGTGTGCATCTCTCTTGAACGTGCTGACACACAGAGTTCCCTCACATACAGGGACACATAGGAAGGAAAATCATCCCTCACTCCATTAAGCAGCTACCATGAAAGACTAGATGTACCAGAACTGATAAAAATATCAGAATTTCCCATATAAAGGAGACCTACTACTTTATGTCAGCTACCGCCACAGCCTGGAGCGTAGCAACATTCAAGCCTCACTACCTAATGTGCCCAAGTGGAAAGAATCCAAGTTGATGCTGATGGATGAAGGTGCTCAGAGGATGGCCCAGGAGGCACAGACTGGAGAGGCCATGAGGGAGGAACCTCCACTCCCAGCCCTTCCCAGGTACCTAATGCAGAGCACCCACAGCAGCTGCTGCCAGCGCCTCGAGTGTGAGGGAAGCTGCAGGGTGGAAAGAAAGATCATGGCAAGCTCCCTTACCTACATCTGAAATGAAAAATATGGGCTGCCTCGGCTGCAGCTCGGTGCAGCTGGGCTGTCAGAGCTGCCCCATGCATCCATGAGGAGCCCCTGAGGAAAGCTGCCATGTGCTGAGCCTCCCTCCTGTCTGCCCAGGCCGTCCCACCATTGTCCCCGTGCTGCTCTCCCCATCATTGTTTCTCTTGGGGTGCTAATTATCAGTGACATTTCCTTGAAAAGAAGCTCGGTGTTCTCTCGGAGCTGCTGTGTTCCTGCTGCTTGTTTTGGCTGTGGAGAGATTACGGCTCTCAGATCTCTGCCACGTTGTTATCAACGGGGAATAAATAGTCCTGACTGCGCTGTGCAGGGACCTTTCTGCCACACAAGGTTTGTTAAACTCTCAGTCTCACTGCCTGAAAGTACCACAGCTATCCAAGATTTTTTTAAATAAGCCTGAAACTCTGCTGCACTGGGGACTTCACACCCAAAGACAGGCCCCTGGAAAGGTTTGCTGATGGTTGCAGGCCCCGTGCCGTGGCTGGACGAATTAGCTGGTGTGGCATGGGAGGAAGCTCTAGGACATCCTTGTCTGGGCAGAGCTGGTCATCATCTTCATGCTGCTGCATTCTGGGAGGACCCCTGAAACACCTGCTGGTGAAAGCATGACTCTAGAAGGGCAGGCATCTGCACAATTCCAGATCCAAGGCTTCTCACAGAGATGGAAGCTCAAGGCCTTGCAGCTGCTGGTTTTTTGCTGTCATTTCCCCCTGACAAAGATAGATAAGCAATGAAAGGAGGAGCTTTTCCTTCTCTGTTACTGATTTCTTTCAGCTGGACTCCCTTCCCATACGAGTGCCTGTTAAAACAAGGCCCCATGTCATGTATTCAGTGTACAAATGAGGAAGCACACCTTGTTTTGACACAAGCTGCTTCTTACTGCAAAGTTTTCCGGTGACAAAGCAGAAGCCAGGGAAGCAACAACATCTATGAAAGACACACATAAAAAATTCTTCTAACAGAAGAGCAGGTTCCATTAAATATCAGAGTCAGGACGAGGCCAAGAGCTAGGAGTGACAAGAGGGATTTTGCAGGGCTAATCTGAAAAAACCTCTGCTTTCTGCCAGGTGTTTGGTAAAATTGCGCTGAACGACACCACGGAAATCAACCGCAACAACAACTTCCAGACCTTCCCCCAGGCAGTGCTGCTGCTTTTCAGGTGGGTGTGTGCCAGCTCTGGCTTGTGTCAGTCTGGGAGCACCATTCCTCTGCTCTCGGGCACAGCTTATCTCCCTGCACCGTGTCGTGCTCCCGAGGTGAGCCGTGACACGCTGTCCTTCAGCGGGGCAGCCTGGGAATCCTGTCAGCTGCAATCACCAGTCCAGCAAGTCTCTGCTACCCCAGCAGCTCACCCTGGTAATGCTCAGTGCTGGGGAGGGACACAAGTCCTCCTACACAGAAGGAAGGTGGCCAATTTTCAGTGCTCTCCAATGTTGATATGCATCAAAAACCTCTTTGGTTCAAATCTGGCCAGTGTGACTTCTAGCAGGGGAAGAGACACCATGAACTCGTGCTTAGGCATGGCCGTGCCCAGCTCAGCTTAGCACATCATCCTGCTCCAGCTGGGGCCAGGGAGGGGTGCTGAAGGGGTGGGAAGTTGGCACAAATTAACACTGTTGTAATTTTGAAGGACTTTTTTAGATGCAATCCACAGCCACATCACGTACACATCCATGATTCTGGTTGGAATGTGAGCCAAAGCCACAGCAGCCAAAGCCACTCAGAAATGGAACACTGATGATGGCAACCAAACCAAACAGAGGAGCAGGATATGCCAGGGGATGTCAAGGCCTAACTTGCTCTTAACTGACCTAAGTGGCCAAATTCCCATTAACGTTCGCGGGATCGGGAGCAGGTTGCTAATGTGCCAGTCCCTGTCACATCCAAGGTCACTGCTGTCCTCCCCTGCCCTCTGCCTTGCCCAGGTGTGCCACAGGTGAGGCCTGGCAGGAAATCATGCTGGCGTGTCTCCCGGACAAGAAGTGTGACCCGGAGTCGGAGCCGGCCACCTCCACAGAGGCCGATCACTCCTGTGGCAGCAGCTTTGCAGTCTTCTACTTCATCAGCTTCTACATGCTCTGTGCCTTCCTGGTGAGTCCTCCCAGCCCTTCTGCCCTTCCCTCTGTCACACCGAGCCCCTGCTTCCCCACAGGCAAGAATGATCTCACAGAGGGGAAATCTTTCTTTGCCAGCAGCACCCTCTTGGTGACAACACCCCTTCCCTGCTCCCTCCAATCCCAATCCTTTGTGCACAGCAAAGGAGAGCTTTTCCCCTCTCCCCCTCGAGGAGAAAACCAAATTAGCGTGTTGTGGGCTGTGCTGAGGCTAGCAACGCCTCAGCCACACTTCCCACCTCCCCTCCTACCTCCCTTCTGGCTGCTGAGCAGGTTTTTCCTCCCCTGCCAGCAGCAATGACTGTGAGAATACACATATCCCACTTGCATCTGCTCTGTGTTGGCAATGAGGCGCTGCTCAGGGCGACAGCACACGCTCTGCAGCTGGCAGCAGTGCCCAAAACTCTCCCAGGGAACAGCAGCAACATTTTAAAAGTTTTGGTCTTGGGCCAGAAGAAGGGACTTGTGTCTCAGCCCCACTGCCTAGCAAAGATAAATCCCACCCCAATTTTGCCAGACAAAGACACAGGTAAATATAAAGCCACAACAGCACATCTAAGAATTCAGCAAATCTGTGCCTGATCCATTTAGTAGGGAAGAGAAAAATGTAACCAGCTGAGAATATTCCACCCTGGGCTCTTCCCATTTAAACGGAGGGGCTGCCATGGGGGAATAAAGAAGCTAACCACAAGGGCTTCCCAGTCTTATGAGTCCAACTCCAGACCTTAAATGGAGAACCTGGTAAAATGTACTGTTCCTTGCCTTACCCATCACATCTCTCTGTCCTGGTTTGCAGATCATCAATCTTTTTGTAGCTGTTATAATGGATAACTTCGATTACCTGACACGGGACTGGTCCATTTTAGGACCACACCACCTGGATGAGTTTAAAAGGATCTGGGCAGAGTATGACCCTGAAGCTAAGTAAGTAACCCAGCCTGGGTATCAGAGCTCCTCAGGAGAACAGGCCTGTTATTTTCTGTTCCCTAGACCCAGTGCAGTAAGTGCCGTGCTCCTCCTGCAAGAATACTTTTTTTTTTTTGTGGTACAAAACTCCTAAAATGGATATCACCACTAGGTACTGCTGGTGAATTCCTTAACACCAAAGTGCAAAGATACTCACAGAAAACTCAACATTTAGGCTGCACTGTCACCTGTCAGGCCATTGCTTGACTTTCTATCAGGGAGATAGAGACTTAGTGAGGGGCAGCAGGAGATTGAGCAAAGGTGATTGGAGGCTTGGTTTGTTGTTGTATTTGTTTGGGATATTGAGCTGCGACTCTTCTGCTCGACTCTGTACTCACAGCAGAGCTGCTGTGCTCAAATCTCTGTTTTTTCATTTGTCACACACACCCATCACAACCTGAACATTCACACAGCTGCATTACATTGTCTGCAGGGTTATTCACAACAGCAGACTTGCAGGGATTTAGAGTTACACTACAACAATCCACATGAGGGCTTAACTGACATCCAGTATTATATGCTCTGTTTGGCACATGCTTAGGCTTAAAGTGCATTTAGATCCCTGTGGCATTAGTGTACAGTTGACAATTGTAATTGCAAAGCCCCCTTCATAATGCAACAGCCCTGGAAAGAGATTTGGGTGTAAACTAAAAGCAGATCTCTTCAGGAGACATAGTGTGGAGATTAGTCTGGCCTCAGGTTCTGCCATATGTGAGGATGTGTCACCTTATCAGAGTGATACCTGAATTTAAACACTTCTTCCTGTCCATGGTGACTTCCTGGGCTGGGGACTTTTAATATGGATGGGGAGTAAGCACAGACTTCTAATAAATCCACCACTTGTTAACAAAACAGATGCTACTGTTTGTGCTTGCTTGAAGGCAAGGCTGCAGTGGCTG
The DNA here is from genome assembly GCA_013400175.1 of Phainopepla nitens. Classification (NCBI taxonomy): domain Eukaryota; kingdom Metazoa; phylum Chordata; class Aves; order Passeriformes; family Bombycillidae; genus Phainopepla; species Phainopepla nitens. The sequence goes on along the minus strand of VXBQ01014372.1, from coordinate 117,861 downwards.
AAGCCATATAATAGATTGCCACTCAGTTCAGAGGGCATCCTGTTCCTCCCTGACTGCAAATGGGAAGCCCTTTTATTCCTCTTCCCCATCCATGTCCCATGCCCCTCCTCTGGCTCTGGTAACTCTCCTCCCTCCATGAGAGAATTCTTCTTTTGAGATGCTATTTTCCAAACTTAAGAGAAACCCACCTGCTGCTGTGAAGGAAGTTCAGCACTTTGTTTTGTGCTCACTCAAGTGACAGCCCAAAGCATAAACAAGTATTAAAAGGCAGTGGCTTGGGGCTATTTGTGTGGGAGGCAAACCACAAGGCAATAGACCCTTTACACCTCTCTGCCTGCTATAGGCCTCAGCCCAACAAGTAAATAATCAGATATTTATTTTGAGCAGGTCAGTGATGGGAAGAGAACCCCAAATTGTCTGTTCCTGCACTAAGCAACTGCAACATTGAAAAGGCTGAGGTCAATTCCTGCAAGTACTGACTCAAGCATGACTGGCAGCTGGGATTTCTGCACTAGTAGAAGTTATGAGTGCTGGGCAAATCCTGCAGAAGACACCAAACACAAGAGGCCTGAAATAATACTTTAAGCTCTGCCCGGGCTCCAGGGAGCAGCAGCACGAGGCTGGAGAGATTTAGTGCCACTTCTGGCCGCAGCTGCGCTCTGCAGGCAGGCCAGCCCTGGTCGGGATGCGCTGACTGTGCTTTCTCCTGCAGGGGACGGATCAAACACCTGGACGTGGTGACCCTGCTGCGGCGGATCCAGCCCCCGCTGGGCTTCGGGAAGCTCTGCCCCCACCGGGTGGCTTGCAAGGTAAGCCTGGGCTCGGGGAGGCTGGGCTCACAGCGGCTGAACCAGCAGTCAGTCAGAGAATACAGAATGGTTTGGCCTCAAAGGCACCCAAAGACCATCTAACTCCAAGGCCCATGCCTGGGCAGGGCTGCCTTCCACCAGAGCAGTTGGTTTGAACAGCCTGCAGTGGCACTTTCCAGCTGACCCTGCCCCAAAGCCAGCAACAGCATGTCTGAACAAGCCCTGGGCTGCCCCGTGCCTCTCACCAGCTCCTCTGGGCTGCAACCACCCAGTCAGGGCTCGAGGGTCTCCAGCAGGTGGGCTGAGCACTCCTCAGGGCCATCAGCCTTTTGTCTGGTTAGGAGAGCACAGCATAAATACAGCTCTCAAGTACAGAACACACATCTGCTTGTACAAACACCCATCTTGAGACAGAAATAACAGGGCATTCTCACTGTGTAACTGACCCACAGGCCATGGATAGAGGGATGGCAGGTCTGGAATGTGTCACAAGGACATAAGAGCATGTTGCAGTCCACGTGTGCAGTGTGATTGGTGTCCTTGTTCTCCATCCCACAGCGCCTGGTCTCCATGAACATGCCACTGAACAGCGACGGGACTGTCATGTTCAATGCCACTCTCTTTGCATTGGTCAGAACAGCACTGAGGATCAAGACAGAAGGTGAGAAGCTTGCTGACTGCAAGGACACAAAGGTGTTCGTGGCAAGGTGTCCTGAGCTGGAATAGCAGGGACATCTTGTTTAAAATAATCCAAATTACCCATATGCATATACTCTTATGTCCCATTACACAGGGCAAAAAGCTGTGTAAAGAGGTTTGGAGGAATAATATCTTCTGAGGAAAGCACAGTGTTTCCCACCACCTAGAAAGCCAGTGCTTCCTATAGTATAATCTCAAATTATCGATCACATTCTTCACAGTGGTCTGAAAGTTTAAGTTTTAGATCAATGTCTGCTCACACAGCAGTTAGGAGGACAAAGGGCAAAGCCTCCTCTTTGTACCTTGTCTGCAGAGCTGAGCCACTTCTTGGCTGCTCTTGCCACTGATCTTCCAGTCCAGAGGAGAAAAAGAGCTTGAACTCGAGGGTCTCATCTCACAAAAACACCTCCCGTGCTTCCATTAGCATCAGTTAACATTGCATTGTAGTACAGTGGTGTTGTAAAGAGAGATGAGAAGTAAAGGGACTGTTAATAGCTTTGCACAGACAGCAGGTACATTTGAGGAAAGCAGACAAGTTTTGGGGCTCAGCTTGTCCTCTTTGTTGCACTCTGTCACCTGCTGTAATGAAAGATATTGGTCCTGACTCAAAATCTGGCTTCAGGTATTAATGAGATGCATTAAAAGAGAGTGTAGGTCTGTGATCCAGAGCTAAACACCTCTGCCTCAGGAGTGGCTGCATTTCATTTCAGGCATGGGGAAGCAGACACCAGCAGAACTCTACCTTACGGTGCCAGCTGTACACAGCTGAGCCAAAAAAAAACAGTGGCAAAAGGAAAAAATTATATTCAGGCCTTGAAAACAGAAGTGCTAAACAGAATTTGACTGTAGCACAAGAGACCCTCCTGAGGAAAAAGCCATCCATGAGCCCTGTAAGACATCTTGTGTCCTATGAAACAGAGACCCAAAAAGGACTCAATTTTCTTGTCTCTCTGAGCCTCAAACCCTTGGAGTCATTGCCAGTGAACTCCTGGGAAACCATCTAAACCCTCAAACTGCTTTCCTTCTTGCCTCAGCAGGATCTTTTAAGTGGTCAGGGCAGGAGTTTGGAATTAGCCTTGCTCAGTCAGATTTCTGCCTTTGATGCTGTCCATGTTTTGCATCCTCAGCAAGTTATTCAGTGTCCTATCTTCACTGCATCCCATTACAAGAGCTCCTGCCATGCACAGCCCTGTGCAACACCCCCAGGAGCCTTAGTGCTGGGGAGAAATAAGAAAAACTGCAGGAACAGCACCCTTAGGAGGACAGGACACTGGTTTCAGACACCTAGAGAGAGAAGAGGGGTTTGAATGTACATAAACCAAGAAATAAAACTGAAGGTGACTCATTTGAGAAGAAATAGGTGTCTAGAAGGAAAGTCAGAGATGACTATGCATATTTAGGAAGACCTCTTGCTGTGAGGGAGCTTCAGGAATGGTCTGAGCATCTCCTGGCCCAAAACTTTCCACTACTGAAAACACTCTGATATTCACCTCCTGAGATTTCCATGCCAGACATTAAATTGCTCCTCTGCAGGGTCTGCTTAATTCCTGTCTCTGATGATTTGCACTCTGCAGGTAACCTGGAGCAAGCCAACGAAGAGCTGAGAGCAATAATTAAGAAAATCTGGAAGCGCACCAGTATGAAGCTGCTGGACCAGGTGGTGCCTCCTGCAGGTGGTGAGTGCAGGATCTTGTCCCTGTCTCTGAATCTCTCTGGTTTTTTCCTCCACCTGTCCTGTCCTTCTGCACCTCCTGCTCATCAGGTGGAATAGAGGGGACAGGCTTTCTTCTACAAGCTATCTGTATTTCATCAGGTTGAGGTCTGTTCTGTACTAACATGAATATCCTGTTCTTACTGCTGGGAAATCAGGGAAAGAAAAAAATGTGCATGGATAGGAGTTGGTGCATAGGCACACAGCGTGGCATTCACTGGCTCTCCAGGTGGCCCCATGGGCACAGAACAGCACTTGGCACTCAGCCAGGTCCTGAGCCCTGCCCAGCCTGCTCTGAAATCAGTGGACCATGTCTTCTAAAATTTCCAGTGGGTGTGCAGAAAGGAGCAGAGCTACCTGGAGAAAAACATAGTGCACATTTTGTCTGACTGACAGTTTTTATTGTGTGGGAACACACCTGTGAGTGTGCTTCAGGGAAGAGGCGATCTCCTGTGGTCACTCACACCCATGTTAGGCACAAAGGGGCAGAATTCCAGTGCAGAGAAGGGTCAGAGCAGGCCTGGGATGGATGATCAGTCAGAGGCTGTTGGTGAGCCAGCCTGTGAATAAGTGTGACCCCAGGCTGTCACAAGACAGCAGCATGTGTTCACCTAGACTGGGAGGCTGCTGCTATAATGCCTTGTGGTTAAGCACCACCAGACACTGCAGAGGTTCAGTGTGCTCCTGCTGCAGGGGTTCTGTGCCAGCAGAGCCAGTCTGTGTCTTACACCCACAACCATAAGTTACCTATGCCAGAGCATATGTCATTGTCAAGATGGACACAATGCTTTTTCAGAGAAGCAAACTTTACCCAGGCAGCTTCTCTCAGCCTTGTTTTCTTCTACATGCAGCATCACTCAGCCCTTTTCCTTGGGCAGTACCACACATGCTTTGCAGGACCAAACTTTACCCAAGCAGCACCACATTGCCTTCTGATTTCTTTCTGCATGATTAGTAATACTCTTTTTTCTAATTTTTTTTTTCTCTTTCTGTCCTTCACACAGCCACCTAACCCTGTTTGTCCCTCATTCAACATCTTACCTTCTCTGTTCCTCGCCCAGCCACCTTTCCCAGTCTCCTCTCAGCACAACCAGCAGACTCAGACTGACTCTGGCACATCCTCACAGCTCAGCAGGCAGATCCTAACTAACTCAGGAGCAGCCAACCCCCTCTTCATTAGGGCTTGCCTTTATTGGTNTCAAGAATTGGGTTCAGCTGGGGTCTGTCAAGGGTTGGGTTCAGCTGGGGTCTGTCAAGGGTTGGGTTCAGCTGGGGTCTATCAAGAATTGGGTTCAGCTGTGGCCCATCAAGGGTTGGGTTCAGCTGGGGCCTGCCAAGGGTTAGATTGCTTCTAGTCCTCTTGCAATTAGCACTGCTGCCCACAAATCTGCCCCAATGCCACCTGCACCTCTCCTGACTACTCACAGCCAGCTCTGGCTGCTGAGCAATCCCTTCCTTCCATCAATCCTGCTGCCACCAAAAGCAGAGAGGGACTGCACCCCCAGTGTTTCTGCAAGGCTTAGCTGAGCGAGCCCAGTGATCAGCCAGCTGCTGAGCTGGTTTATCTTTCCACAGATGACGAGGTGACCGTGGGGAAGTTCTACGCCACGTTCCTGATCCAGGAGTATTTCCGCAAGTTCAAGAAGCGCAAAGAGCAGGGGCTGGTGGGGAAGCCCTCGCAGCGCAACGCGCTGTCCCTACAGGTGACAAGCGGGCCCCGAGCGGACACGGGTGTACCCTAGACACAGGTGGCCCCACTTCCCTCCTCACAACATTTTGGGGCTATCCCCACTGGAAAGGAGCTCTCAGATCCCTTGAGTTATCGCACCAATCCTTTTGGATAAATTCCTGTGTACCATGGGCTCACAATCCCTTAGCTCTGGAAGTGGAAGGCACAGGTGAGGCATAATTGCAATTTAGCAATCTGCCAGTGATGTTTGAAATTTGGGATCCTTTGAGAGGACTGGTATGAAGTGTCCTACAGATCTTTGCTTGCTCCCACATATATCTGACCCATTCTGAGGAGTGTGTGTTGCCAGGAGGCAAAATCACTTAAAAAGCAAAAAGCAGAGGTGGATGCCAAGGCCATCCAATGGACAGGGCTGTAAGGACTGGGATCTGTTCCCCACTTGTTCACTCAGTAGATTACCAGGCTCTGTGACAGAAGGAGAAAGCCCCATTGGCTGTACAAGCAGTGTAAAAAAAAGGGAGGAAAAAGGGTGACTCTGGAGTTTCAGCAAGCTGAAAAGTGCTGTGATGTGGGCACAAACACAGAATGAGGCCTAGTACACCCACAGCTTCCCACCCTGGATGGACTCTCTGGAAGAGACTCCATCAGTGAGGGGTTTGAGGACTTTGCACATCCAAATGCCAGAAGCTTAGTTATTAAATCCATATTTAAGCTGCCAATTAAAAAGAAGAGATTTTCTGAGGCACCAGAGTACGTGGTTCAGCTGGAACTGTGGCTGCTCTAGAGCTTCTGCTTGTGGATCTGAGAACCCAGAGCTGAAAGCACTCAGGCCTGCTTAGTGGATTTATGTCTGTGGATTTATGTCAGTGGATTTATGTCTGTGTCCTGCTGTGGTGAAGCCAAGGACTAACAACAAAACCTTCCTTGGTTTGTGTTGCCAAGAGTTTCTCTCTCTGAGGTGGGGGTGAAAGAACAGGGATTGCTGCTGTTCCTCTGGGAGCTGGGGGGGCTCTGTGACGTGCAGGGGCTCTGCAGGGGTCAGGAAGGAGTGGCAGTGCTGCTGTCTGTCCCGTGCCCACTCGGAGATATGAAGCTCTATAGTTTGCTGTCCTGCAGGCTGGGCTGCGCACCCTCCACGACATCGGGCCGGAGATCCGGCGAGCGATTTCTGGAGACCTGACAGCCGAAGAGGAGCTGGACAAGGCCATGAAAGAAGCTGTTTCTGCTGCCTCTGAAGATGATATCTTCCGGGTAGGTTCTGAACGAGTTCCTGAGCTGAGGCTCTCTTGTTCCTTCTGCATTTCAGCTCCTTGTTTTGTAGATCTCACTAGAAAATAGTGGTGGGCCTCGCTCCTAAGTGAAAGGTCCTAAGGTCTTTGCAGAGTTTTATCCCAATTCCTTCTCTCTTTCCTTCAAGTGAAACTTCTCACTTCTCAAGGAGGTTTTTCAAGGAAAAATCAGACTAACTCTGCTTGAAATCCCTGAAGAATTCCCTCATCTCCCTTCCCTGGGAAGATTCCCTCATGAAACCTAAATTAAAGAACAGATCAGTGCAGCCATCTTGCAATCTGCAGAGCAGCAGCCAGGCACACTGTAGTGTTTTGTTCACTCCTTTCAGTGGCACTGGTAGCATCTTTCCAAAAAGTACATGAGGACCCAACAGGGCTCCTGTGGAAGGAGAAAATTTTCTGAGCAACTTAGCTAAATCTTTTCTTTTGTATTTCATTCCTGTTTCTTATAGTTGTTTTCTTTGGTAAGTTTGCCTCTCCTTTGGCATTTTCCTTCTTTCTTTACAGCAAGATGCTGTCAGTCCCTTTGATTACCTCCATCTAAGCAGCACATAACTGGCTCTTTAAATTTCTCTTCATTTCTTCCTCCAGGTGCTTAATAGTTTCTGCTGCTCTTCTCAAATTCTCCCTCATATCTAAATACTCCTTTCTAACTGCACTGGGAAAACCAGACAGCAGCTACCAGGTTCTTGCCTCCATACCCCATCCCGGACTCCCAGGACTGGTGGGAGGTGTGGAGACATGCACCTGCCAGTCCTCTGAAATCCCAGGCTGTGTGTACCTGGTGTCTGTGACAGAGAAGTCCTCACACTGCCTCCTGGAAGGGAGAGCACCAGTGCCATCATGCTCACTTTGGCACTGGTGAACAAGAGCAGTCTCAGCAGCAAAACACCGTGGCCCTTGCACATCTCACTCACAAAGGACAAATCCTTTCTCTTTCTCTGACAGAGAGCTGGAGGCTTGTTTGGAAACCACGTCAGCTATTACCAAAGTGATGGCAGGAGTGGCTTCCCCCAGACATTCACCACCCAGAGACCTCTGCACATCAACAAGTCTGGCAACAACCACGGAGACACCGAGTCTCCATCCCACGAGAAGCTGGTGGACTCCACCTTCACTCCCAGCAGCTACTCCTCTTCAGGCTCCAATGCCAACATCAACAATGCCAACAACACTGCCCTGTGTCGCTTCCCCAGCCCACCCAGCTACCCCAGCACTGTCAGCACAGTGGAAGGCCACGGGACCCCCTTGTCCCCCACCATATGTGTGCAGGAGGCTCCCTGGAAACTGCCATCCAAAAGGTAAGTTTCCCAGCAGAGGGGAGCCAAGGGAGCTGGAAGGTGCATGCAAACACCAGAGCACTGCTGCTGAGCCAGAGTCACTCCCAGACCTTGCCCAGCCTGCAGCCTGGATTGAGCCTTCTGGTTCTCCACGTGTGCCACAGATACACCCCAACTGGCCACTGCAAAGCACCAGCACTCTCACTGACCTACTCACTTGAGTTCTTTGGGCTTTATCAGGAAGAAACCTTTCTAAGATCCAAAGGGAACCTTATTTATCCCTCCTTCGCCACGGGGAGGTGTTTTACCAGCTGGTAACTGAAGGAGATTGCTCTTCATGTCTTAAGAGCCCAATAGGGAGCTTTGTTGAAGTCAGTGGTTTTTCCATTCAGCAGGTCACATCCCTACAGAGGTCACCAAAGGCATTCTGAGAGGAGGGAGGCAAGGTTTTCAGAAACAAAGCAAGAAAATCCCCTTCTCTGGACAGTTTTCAGGCTCTCTACACACAGATGACTAACACAAAAGGAATATAATTTTTCTCAGTAGGGGATTTTTTTTAATACTTTCAGAAACAGCAGGAAAGAGATGGAATTTTATTTTTTTTTTCGGTGCAGAGAGTGAGCAGTGTGAAAAAGTGGCCAAATGCTGCCCCCAGAAAGGACAGATTAGGACAATAAGACAGAGGAACTTGAGTGGGTGCAGAATTGGCAATTCTGTGCCAATTGAGTGAGGAGTCCCGTGGTTTTTTCTATTTCATGCCTTCCTGAGGGAGGCCACGGGGGTTGCACAGCATGTGTTCCCATCTGCCCTGCTCCCTGCTGCTGTGACACTGCTAACAGGGTGTTCTTTTCTCTCCTTGCTTCCCTGGGCACGTTCCCTGAATTAGGAGCCATTACTACGAGGCACTGGGACGGTACGTGTTCCCCACACCCCCCTACTGCTGCCTGGGCCTAAGACCCACTGTTCATGCTCTTCAAACTCCAAATTCCCATGAATGCTGAATATGAGCTCTCCTTTTTGGTGTCAGTAGGGCTGAAATAGAGATACTGACCACCATGACAGCTCCAGAAAATACTCCCAGCTCGGGGAAAGTAGCGATCCACGTTCTGGCTGTTTTCTAGATTTGGGGTTTTTTAGAGATTCTAGCTGGGCTCACACATCTGCACATTCTCTGATCACTGCATAAGGAAGTGCATACACCCTGGCATGTTCATGCAAAAATTCTGTATGATTTTGGCTAAACACAGACAGTTGAACAGCAGGAGATGCCAGGTACTGATTTTTTTCCCCTCTGCACCTTAGCAGTTTTACTTGCCTCCCATTTGAGAGGAAGGTCACTGTCCTACAGGCTCTTTTACACAATGCATTTCTCCCAGTGGTTTTTGCTTTAATCAGATGACAAGATAATGTTGCTTCTCCTGTTCCTAAAAGATGAAAAAAAAAAAAACACCACCCTGCTCTCTTCTGCAAATTCTAGTAAGAAACTGAAATTGTTTCCAATACCTCAAAGATTCAAGCTACCTCTAGATTTGACTTTACTCCTCAGAAAACACAAAGTCCAAATGAAGCAAAATGGGAGTGCTGGAATGTGAAACAGAGGGACAGAGAGGAGGCAAGCAGGGATTTAAGGGCTGGCACACCTAAGGCTTTGAACAGATCCTACTGAATCCAGGAGAAGCACTGTGCAGTTAAAAAAGGGGATGAAAAGCCAGTAAGGATGAGAATGTGAGCAGCAGGCAGAGGGCAGAGCTGGTGCAGACTGAGGGGTTTGGGAGGCAAAGGCCCCACATCACAGAGATGAGAAAGTCACTGTGAGTGTCCAGGAGGCTCCTCTGAAATCCATAACCAAGGGGGAAAAAAGGGAACAAGGGAAAAAGCAACAAGGGAAAAAGCAACAAGGGAAAAAGCTTATTCCTGAGAGCCCACCTCAGATGTCACTGTGAGCTCAGTGAGGTGCACCTTTGGAAATGTGGTCAGTGTGATGTGCACATCAAAATACATTTACAGTGCTGCTCAGCACTGGTTTCAGAAACTCATCCTGTGAAAGAGGACACAGACAAAGGTTGTTGCCTTGTATTTGTGAACTCTGCTCAGTCATTGATTTTCCTATGATGGCTCCTCAGCATTATAATAAACTGAGACAGATGGAGCCTGTCATTCTTGTCTTTGTAACAGGTTGTCTTTACCATCTCCATATCTTGACTTGTCTTTTTTGCTCATTAGCTCCAGTTCCAGAGACAGCCAGCTGGCAATTGTTTGCCAAGAGGAAGTGTCTCAGGATGAGACTTATGATGAAAATTTGAATGAAGACATTGAGTACTGTAGTGAACCAAGTCTGCTCTCTACTGAAATGTGAGCTTTGCAGCTTTAGTCAAGGTGTTTGGGTGGTTCTTTAATTAAGGGGGAGAGGTGGGAAGAGGTGACATTTTTCTACAAAAATCTCAATTTATGGGAGAAGGTCAGAAAATTTTAGACAACTCGAATATGAGAAAATAATTTCTTTTATTAAAAAATGCAGTTCAGCCCTAGAAGTAACATTGAAAAGGATATTTTTCACCTAGGATTTTCCTGCTCTGAATGAGACATTTGGATCTGCAGGGCTGCCCCCCACATTCACTTCTACCTCCTGATGTTCCCAGAGCTCATTCTTAGAGGGTTTTCTGTCTCATGGTCTCTTGTTTCTGCTCCTGCACCAGTAACAGTTTGAAGCTAGCTCTTTCTTGCATCCTTCTGCTAGCATAACCCTCCTGGCTTCCTTGCTGGAAGAGGGCTTATTCTGCCCAATATCAGCTGGAAAATTTCGATTTTCTAAATGTTCTAAATCCCTCTGCTCTCCTCCCCAGGCTTGCATACCAAGACGACGAAAACAGACAACTGACTCCGCCGGAGAACAACAAAGGGGAGGACAGCCGGCACTCTCCGAGGAAGGGGTTTCTGTGCTCCTCAGCTCTAGGTAACCTCCCCGCAGGGCTGGGCTGGGTTTCCTCTGCCCCCGTGGAGGTCCCACATGCCCCTGGAGGCATCGCAGCCTGTTCGCGGCGTTCAGCCGGGGAGACGGGGGCGTGCAGGCAGTGCGGTCAGGCACAGGGCTGGGGCGGCAGAGGAGCCCCCGGGATCTGCTTGATCAAGCCTGCCCGTGAATTAGGAACGTTTATCTGAGAGCTGTGGACTCTCCAAACAGTCACCGGGGAGCCACTGAAATGGGTGAGCCTTGAGTCCACAGTGTTGTGCCCTGTGTGTATTCAGCAAGGAGAAACGAGAGGTTGTCTCCTTTGGCTGCTCCCAGGAACACACTGAGCAGCCAATTAAATTAACACAGCATAAATTTGCCTTCTACCTGGAGATTTTCAAGTGCTTCACTGTCAGATAAAACCCATGAATCACAAGGTTTTATGAAAGTATCAAGAGAGCCTGTGAGAAAATTAACTCTTTTAGGCATAGCATTTTTCAGCCTTCTTCTGAGTATTGGTGTGGTGAAAAAGGACACTGAAGGGCGAGACTGAAAAGAATCATGTGTATAAAATACATTTTTACAGAATAACAGTGACAGACTAGGTAGTGTCATGTTTAAAGTGAGGCTACTGAGTCTTCACTCAAATCCTTTAGGATGCTTCACTGTTTTAACAACATTTACTTGATTTCAAATCTTAAAATATTAGGCAATGACAACTTCTGTATCTGTCTGTAAGGCAGTCAGCCCTTGATAAATGCTTCACTCACTACATTCTATATACTGATGTCATACTCATTTTACTAGCTGAGTTTTTTCTCTAGAAAGAGGAAATACTTTTAGCCTGCATTGTAACATTCATTCTCTGGGTTATAATATATTTTCTCCAACCCTGAGAAGGCTTTTTCTCAACAATCCAATATTATAGACATTTACTATTTTCAGAATTCTAATTTTCTTTCCTTCTTTAGAAAAATGTCAACAAAATCAACAAGACCACAAAATATTTTAGTGTGCCACGTATTGAATCCTTAACACTGGATTTATCTGCCATTTTTCAGAAGTAAAGCACTTGATCATAAACATACTTCTCAGCAGTTTTAAATTCCTCATTGGGAGTACCTTTCTCACATTTAGAGAAGTTTCATTTTATGGCAAGTAAAATATGTGACTGTTTCAGCAGTTCCCTGTAAAATCTTTTTTTTTTCCTCTTCCTTTCCTTCCAAATTCTGGCAGTGCTTCATGTCTGTCTAAGTCACCTGAAGTGTTCAGAATCCCACCTTGCAGCTTGCTTGGAAGGTGGGGTTGGTAGGTTCATGATGCCTGAGTGCTCTCTGCAAACACATTTTCTTTGGAAATGTACATTTGGTGTTGAGGGGAAGTGGACAGAGCCTAAAGCATGTGTGTCTTTGCTGTATGTGCAGTGGGGCTGCACTAAAAGAAACTGAAAAGAGATTTCCTGCAGGGAATGATGAGTGATGGACACGCTGTGTGTGCTGCTCTTTCAGGTCGAAGAGCATCTTTTCACTTAGAGTGTTTGAAAAGACAGAAAAACCAGGGTGTGGATGTCTCACAGAAGACAGTCCTGCCTTTGCATCTGGTCCATCATCAGGTGAGTGTTAATAATCCCACCTGCAGTGCCCCCCAGAGCATCCCAACCCACTGTTTAAAAACCATTTGGGAGAGATTCTCACCCATGCCAAAGGTCCAGGTTTTAGCAATCAGGATTTTGATCATTCCCAGAATGCTACAGGAATGTGTCCCTTGGAGTCAGCCAGTTATCATTTTCTGATGCCTGTGAAAGAATAAAATAAAATACCATCAAAAAGATGAAAACAACCACCCAAATTGCATGCTGCAGTGCAATTACACTGGCTTTGATGGCAGTATGAATAAAGTGTGCACAGCCTACTTTAATATTAGTTGAAGGTAACCAGTAAGTGTAATTAACCATTTTAAAACATAAACTGATTACATGTAATCAATCAGCTTCTTAAGCCCTTTGTAACTGTTCAGCAGCCTAGCAAATGTATGCCTAAACATGATTAGCCAGCTGCCAGGCTCCAAAGGAGAGCTGTGTCTTCTGGTTTGACAATGCCCCTTTTTGTCACCATAAAAGAAACAGGTGCAGATGGCAGTGCCAGCCTTGCAGGTGTGGCATCCTGCTCTCTGTAGTCCCCCCAGGCAGGGCAGAATGGCCTTGCTGCTTCTTTAGGCTGCCACAAGAGCAGAAAATGCCACACTGCAGGGATGGGGGGAGTGAGAAGTCAGGGGTGTGAGAGAGGAGTGGGCTTGAGGCTGCCTGGCTTTTCTCACCTCCACTTCCAGAGAGTTATCCTTTCATTCTTGAGCTCCAGAAAGCAGTGGTCTGCAGAGTTACAGCTGTAGGGACAACCAGAAAACGTGTTGGAGCAGGGAGGATTGGTGAGGAAACAGCCTCCCATGCTCACCAGAGCACCAAGAGCCCTGCTGAGACCTCCTGGCCTCCCATGGCAGGCCAGGCAGAGGGAACACAGCCTCCCAGCCCTCCCAGCCCACACCCCTGGCAGAATCACCTCCCTCCAACCCCTACAACTGAGATGGAGCTACTTCACCCTTCCTCAGCCCTGGAGGGATGGGGCTCTCCCACACAAGGGTCACTCAGGCTGAAGGGCTACCCTGAAAGAGGCACCTGGCTGCCAGCTGACAACCCTCAGCAGCAGTCACACATTCACAAAAATGTTAACCAGCAACAGTGCCTAAAACAAGACCACAGAGTGGACTAAACCTGCTAAACCTAATGGATCCTGCTGCTGAGAATGCTTGAAGAGGTGTTCTCATGGAATACCTGTACAACAGGATATGTAAATGAATTCAGCTGAAGCTCTAAGCAATCCTACAGGGCTTCTTTCAGCTTCCTCAGAACTTTGATAAAACATTTTGTGTAAGTTTCTGCCAACAAGCTGAAAGATTGGTTCCCTTGTCCTGCCTGGCAGATCCAGGTCTCTCCTTGAAGTCCTGGCAGTTTAAGGGATGTGCTGAGGCCATCATAGCCTGCAGGACATGACTTACTCAGAAGAAGTTTTAAGGGCTTTCTCCCTCACTGCAGTTTGATAGGAGTCTGACATCTAATTCCTGAGAAAACCTAGATGAACTTGCAGGTGACTAAGAATTAATTTTTTTTGTGTCATTTTACCTGACACCAAAGTCATCAGCACAACATAATTATCAGTTCCCAAGGATTTCAGTGGCAGATGGACTGAGCTTCACTGAACATTAGACAGCTTTAAGTGAGCAGTCTAGTTTAAATTAGTCACTTCAGTCCCACTGTGGTCAGTGAGGGAAGGAGCATCACCAAAAGGGCAAGTTTAAATCTTGTGTAAGTCATGGCCTTGAGGCAGTGTTTTCAGGCAGGCATTGAAGAGAAGGGAGGCTTGCCAGTGCCTCTCTGCCCAGTAAGCTTAGAGTAAACACAGATCCTTCCCCCAGCCTGAGCACAGCACAATCCAAATCCTTTTGCAGTTTCTGTGCATTTATTTCATTGCTCAGCCATGAGCTCTGTGAGATGAGCTTATGACTCGGACAGTCCTGCTCGTAGAACAAGGAAGCAGTCACCATCAGTAAGGCATCAGATCAGCCCTGAGCAACATGAGGCCTCTGGAGGAATTTGTTATAAGAGAAGGCTGAATGACTCAGAGGTTGTGTGTATGATTACAGGAAGGACTGGATGGCTGAAAGTAAAATCATCAGATATTGATCCTCCCACCAACAGCAGATGCCTTAAAATCCAGTGGTGGATTTCAAGTTATTGCCAACTGCACACACATCCAACATTCACACCTGGCATCTGCTCAGGTTCCTCAGCAGACACTTAGAACAGCAACTGGCAATAAAAGGCTGTGCTATGTCTGGTGCCAGTGGTGGGAAAATGAGTTGCTGTCTTCCCCACAGGAGAAGAGGTGGTGTTTCTGGCAGTGCCAGGGGAATGGGACTGCAATTCTCCTGGCAGTGCTGTGGGAATGGGGCTGCAATTCTCCTGGCAGTGCTGTGGGAACGGGACTGCATCCCCGTGGCAGTGCTGTGGGGAATGGGGCTGCATCTCCCTGGCAGTGCTGTGGGGAATGGGGCTGCATCTCCCTGGCAGTGCTGTGGGGAATGGGGCTGCATCTCCCTGGCAGTGCCATA